>CM077155.1:18102236-18400870 GCA_039583875.1 Platanthera guangdongensis | reverse complement strand
TCTCATGTTTTCGCACTCGGCACTTGCGTCGAGTGCTCGACTCCATTGTCCCAGTTGTCGCAGCCCAGCCCTGGGCGAGAACGCCCCTGTCAGGCGACCTGGAAAGGAAGTAGTAGAGGAAGGCGGCGAGCGGGATTTGTTGGGGCGAGCTCTTTTCCCCGGCTAGACAAGTGCGGGCCAAATCGGCGAGGTGGATGTGCGAGATCGCCCGACTCGCCTAGCAGGGTATGGAATCCCCTTCAGTGAGTTGGTCTCATCCGCCACAGTTCCAGAGGGGTTTAGCGAGCCAGAGATGTCCTACTACACCGTAGGGATGACCCGGTCCAGTATATCCAGTGGTTTGAGGATATGGTTTCGATCCAATAGATGTCGGACACGTTCAAGTGCAGGCTCTTCACCATCACTATAACACCCCTGATTTTTTGATGTTTATTTTAATTCCTTTAGTGGCATATTTTTGATGTCAGGGCATTACGTTGACGTGTAGTTGATAAGTATCGTTGCTGGAGCGTGACTATTGCTCATTTGGTATCTGAGGTTTTGACTTAAAATATTAGCTTGACTAATTTCTAGAATGTTTTTGAGATATCCCTTGCGAGCCGGGTTTGTTTTAGAACTCGATGAAGCCTTTTGGGATAGTTGGTGTTTTGGGAATCGCAGAGTTTTTACCCCAGTTTGGGTTTTCATATTTCGATTTCGACTTCGTCGTTGGATTCGTAGCGTCGATATTTAGCTACAGTGTGATTTTCGTAGAATTCCAAGTTGGTTTGAGTTTTGGGTCATTTGGACGTTTATTTAGTAATTAATTGTAATATAATATTATATTACTTATATAAATATAAATAGTTAACGATATGACGGAAACCCTATTCATCGTCTTCCTCCCGAGCGGTTGCGTTGTTTTGCGAAAGAGAGGAACGACAGACCTTGCTAGGCTTTCGACCATCGATTGAAGGAGCTCCGGTACTCGAAATCAACATCGGAGGATAGATTCGGATTGTTCACGCCGAGATTTACGTGTATGCGGTGAGATTTTTCTCATTTCTTGAAATTTTGGACGCTAGGTTATTCGTTTTGACCTTCGTTTCTCCCGAAAAGTTTTAGGAATCGTTGCCCAGTTGTTCTTACGGCCAGATCCTTGAGAAGGAGCGCTTGCGTGGCTAGTTTTCGGGCAATTAAAGGCAAGTGGTGATTTCTTCCCCTTGCCAAGTTCGTTTCTTTGTGTTCCTTGTTGCTTTTCTTCTCTTCTCTCCTTAGAAAATAGGAGCAGTGTAGGGTTCGACCGATCTGCTGGGTAGTGTAGGTTTTTCGGCCAATTTTTAACTTTGTTGTTTATGTAGGAGAAAACCTGAGTATAATCCGTCGAATAACGATTTAATCTGGTTAGGTTAATACGTCGAGTAGATGACTGTTAGTCTAGGAAAATTTGTCGAGTATAAGACAGTTAACTTAAGTCTAGTTTTCGTCGTATATAATAGTCCGCCTAAGTCTAAGTTCATCGTATATGAGTGAATAGAATTCATCAGGTGAAGGTTGATTTGGTTCAAGTAAGATTCATCAAGTATTAGCTTGAGTAGAGTCAAATTCGTCGAGTATGGTGGGGATAGCCTGATTGAAATTCGTCAAGTATGAGTCTTGGATTAAGTCTATTCATCGAATATTTTAAGATTTGGGACTAAGGAAATTTTGTCAATTATTCTCAACAAATTCGTCGAGTATTTGTCATTGGCATTGAGTATGGCCTTGGCGTTGAGTGAACGTGACTTGGCGTCGAGTGATCTGTGAGTCTAAATCAGATTCGTCGAGTAATCTCGGTGAATTCGTCGAGTATTAGTCTCAGTATTGTGTGATTCTGCATTAGTTGAGTATTAGGCGTTGAGTTTTTCGAGTTATAGGCTTGGCGTTTAGTGTTATGGTTTTGGCATCGAGTGTCGGCGAGGCTAAGTCAAAAGCACTGTGTAATCACGATGAATTCGTCGAGTATTGTCAGATGACGTCGAGAGCATCGAGTGAACGCATTGAGTGAAGTAAAATCATGGAGTTAAGTTCAGGCGTTGAGTGGACTCAGCGAGGCGTCGAGTATACTCGACAAATTTCCGTGGACTTAGCTAATTTCGCCGATTCATCGAGTATCAAGGTAATTACACTGAATCGTTGAGTATCGTTAAGACAGTTGATTTTTTGCCAAGTATAGTTCGTCTTGTATCTATTGCATCCGTCGAGTATACTCGACAAATCAGTATGGACTTAGTTTTTTTCGCCAAATTAAGTCGAATTCGTCGAGTTTGGGCCTTAGGGTAAATTTCGGGATTTTCCTCCCTGTCATTGGAGAAGCCCGGTGTTTTGGTTGGGGTTTTATAGGTGTTTATGGATGTTTAGGTGTGGCCCATGGTTGGCAGTGAATAAATAACCACCAACCTAGTGCCGGCTCGTGAATCATTATACTTGGTGGTTGTTGATGTTTTCTCATGGATTGTTGGGTTGTGTTGGACCTTGTTACCACCACCACAATGCCTTTTTTGAGATGTTTGGACTGTTGGGTTGTGTTGGACCTTGTTGCCACCACCACAGTGCTTTTCTGAGATGTTTGGAATGTTGGGTTATGTTGGACCTTGTTGCCACCACCGCAATGCCTTCTCGAGATGTTTAGGTCTGTTAGTTTGTGTTGGGAATTGTGGCCACTGACTGAGAACCATTTCCAATGATGTTAATGATTCACGTGTTTAGAGCTTTTCAGTCTCTTGTTTTTCATCATTTAGACATATGTCTTTATGCTTACTCTTGCAGATATTCTTGAAGCTTGGCTTCGTTCCTCACTTGGTGCAATTTTCTTACTCTTGGACTTTTAAGTTAATAACTCATAGCTGTTTTATTTCTCATTTGTCGTGGTTTGCCAGTGTTCCTATGGTTGGGGTTGGTAACCACTTTTGTTTTCTTCTGATTATTATCTACTGATGATCTTTTTACCTCTTTTATTTCTTGCTGACGTATTCTTTTCATTAGAATGCCTTAGGTTTGAAGCAGTAGCCGATTGAGCGGCTAGGTTTGGTGGTAGTTGGTTTTCCGCTGTTGTTGCAGACGTCTTTTCCTCACTAGTGTGAGGTAGTGTTGTTTTTTTGTTGATTAATTCAGACATACTTGCTTTTTCTTTTGGTGGATTCGTGTCAGGTTGTTTACGCCCACCAGATTTTTTATATTGATAAGATACCCGCTAACTGTTTCGTCTTTCTTGATGACTGGTTGGTTGAGCAGGACCGCTTGATGAACAAATTCCTGCATCTGAAGCAAAGAAAACTCACAGTCAGGGAGTATGAGATTGAGTTTAGCAAGTTGAGCTGGTTTGCCCCGAATTTGGTTTCTTCTGAAGCTAGCAAAGTTAAGCAATTTCTGGGTGATCTTAGGAGTGACATACAGCAGCAGGCTAGCGCTTATGGATCTAAAAACTATGTTGAGGTAGTAGAAGCTACCCTAAAAGTCGAGGTGATGGATAATGATAAGAATCGAGGCAAGCAAATGAGGAAGGATAAGAAGAAGTTCGCTGATGGTAAGAACTCTCGGGTTTCTGTATCGGCTTCAAAGAAAAGAAGCAAGGAGGTGTGCAGTTTTTGTGGCCGGTCAAGCCATCCATTCGAAAGGTGTTTTCAGAGGTTGGAAGCTTAAAAGCAGCAGCAAGTGCATGCAATTCAGAGCGCTCCCAAGGGAGATTTGGTTGTGCGGTGTGTAAGAAGAAGGTGCATAATGCTGCCCATTATTGGAGAAAGGATGAGGACTATTTCCAGAGCGAACAGAAAGGACATTTCGAGTCAAAGTGCCTGCAGACTCAGCCCCCCCTGCAGCCAGTTCCACTTCCGGCATTGCCGCCGCCACAAATTTTGGATAAAGGGAAGGCCAAGTTAAGTGTGATGACTATATAGGAAGCGCAGATGTCTACCCAAGTGATCTCAGGTTATATTCTAATCTAGTCCCTAGATTTTGGCTTTAGTTCGATTTTGTTCGTCTAGTTACGAAAGCAACTTTATAGGGAAATTTAAGGTAAAGAACCGTTGGGCACGTGTTCTTTTCGATTCTGGTGCTACCCACTCATTCGTGGCTAGGATTTTCGTAGAGCATCATCGTCTGACTCTCGACCTAGTTGGCGATTCGTTGCGCGTTAAGTTTCATTCCAGTGATTCGGTGGTGTTAGACCAAGGTATCTGGAATTGTCCAATCCTTTTAGGCGATTTCCTAGCTTTTGCTGACTTGAAGGTGTTAGACCTGTAGGACTTTGATGTGATCTTGGGCATGAACTGTTTGTCCAGATATGATGCGGTTATCCAATGTAAGGTTAAGCGTTTGGACTTCAAGATGGACAACGACCACCCCAAGAGTGTTTATGGTTTTCGTGCCCGGATTTCCCGATTATTTATGCGGTACATGCTCGGAAACTTTTGAATTCTGGTTGTTTTGCTTGTTTGGTTTCTGTTTTGGAAACCGTTGGTACTTTGCCGCACGTCGAGGATGTTCCTGTGGTGCAAGAGTTTCTGTATGTCTTCCCAAATAGTCTTCCCGGTCTTCCGCCTGAGAGAGATGTGGATTTTGTCATTGATTTGGGGGCAGACCCTTGCCCTATTGCTAAGGCACCATACTGTATGACCCCGCGTGAGTTGGAAGAGTTTCATACCCAGCTGGATGAGTTGTTGCAGTGTGGATTTATTAGGCCAAGTACTTTGCCTTGAGGTGCTCTCGTGTTGTTTGTTAAGAATAAGGATGGGTATATGAGGTTGTGCATCAATTATAGGGAATTGAACAAGGTAAATATCAAGAACAGATATCCCTTGCCGCGAATAGATGATTTGTTTGATCAGTTGCGTGGTAGTATAGTGTTTTTGAAGATTGACCTTCGTTCAGGCTACCATTAGTTCAGAATCCGTGAGTCGGATGTTCCACGGACCGCTTTTCGTTCTCGGCGTGGACATTATGAGTTCTTGGTGATGTCATTTGGATTGACGAATGCACCCTCTACCTTCATGGATATGATGAACAGAGTGTTCAAGGATTTTCTGGACCGTTTTGTGATTGTGTTTATAGATGATGTTCTGGTTTATTCCCGGAGTGCTGAGGAGCATGCCTAACACTTACGGTTAGTTCTATCTGCTTTGAGGGAGCATAAGTTGGATACAAAGTTGAGTAAGTGCGAGTTTTGGATACCTCAGGTTTCCTTTTTGGGTCATGTGGTGAATAAGAATGGAATTTTCGTTGACCTAGAAAAGGTAGCTGCCTTAATGGATTGGAAAAGACCTACCACACCCAAATAGATAAGAAGCATCCTAGGGTTGGCAGGCTATTATAGAAGGTTTGTGGAAGGATTTTCTATGTTATCAGTGCCACTGAATAAGCTTACATAGAAGAACGTAATGTTTGTGTGGAGCGATGAGTACGATGAAGCTTTTCAGGAATTGAAAAAGAGATTGTGCACTGCTCTAGTTTTGACTTTGCCTACCGAAGGATTGGAATATGTTGTTTATGTGGATGCATCGCATGTCGAGCTTGGATGCGTTTTGATGCAATAAGGCAAGGTAATTGTGTATGGGTCAAGGCAGTTAAACATACATGAAAGAAACTACCCTAGCCATGATTTAGAGCTTGCGACAGTAATTTATGACTTGAAGTTGTGGAGATATCTTTTGTATGGCGTGCTGTGCAAGATTTACACGAACCATAAGAGTTTGAAGTACGTCTTCACTCAGAAGGAATTAAATTTGCGTCCGCATAGGTGGTAAGAATATGTCGCGGATTACAATGTCGAGATCCAATATCATCTGGGCAAAGCTAATGTGGTAGCTGACGTCTTGAGTAGAAAGACCACACAGATCTTTGGACTATCTGTGGAATCTTTGGTGGAAGAGTTTCTATTGATGGGTAACTCGGTTGGAAGTAGCGACTCACCAAGCAGCTTGGAAGTAGCGACTCACCAAGCAGCTTGGAAGTAGCGACTCACCAAGCAGCTTGGAAGTAGCAGAGCCTTCATGGATTACACTTACAATGCTACATCAAAAGGACGATCCTGATTTGCAACACCTTCATAGCAGAACTGAGAAAGGATAATTACCAGACTTTTCTATCGATGATGCGGGTATTTTGATGTATCGCAGTAGATATTGTATCCCTGCAGTTGAGGATATTCGAGCTAAGTTGTGCAGTGATGCACATAGTTCTAGTGTTTCCTACCGCCCTAGTTCTACTAAGATGTATAAAGATTTGAAACAGATCATTTGGTGGTATAGAATGAAGAATGATATAACTAAGTTTGTGTCTGAGTGTTTCACCTGCAAGCATGTTAAGGCAGATCATGGACGGCCTAGTGGCAAGCTGACACCTTTGGAGATTCTAAGTTGGAAGTGGGAGAGTATTTTGATGGATTTTATTACCGATTTATCGAGATCTCCCTGATAACATGATTCAGTGTGAGTCATAGTTGATAGACTAACGAAGTGTGCTCACTTTGTGCCATTCAAGATTGATTACTCCATGAAGAAAATAGTAGTTATATTTGGATGAGGTCATCAGACTACATGGAGTGCCTGTTAGTATTGTTTTAGATTGAGATTACAGGTTTACTTCTCATTTTTGGAAGAGTTTACAGGAAGGGTTGGGTACCCACCTCATATATTCAACTGCTTATCATCTGCAGACCAATGGTCAGACAGAGAGAGTAAATCAGATTGTGCAAGATATGATAAGATATTACATCTTGGACCACGAAGGAGCGTGGTACATACATCTGAGATTGATGGAATTCACTTATAATAATAGTTATCATGAGAGCTTGTAGATGACCCCATTTGAGGCTTTGTATGGGAGACATTGCAGGACTTCCTTGTTTCGAACCAAAGTTGGTGAAGGACCGTTGTTGGGTCCAGAAGCTTTGGAAGAGATGAATACTTATGTGGCGCATATTCGAGAGAAGCTTTGAATAGCTAAGGAGCGTTATAATAAGAACGCTAAATGGAGAAGGATTGATCTGGAATTTGCGGTTGGAGACATGGTTTTTCTCAAGGTTTCTCCGATGGCTGGTGTTAAGAGTTTTGAAAAGAACCATAAATTGGATCCCAAGTATGTTGGACTTTTCCAAGTTATTGAATGCATTAGAGTGTCAGCTTATAGCTGGATTTGCCCGCAATATTTCCTGGTGTGCACGATGTGTTTCATGTGAGCTAGTTGCAGAAACGTGTGCTTAGTGACCGGCTTGTTCTTGATTCGATGCCCTAGTTGCAGCCTAATCTTTCTTATGTGGAGATGCCTGTTCGCATACTGGATACTCTAGATTGGGTTTTACGAAGGAAGACAATACTCATGGTCAAAGTTTTGTGGCGAAACCAAGATGTGAAAAACGCGACTTGGAAGTTTGAGTCAGCTATGAGGGAGGCTAATCCTCATCTGTTTTCCCAGTTTTTTGGGTAAGTGTTCTATTCAATAACCCTGGTTATTTTTCTTCTTTAGAAGATCCTATTGTGTATCATGTTTCGAGACGAAGCTTCCTTTTAGTGGGAGTGTCTGTAACGTTCCTGATTTTTCGATATTTATTTTAATTCATTTAGTGGCGTAGTTTTGATGTCCGGGTGTTACGTTGACAAGTAGTTGATAGGTATCGTTGTTGGAGCATGACTGTTTCTCATTTGGTATCTGATGTTTTGACTTAGAATATTAGCTTGTCTAACTTCTTGTGTGTTTTTGAGATATCCCTTGCGAGCCGTGTTTGTTTTGGAAATCGGTGGAGTCTTTTGGAGATAGTTGGTGTTTTGGGCATCAGGGAGTTTTTACTCGAGTATAGGTTGTCGAATTTCAATTTCGATCGTTGTTGGTTTCGTAGCATCGATATTTAGCTACGGTGCGATTTTCGTAGAATTCCAAGTTGGTTTGAGTTTCGGGTCGTTTGGACATTAATTTAGTAATTAATTGTAATACAATATTATATTACTTATATAAATATAAATAGTTAACGATGTGACGGAAACCCTATTCATCGTCTTCCTCCCGAGCCGTCACGCTGTTTTGTGAAAGAGAGGAACGACGGACCTTGCTGGGCTTACGACCGTTGATTGAAGGAGCTCCGGTGCTCGAAATCGTCATCAGAGGGTAGATTCGGATTGCTCTCGCCGAGATCTAGGTGTGTGCGGTGAGTTTATTCCCGTTTCTTGAAATTTTGGACATTAGGTTATTCATTTTGACCATCTTTTCTCCTGAAAAGTTTCAGGAATCGTTGCTCAGGTGTTCTTGTGGTCAGATCCTTGAGGAGGAGAGCTTGTGTGGCCCGTTTTCGGCCGATTCAAGGCAAGTGGTTATTTCTTCACCTTTCCAAGTTCATTTCTTTGTGTTCCTTGTTGCTTTTCTTCCCTTCTCACCTTAGAAAAATAGGGGCAGTGTGGGGTTCGGCCGATCTGCTGGGTAGTGTAGGTTTTCCGACCAATTTTTAAATTCGTTGTTTATGTAGGAGACAACCCGAGTATAATCCGTCGAATAAGGATTTAATCTAGTTAGATTAATATATCGACTATATGACTGTTAGTCTAGGAAAATTCATCAAGTATAAGAGAGTTAACTTAAGTCTAGTTTTCATTGTATATAACAGTCCGCCTAAGTCTAAGTTCGTCGTATAGGAGTTAATATAATTTTTCAGGTGAAGGTTGATTTGGTTCAAGTAAGATTCGGCGAGTATTAGCTGGAGTAGAGTCAAATTCGTCGAGTATGGTGGGGTTTGCCTTATTGAAATTCGTCAAGTATGGGTCTTGGATTATGACTATTCCTCGAATAGTTTAAGAGTTGAGACTAAGGAATATTCATCAAGTATTCTCGACGAATTCGTCGAGAATTCTCGACGAATTCGTCGAGTATTAGCCTTTGGCTTTGAGTATGGCCTTAGCGTTGAGTGAACGTGATTGGCATCGACTGATCTGTGAGTATAAGTCAGATTCGTTGAGCAATCTCAACGAATTCGTTGAGTATTAGTCTCGGCGTTGAGTGATTCTGCATTAGTTGAGTATTAGGCGTTAAGTTCATTTAGTTATAGGCTTGGAGTTGAGTGTTATGGTTTTGGCGTCGAGAGTGTCGAGTGTCGGCGAGGCTAAAGTCAAAAGCATCTTGTAATCTCGACGAATTCATCGAGTATTGTCAATTGGCGTCGAGAGCGTCGAGAGCGTCGAGTGAATGCATTGAGTGAAGTAAAATTATGGAGTTAAGTCCAGGCGCTGAGTGGACTCAGCGAGGCGATGAGTATACTCGATGAATTTCCGTGGACTTAGCTAATTTTGCCGATTCGTCTAATATCAAGGTAATTTCGTCGAATCGTGGAGTATTGTTAAGACCGTTAATTTTTTTGCCAAGTATAGTTCATCGTGTATCTACTGTATCTATCGAGTATACTCAACGAATCAATATGGACTTAGTGTTTTTCGCCGAATTAAGTCTAATTCGTTGAGTTTGGGCCTTAGGGTAAATTTCAGGATTTTTCTCCTTCTTGTCATTAGAGAAACCCGATGTTTTGGTTAGGGTTTTATAGGTGTTTATGGATGTTTAGGTGTGACTCATGGTTGTTAGTGGATAAAGGACCACCAACCTAGTGTCGTCTCGTGAATCATTACACTTGGTGGTTGTTGATGTTTTCTCATGAACTGTTAGGTTGTGTTGGACCTTTTTGCCACCACCATAGTGCCTTTTTGAGATGTTTGGACTGTTGGGTTGTGTTGGACCATGTTGCTGCCACCATAGTGCTTTTTTGAGATGTTTGGACTGTTGGGTTGTGTTGGACCTTGTTGCCACCACCGCAGTGCCTTCTCGAGATGTTTGGGTCTGTTAGTTCATGTTGGGCATTGTGGCCACCGACTCAGAACCATTTACACTAGTGTTAATGATTCATGTATTTAGAGCTGTCCAGTCTCTTGCTTTTCATCATTTGGACATATGTCTTTATGCTTACTCTTACAGATATTCTCGAAGCATGACTTCGTTTCGCACTTGGTGCAATTTTCTTACTCTTGGACTTTTTAAGTTAATAACTCATAATTTTTTTATTTCTTATTTATTGTGGTTTGACAGCTTTCCTGTGGTTGGGTTGGTAACCCCTTTTATTTTTTTTGATTATTATCTACTGATGATCATTTTACATCTTGTATTTCCTGCTGAGGTATTCTTTTCTTTAGAATGCATCAGGTTTGGAGCAGTAGTTGATTGAGCAGCTAGGTTTGGTGATAGTTGGTTTACCGCTGTTGTTACAGACGTCTTTTCCTCACCAGTGTGAGGTAGTGTTGTTGTTCTGTTGATTAGTTCAGACATTCTTGCTTTTCATTTTGGTGGGTTCGTGTCAGGTTAATGACACAAATCGGAGTTTGTATATTGTTAAGATACCTGCTACCTTCTTAGTCATTCTTGATAACTAGTTGGTTTTACTTGCTCTCTAGGAAGGTTTTATGCTGGTTTTGCATGTTAGTTATTTTAAAAGTATAAATGTACTATCTCATGCATTGCATTGCTTTAAACCAAAGTCACTATATTTTAACTAATGCAAAAGCTTTTTTATACTATAATAAACTTATAGGTATGCATATCATGAGTTGTCCTTTTGGATGTTTATGCTCATGTAGGATGTTAATCTATATAAACAAAGTATTTTTCACAGCGTATATTCATGTTTTTCTTTGTGGACTAGTTGATAGCACTGAAGCTGAGGTATACAACTATTAAAACTTAACTTAAATTATATTTTTCTTCATAATAAACTTGAGGATTTCTTATAAAGTGTTAGGTTCGAGTTCTTTCCTGAGCGTCTGCAGCTATCCCCTATACAGCGTGGAATCACAACATGCATTTTCTCTTACTCTGATATATTAATTAAATGTTGAGAAAATGCGGGTTGTGACAATCACCCTCAAGGAGAAGGAGAGAGATTGGTTCCACCAGCTTCTGGCTAGCTCCATCTTCTACTTCGAAGACCTGGGCTGAGGGTTCTTGCTAAGGTTCACCACTTCCAAGAAGAGGAAGAGGGAGTCGGAGTTCCTGTTCCTTATCAAGCAGGGGGTGAATGAGACTCTGGGGAGCTATGTGGATCGGTTCCAAGAGGAGGTACTCCAGGTTTGGGAGATGTCAGGGCACACCCTCATGGTGTCCTTCACCCTAGGGTTACAGTATGGGTTCTTCAGAATGGAGCTGAAGCGGGGCCTCCTATCTCCTTTGAGGAGCTGATGGAGAGGGCAGCTAGGGAGGTCGAAGGGGAGGCCTCAAATCTGGTGTTTGCCAGGAAGTTAGCCAGGTGGGCTGCGGAGGAGGAGAAGGAGCCAAGAGGTGGCAAGGGGCAGGAGGACAGAAGGTCCAAGCCCAGGCATAGGGAGCAGCTGCATCAGCCAAGGTGTGGCCTCCAGGAGCCGAACAATCGGCTAGGCTAGATGCAGCAGGAGTTGCACGGCCAACACCAGAGGCGAGATTTCTACGGAGGAGACAACCGCCAAGTATAGCTCCAGGATGGAGGCAGGACCAGAGGCCTCCTCTCCACGATCAACATCAGGCTATGACGATAGCCCTGTGGAGGAGGAGGCATAAAGGTAGGGTGGAGCTGCCTTACTATGACTTCCATTAGGAGGAGGTCCACGCCATGACCATGTGCCCGGAGTTCCTGGAGTTGAGGGGAACTAGGGAGCAGCAGCAGCCTCATTGGGAGGTGCAGATTGAAGAGGTCCAGCCCGGTGGGGAGGACACGTGTGAGGATAGGGCCGACGAAGGGGCTGAGGAGGGATCAGGGTGATCCACGCGAGGGGGGGGGGGGGGAGTTGAGGCCCCCCGCAAGATGAGCCTCCATACTATATACCGTCGGAGCATCACTTCGATGTCTCTAACTCCACCCCCAGAGGAGAAGATTACCTTATCAAGGAAGGATATTTTGGATCATGAGGATCCATTTTGTGATGCCCTAGTGATCCAGGCCGTAGTCGAAACCTTTACTGTCTCTCGGATCCTCATTGATATCGTGAGCTCAGTCAACGTCGTCTTCAAGAAGGCATTCGACGCGATGAAGGTGGAGGCCAGGAGGGTGTTGGCCTCAGATGGGCCTATGTTTGGATTTTTCGGGGAAAGGAAGGACATGGAAGGAGGCATGGGACTCATGTTACTCTATGGGGGCAGTCTAGAAACTACAGGTTCGTCATTGTGGATGCCTCTAGCAGTTACAATACAATCTTTGGATGACCCCTCATCAGCACCTTCCGCTGCGTACCCTCTTCCTCCCATCAGTGCCTGAAGTTTAATGCTGAAGGTATTCAAGTCCGGGTCTGCGGTCATCCCAAGATGGCAAGGGAGTGCTATATCACAACGGTCAACACCATCTCCTGGCAGGAGGGAGCCGAGGAGATAGAGAGGAGGATGGAGGAAGTGTCTAGTAGGAGGACAGAGGGGAAGCAGAGGAGATGGAGGTAAAGGAGGAAGAGATCCACGCCTAGGTGGGGGCGATAGAAGAAGTTCCGGGAGAGCAAGCCAAGGTGATGTCCATGGAGGAAGTAGAGGAGGAGGCTTCAGTCCCAGGCGAGGGGGTTGCTGGTGAGTGGGAGGAGCAATCCCGACTGGAGGCAGCGGGGGAAGTGGTGGAGATGGAGGTTCTCAGCAAGGAAGGCAGGGTAGAGAAGGTACGGATCAGCAAGGGGCTTAGTCCAGAGAATCAGGGGAGGATATAGGAGTGCATCCGGAAGAGCGTGGATGTCTTCGCATGGAGCACTGCAGAGATGATGGGGATCGAGGCAAACGTCACCTGACATCGCCTTAACTTGGATCCCGAGACTCGCCCCATCCGACATAAGAAAAGGTCTATTGCATACAAGCTGGCCGAGACCATCAGAGGAGAGGTGGGTAAGCTCCTTAAGGCCGGATTCATTTCATAAATCTAGTATCCAGACTGGGTCTCTAATGTTGTAATGGTTAAAAAAGGAGATGTTCGCTGGAGGATGTGTGTAGATTTCTCTCTTTTAAATAAATCATGTCCAACAGATTGTTACCCCTTGGCTTAGATCGACATGCTGGTTGACTCAGTCGTTAGTTTTTTGTAATGAGTTTTCAAGATGCTTTTTAGGTTATTATCAGATTAGGATGCACCCGCCTGATATAAAAGATGTCTCCTTCATCACTGGGGATGGGTGATACTGCTATAAGATGATGCCTTTTGGGCTAAAAAATGAAGGGGCAACGTATCAAAAGATGATGGATTGGGTCTTCTGAGAGCAAAGGGGATGAAATTTGGAGGTGTACTTGGATGACCTCATGATCAAGAGTCAGTACGTGAACTCTCACCTCCAGTACATAGAGGAGACCCTCAGTACCCTGTGGAAGTATAAGATGAAGATGAACCCCTTGAAGTGTGTCTTCGGGGCAGGTAGGGGAAAATTCCTAGGTCATCTCCTTACTCCTGCAGGGGTGGAACCCAATCCTGACAAGGTGAGAGTGATCATGGAGTTGGAGTCACCACAGAATGCAAAAGAGGTCCAGCAGCTGACAGGGAAGTTGGCATGGTTGAGCAGGTTCCTCTCTTGGGTAGGAGGGAAATACTCCCCTTCTTCAAAGCACTGAGGGGAAATCAGAAATTCGAATGGTCCAAGAAATGCAAGAAAGCATTCCAAGCCTTGAAGAGGCAGCTAACCCAGGCTCCGCTGCTCTAGGGATCGAAGGAGGGGGAATATCTATCCATGTACCTTGGGGTTGGGGCCTAGGCCTTGAGCTCTATCCTCATATGGGAAGAAGGGAAGAAATAACTACCCATCTATTACGTGAGTAGGGTCCTGAGGAAGGCGGAGCTCTGATACCCGATTTTAGAGAAGTTGGATTTTGCCCTGGTCATATCAACTCGGAGGCTCCGTCCCTACTTCCAAGCACACTCTATTCGAGTGGTGACTGACCATCCCCTCTGCAACATCTTTGAGGTGGTGGAGCATTCAATAAGGTTGGCGAAGTGGGTGGTGGAGTTGAATGAATTTGATATATATTTTATTCCTCGCCTCTCGATTACGGCTCAAGCGATGGCCGACTTCCTGACTGATTATGTGGTCGAGGTGGCGGAGGCGGAGCTCACTTGCCCAGTTTCTTAGAAGGTGACGGGATATGGGGCCTCGGGTAGGCATTCCTTGGGGGTAGGAGTGATCCTGGAGAGCCCCTAGGGAACAAAGATCGAGCAGACGGTGGTCGTTCACTTCCTCATTACCAACAACCAGGCGAAGTATGAGGAGGTAATAGCAGGGCTTTTTCTGGCAAGGGAGTTAAGGGTGTATAATGTGGAAGTGCTCACGGATTCCATGGTGGTGGCCTCACAGATCAACGAGGAGTTTGAGGCAAGGGTGCCTACTATCCAATTGTACTTAGCCAAGGTGAAGGGAGTTATCGGCATGTTCCAAACATTATCAATTCAACACGTGCCATGAGAGGAGAACGAGCAGGTAGATTGTGTAAGACCCCTCCTTTTTTTTCTTTTTAACACCGGAGTCTTAGGCCCAGAACTGCCGTTTTGCGGTGAAACCTTCGCACCCGAGAAGGTTATCACTACAAAATGCCGATCCTGCCGGCCAAATCGATCACAACACTAGCCAATGGTAAAGCAAGTCCACAGAAATCACATATATATATAAATATTCTCCACGAAGGGAGTATCCACAGATATGAAAAAAATACTAAATCTTGGGCTCATGCCCGGTACATCAAGTCCTCACTACAAATCTCTCAACGCGGAAGCAAATACTATAACTAATAATGATCAGGACTCACAGCCCCTGTCATCTGAACTCCGGTACTAGACTGGCCCATCTCCATGCGTGCCGACCTCCGGGGCTGCTCCTCCATGCTGGGCTCCACGGTCCCCTAAAATGATGTGGTTCGAAAACCGTTAGTCTAAAAGACTAAGTCCTATCATCCACCGCCCCTTCCCCCATGGCTCCTAGGCACCGAGCGGGGAGAAGGAAAGGAGAGGACATGAAAGTGGAGAATAACAAACAAGCAGGTGGCGATGGAACTAATCTAGCAGTTCTATAATATATAAGACAGTAATAAGGATATGAAAAATTGAATAAGAAAGACACCTTAACTTATATGAAAAACACATAAGCCAAGGGATCTTTTGCAGGGCTCCTATCGTATAAAAAGTCTCATACCAATTTATACAATAGGGTGACGGTTATCTAGCAACCTACATTTTTATTTACTGAAATGGAACCTTAACTTATAAGCACGCTCGCACAAACTTATAAACCAAGGGGTCATTTTGCATGGCCTATTGTATAAGCATCACATAACACTTATACAATAGGTGTCGGGGTTCTATGCAATGATTATGCTATGAAATACAATTATGCCATGATGTGAACATGCAAGTGCAACTCACCCACTTCGACTCTGTGTGCACAGACCTTTAGTTCCCCCTTTTTGGAGCCGAACCTCCCAGGATACCTCCGTAGTGGCAAACGAAAGCGGTGTGTTGGTCCTTGCCCACCTATAAACAGGTAATTGCACTACCAGTCAGACCTATTGTACGCCTCGATGCTGGTGCACTAAGCGGAGCTCCTGCGTACTCTTGCCGGCTGGCGCACCGGACTTCATTTGGCCAAGTGCTAAACCACACTAGCCGAGTCAACGTGTTGGCGTCGGTGCATCGACTCTCCAACACCGAAGACCCACCACCTTATACTTTATGCATATGCAACATTATGTATCATCTCCGAGCTAAAGCTCCCCGGACTAACCTGTCCGTCACAACAACAACCGAGCCAAAGCTCGTCGGGCCATCCTACCCATCACAACAACAACCGAGGCAAAGCTCGCCGGGCCAACCTGCCCATCATAAACAACAACCGAGCCAAATCTCGTCGGGCCAACCTGCCCATCATAAACAACAACCGAGCCAAAGCTCGCCGGGCCAACCTGCCCACCACCAAAACCATTGAGCCTATAACCCGAGTGACCCAACCTAACTCCCCTAGATATCGAGGTGTGAGAAGGTGAAACCCTGATTTACTAATTACTCTTATATTTCAGTTTTGCCTAACAATTTAGGTTTAGCCCAGGACTGCCCAAGGTATTCCCCGCAAAGGGCTCTCGAGGGCACTAGGAGCTACGATGGGCTGAATCCCAAAGCTCACTTTCGCAAGGCACTTATTATTATTGGCTAATACCCAACTCCTAGTCCCTTAAAGGTTGTAATGGAACTAACCCTAGTGCATTTGACATTTACTTTCTACGGGAAAGACAATCTTTTGTCGATCCCGAACACCACCTAACACTAGCCAATCCAACTCTCTACTCATCCGACTTCCAATGACGAACTTTATTTTTATCTATCAAAACCATCCAACCATTAATCCCAACTCATGTGCTCAAATTACACTCCAACATGGTTTCTGCAGTTTTTACTATATGCAGACCACTTAAGCTATATGACCCGTAAAATGGGTGGTATACCAAATATTCATCCAGTACTCCTATAATAATTAATGGAGGTCTATTATGACCTTTGTAGCCTAAATCCAGAATTTCACAATTTTCCTATTTATCTGATAATTTATTTAATTATTTTAGTGGACAAAAATCCCTAGTTTGAACATGAAATACCTTTTTCAGACAAGATAATATTCCAATAAATTTATGTTAAATACAAAATGAATAATGAACTTAAAATCCAATGTCTCCCAATTTTTCAGCAAGGTTTTAAGCCCTTAATTGTATTTCAAATAAATCCCATAATAAATCATTTTAAGAGAATGTACATCATTAATACTTCCAAAACTTCAGAGAAAATTCAAGGATGATTCTAAGGGCATATAAGTACTCTAGATCAAGTTTCACAATTTATCATTGAATAATAAGTCTATACTTGATTTTCTCATGAAATTCCAAGTTAATGGGTTAATGAACAAAATATATTAGTTATCCATCTAAAAATTCTAAATAAATTCCCACATGAGCAAAATGAACTAGGAACACTACTTATCAAGTTTCATGATTTTTCATCAAGTATTGAGCTTTGTAAGAATTATTTAGCATGTTCCCAAAGTTATGAACTTGTGAAGTAGATACCCTAAATATGTATTCAAAAATTCTATTAAAATTCATATATGATCAATATGACTAACACTCCCTCTGCCAAATATTCATGACATTCCAGTGGGCAGTGGGATCATAATGACCAATTCATTAATTAGGGCAATCCCATTAGTAACAAATGAAGTGCTAGTAATAATGATCCAAAATTCCCAAATAAATTACCAGAGGTTCAATATATCCTTATGACCACATTACCCAAATTTAATTATATTTCAAGGGGTTTCACTAACCTATCCTAGCACTATAAGGTTTCTGCCCTAAGCTAGGGTTAGGGTTTTGTGGGCCCCACCCTTTCCAAAATCATTAATATTTTTTACCAGATATCTACCCTAGAACCCCCCCTACAAAATTTCAAGTCCATTCAAGGTGTTTTGGCCTCATGCTCTTCACAAGGCACAAAAACACTTCCTTAGGGCTTGGCCTTAGATCTTAGGGCAAATCAATTCCAATCTACCCAATCTTTCATGTGAAGGTGCAAAAAGTCATGCCAAGCCAGGGGGCCCCAACTCCAACCTCTGTTGAGATGATTTGGCCACTCAAAACCAAAAGTGCAGTTTTTACCAGAATACCCTTTTAGGGCAAGTTTAGGGTTTGCATGATTTCAGTTCAAACCACCTCTAAAAGTGATGAAATTTTAACCAGAGCTTTATAATACCCCCAAGAACCACTCCCCAAAATTTGGGTGAGTTTGGAGGTCATTTGGCCCTTAAATTAATTAACCCTAGATAAATAAAATATTTTCCAAAACTATAGAAAACGTGTCCCCAAAACTTCCCATCTTTGGGCAGCATCTAGATATGGTTTAGGGGGACTGCCGGCCAAAATTGCAATTAATTTGGACCAAGTAAGAAGTGTGGGCACTCAGTTTAATGTCTGTCTAGCCCTAGGTGTAGGTCCCACCAAAATGGGTGCCCTGGTCAAACCAGGCACCCCAATTGGTTCAAATCAATTTTGCTGTAATCTAGAATCTCAGGCTACACCTTTTATGTTGAACACATTTTATGAAAAAGCTTCTAAGTATTTTTAAAAATTAGAAACATTAATTACATAATATGTGACAAAAATTAAATAATCAGAAATTATTTCCTATAGATTAAATTTCTCCTCTGCACGAATCTTGAGGCGCCACTGGACGGCATCCCTTCATCTTCCACCTCCAGCCGATGGTCCCGATCTCACAGTCCTGGAGCTTCTTCCAGACGCTGCTGTCGGCGATCCGGCCACCTCCCTAGCCGGCCGCCGCCACCACCACCTACGTTGAGGTGGTGGCTGTCGCCAGGCGGCGGCTTGGCCGCCAGAGGCCCCTATTTCTGGCGAACCCGACAAGCTCAATATAATGGGGAAAACTAGAAATTTTTGATTTGTATTCGGCTCAATTGAGCCCGAACCTTGGCCCTAACGATTGCTAAGAACTATCCAGGGAAGAAGGAGTGGAGGAGGACCTTTCTGGCGGCCTGAAGTCGGGAAGATCGCCAGGAAGCCATGGTGGTGGTGGTGGTCGGATTTCTACAATTGTACAGAGGAACTGCTTGGCTCCTTCAGGTAAGTGGTGGAAATGACTCCTTGGAGTCCAGTGAGGCTTTTAAGAAGATGAAATGAGGTGTTAGGTGGCTGTAGGAGACCTTGCCATTATTGGCCTTAGTCAACAATGCCGGCCATGGTTAGTAGGGGATGAAGCTTGGCTCCAACCAGTCAAGGATTAGCTGGTTGAATTAGGGCTGCCTTCCTTGTCCTAGAGCAATGAATGGGAGGTTGGGGAAGCGGAAGGAGGAGCCCAAAGTCTTCCTCCATTACTTTCCTTCATTTTCTCTCTCTTTCCTTTGGTGATTTTTCTCTCTCCTACACACCAAGCTGAATTTGACTCCTACCTAACTCAATGGCAGCCCACATGTCCATTTCATCCATCAAGGCAAGGTTAGCCCAAGTGAATTGGGCTTAAGCTTGAGTTAGCCCATTTGGGCTAGCTTGACCTAAACCTTGACTAGGGTTGACCTTGATCAATTTGGTCTTTGAGGTTGCCCCTAATGGGTCCTTAATGACCCATTGGCCTCCCCTAAGGCCTAGGTAGGGTTGTCTTGGCCCTTTGGAGGTCACTTGACCCTTAGGCAGGGTACCTTGACTACTTTAGGGCTAGAGTTGACTTTTGTCAACTTAGTCTTTTTGATTGGTCCCAATGGATCCTTGGTGACTCATTGGCCTCTCACTAGGGTTATGAAGGTATGTGTGGGGTCCACTTGGCCAAGGGAACTTCAATTGGCCCTTGTGCAGGTTAGTTTGACCCATTTAGGGTTAGAGTTGACTTTGGTCAACTTAACCCTTTGGACTGCCCTCCATGGGTCCTTAGTGATCCATTGATCCCACTTTAGGTCTAGAAAGTCCTTGGTCGGGTTAGTTGGGCTTTACTAGGGTACACTGCCCTTAGTTAGGGCACCTTGCTCACATTAGGCTTATGGTGGTTGTAGGTCAACTGAGTCACCTTGGTTCGACTTCAATGGACCCTTAGGGCTCCAATGGATCTTACAATGGGTTGATGAGACCATGATGTGGTCTCGAAGTCTTGGTGAATCCCCATGGTCATCTTAAATAAGGGTTCAGATGTTGGGTTTCTCTGTGAGGATGGCACAACACTTGTGCACGTAGAGGAAGAATAAAAAACATCAAGAAAACCCAAAAGAGATGGGATCGGGCCATGAAAGTTGGATCAAGAAGTTAACATACAACTATGCAAAATTACCTCGATGGCGTTGAGTCACAACTCAACGGAGATGCTCCAAACTTTGTCTTCTTGTTAGTGGCGAGTTCTTCGTGGAATAATATCCACGTCTCTGCAGAAATCCACACGAGCAGGAGAACACCGAGTTTTCCGTCGCACGGATAATCGGGAAGGATGATGACCGCACCTTGCTATTCCACGGACTGCTAGGTCCACGCCAGGAGAAGCAACACCAGCGACGATCGCCAAAGGGGAGGAGGTCGACGGAGCGAGCACGGCGGCAGCGGAACACTTCCGTCGGCGGCGGGATTCGAGATTGGCGGAACCAACAGAACGACAGAACACTTCCGTCGATTTCGATTCGATCAGAAAGAAGATCTAATTTCCCGAAAACCCTAAGTGTCCTTTTATACCAAAGAAATAAATAGACTTTAGGAATATTGCTATCCGCAGACCACCCAGAATTTAGGGTTCCAGAATCGGTGAGAATCAATCGGCGAGAATCGGCGACGATCGGCGAGAATCATCAACCAGATTCGGCGGGAATCAGAATCGGCGAGAATCACAATCGGCGAGAATTACCCGGATCGGCGAGAATCAGAGTGCAACACTCGACGATTCACGCCGATCGTGGGTCGACGATTCACGTCGATCGGCGAGAATCAGAGTACCCATTCTCGACGATTCTCGTCGATCGTCGAGAATCAGAGTACCCATTATCGACGATTCTCGTCGACCCTCGGTCGACTATTCTTACCAGTCCTTTAAGGCAACACTTTGCCCATAACCCCATTCAGGTCAGTGATTGGTAACCTTTACCAACACAGTCAATCATCCAACTTCTCCACATCTCTTATGTGCGACCCTGCAGGCTCATATCGCGTTGGCAGTGAGATTACATGTTTGACCACTTCTAGATCATCATGGCAACTCCAACAAACTCCCACTTGATCTTGAAAGTGTCAAATCAAAAACCTTACAAACAATGAGCGGCATCTAGCAATGCATCATTGCACCCCAAGCAACAAGAGTTTATAACTCATAAGCCTTTATGACCAATGTATCAGCGTTGTCTTTGTCCCTTTGTCCCTTACATCCGGAAAGAACTAGAGGCATGGACCGTGTCACCCTCGTAATAGCTCAATCCAAGTTTCTTGATCCAGGACGGACTTCCAGAGAATGGTGAGTCCAATATCACATATTGACTCAACCAAGCATGGCCATGCATTTCTCAGTCCAGTTCCATCAAGGGGCCCATGGACGCAACTCCTGTCATATAGGAGGACAAATCCCATATCTGCTCACACACAAACACCCAAATGATTCGTAACATGCCCAACAACCACCCTTATCATCAACCTTTCTCAAGGAAGACTTTAGATGGCATCAAAGCACGCTCTTCCTCACTTGATGAATGTTGTGACTTCAGGTCAAAGGACCACAACACCATTGTCAATTGAGACCTACTCGTGACACGATTGGATGACAATCCACAGAGTAGTCTCAAGTTGGGTCTGTCCAGTACAACTTGTTCACTAACAAGTGCCCACGTGATGACTTGATATCACAATATCATGACATGTGAGAACCGGTCATCAGTCAACGCACGTGCTGGTCTTCATGTACCATCATCACCCTTAGTTTCTATGATGATACTCGACCAGGGACCTTTTAAGAATGAAGCTTCAAATAAATCATAGGCTCTCACATTCAAGTCACGTACTTGATGTCCCATGGAAGCGAACATTCTTAGGGTATCTATTATGTTAACATTTAACTATCATATAGAAAAATTCATAATAAAAGAACTTGCCATTAATTGTAAGAGAAAAACTAGGTACAATGTTCATCATATGAACAAATAGCCAACAAAATACATGTTTACATGCAATCCACAAGATTCTCGCTAGAGTTGATCATTTAGGTATCGTATACCCATCGATCTAGTATGACCATCATGCTTTCTCTGCGCGAGAGGCTTTGTTAGTGGATCTGCAATATTCTCCTCAGTCGGTACTCTGCAAATGTTCACATCTCCTCGTTCGACAATCTCACGAATAAGATTAAACCGCCGAAGTATATGCTTGGAGCGCTGATGGGATCTAGGTTCCTTAGATTGTGCAATTGTACCATTGTTATCACAGTAGAGAACTACGGGACCAACAATGCTAGGAACTACATCAAGCTCGCCGATGAATTTCCTAATTCATACAGCCTCCTTCGCCGCATTAGCTGCGGCGATATACTCGGCCTCTGTTGTAGAATCAGCAACTGTCTCTTGCTTGGAACTCATCCAGCTCACAGCTCCTCCATTCAGGCAAAACACAAAACCTGACTGAGACTTGGAGTCATCTCTATCAGTTTGAAAGCTAGCATCCGTGTAACCACTTACAACGAGCTCTTCCTCTCCACCATACACCAAGAACACATCCTTAGTCCTTCTCAAGTACTTCAGGACATTCTTGACTGCAATCCAGTGACACTCACCGGGGTCTGACTGATACCTGCTAGTCATGCTCAAAGCAAAGGAGATGTCGGGTCGAGTACATAACATCGCGTACTTGATTGATCCAATTGTCGAAGCATATGGAATCAACTTCATGCGATCCTTATCTTCACAAGACTTTGGACACTGGTCCTTAGAGAGATTCACACCGTGAGACATGGGCAAAAATCCTTTCTTGGACTCAAGCATGTTGAACCGCTTCAACACCTTTTCGATGTATGTACTCTAGGTCAAACCCAGCAACTTCTTCGATCTATCTCTATAGATCTTAATACCGAGTATATAAGTCCCTTCACCCAAATCCTTCATTGAAAAGCAGTTCCCTAGGTTGTTCTTAACAACTTTAAAGGTAGGAATGTCATTCCCAATCAATAGTATGTCATCTACATACAATATCAGGAAGACAACAATGCTCCCACTGATTCGCTTGTAAACACAAGGCTCATCTTCATTCTTGATGAAACCAAACTCTTTGATTTTCTCATCAAAATGAAGATTCCAACTTCGAGAGGCCTGTTTCAGTCCATAGATGGAGTTATTCAGCTTGCATATTTTAGTGGCTTCATCTGGGGATACAAAACCCTCGGGTTGTGTCATATACACTTCCTCAAGGAGGTTTCCATTAAGGAAAGCTGTTTTGACATCCATCTGCCAGATCTCGTAGTCATAATACGCAGCAACAGCAAGCAATATCCTTATGGACTTTACCATGGTAACAGGGGAAAAGGTCTCATCATAGTCAATACCATGAATTTGCTTGAAACCCTTAGCCACGAGTCGCCCTTTGAATGTCTGTACATTCCCATCCATGTCGGTCTTCTTCTTGAAGACCCACTTGCACCCTATGGGTCGTACCCCTTCAGGTGGTTCCGCCAAGTTCCAAACTTGGTTTGCATACATGGAGTCCATTTCAGATTTCATAGCCTCAAGCCATTTGTCGGAGTCTGGTCCATTCATAGCCTCTTGGTATGTTGCTGGCTCATCATCATGATCCATAAGCAACACATTACCTATTTGAGACACGAGAAATCCATATCTCTCAGGCTCAAACCTCGGTCTACCAGATCTACGTAGGACTTGTGTTCCTTGAGCAGGTTCTCTAGCTACAACATCTTGTAGTCCTGTCTCAGAATCCAATTCCGGTTCATTCACTACATGTGGTTCTTGAACTTCTTCAAGCTCTACCTTTTCAGTCTTTCTTGATAAGAACTCTTTCTCCAAAAAGACACCAGTCCTCGCGACAAACACTTTGCCCTCAGACGGTAGGTAAAAGTAATAACCTTTCGTTTCCTTAGGATATCCCACCAGATAACATTTATCCGATTTGGGTTCAAGCTTGTCAGGCATTTGACGTCTCACATATGCCTCACAGCCCCAAATTTTAATGAACGACATACTAGGACGCTTCCCAGTCCATATCTCATATGGTGTCTTCATAACCGTTTTCGTTGGAGCGCGATTCAATGTCATTACAGTAGTCTCTAAAGCAAAACCCCAAAAGGAAACAGGCAAGTCTGCATGACTCATCATCGAACGTACCATGTCTAACAGTGTACGATTTCTCCTCTCAGACACACCATTATGTTGTGGTGTTCTAGGTGGAGTGAGTTGTGATACAATACCACACTCTTTCAGATGATCACGGAACTCATGACTCAGGTATTCGCCACCTCGATCAGATCGGAGTGCTTTAACCCTTTTACCCAACTGGTTTTCTACTTCATTCTTGAACTCTTTGAACTTTTCAAAGGTCTCGGATTTGCACTTCATAAGATACACATATCCGTATCTACTGAAATCATCAGTAAATGTAACAAAGTAGAAATACCCACCTCTAGCCATGGAACTCATGGGTCCGCATACATCACTATGTACAACACCCAAGAGATCCTCAGCCCTCTCAGTATAACCAGTGAAAGGAGCTTTAGTCATCTTGCCTAACAAACAAGATTCGCATCGCTCAAATGATTCATAATCAAATGAGTCCAAAAGTCCATCTCTATGGAGCTTGGATATGCGCTTCTCGCTGATATGACCCAAACAACAATGCCAGAGAAAAGTAGGGTTCGAGTCATTTGTTCTTAGTCTTTTATTATTTTCTACATTACAGATCAGATGGTCCAAGTTCAAAACATAAAGACCATTAAACAATTGGGCTACAGCATAACAAACATCATTCTTAAATATAGAACAACAGTTGTTCTTAATTATAAAAGAAAATCCAATCATGTCCAAGCATGAAATAGATACAATGTTTCTAGTTATGGCCGGAACAAAATAACAGTTATCTAGTTCTATTACAAGCCCACTGGGCAAAGAAAGATGGTAAACCCCTACGGCTACAGCAACAACTCTTGCTCCATTGCCGACGCGGAGGTCCACCTCCCCTTTACTCAGCAATCTTCTCCTTCCCAGTTCCTGCACATTTGTACAAATGTGAGAACCACATCCGGTATCCAATACCCAAGATGAATGAGCAGAAAGGTTTATCTCTATAACGTGAATATTTGAAGCGGAAGTCATACCTCCCTTCTTTTTCTGCAGACCTTCAATGTACGAAGGACAGTTCCTCCTCCAATGACCAGCCTTGCCACAGTGGTGGCATTTCCCTTCCTTCACCGTACTTTTCTTTTTCATCAGTGCAGAAGACTTGGGCTCAAGATATGACTTAGGTCCCACCTTCGTCTTCTTAGAGCCCTTGGTCTTGCCCTTGCCCTTATGCACCATCAGTATGGGGCTGGCAGGCTTGACCTTCTTCATATTGATTTCAGCAGTTCTCAACATGCCTAGGAGTTCGGGAAGTGTCTTGTCTATTTCATTCATGTTGTAGTTCAAGACGAACTGCTCATAACTGTCCGACAATGATTGCAGGATCAGATCTGTGGCCAACTCTTGACCAAGAGGAAAACCCAGCCTTTCAAGGTACTCTATATACCCAATCATCTTGAGTACGTGAGTCCCTACTGAGTCTCGAACTCCCATCTTGCACTGAAACAACGCTTTTGTGACGTCGAACCTCTCTTGACGAGCCTGCCCTTGAAACATTTTCTTGAGATGCTCGTCAATCTCCTTGCACCCCATGCTCTCATGTTGCTTCTGAAGCTCAGAGTTCATAGTGGCAAGCATAAGGCATTCAACATCTAAAGCATCATCAGTATACTTCTTATAAGTATCCTTCTCAGCATGGGAAGAGTTCCCGGTCGGCACCTCGGGGGCTTCTTCTTCCAAGACATAGAGCTTTCGCTCTTGCCTGAGAATAATTCTCAGGTTCCTATACCAGTCCATATAATTTGTCCCACTGAGCTTATCCTTCTCAAGGATGGCTCTCAGAGACAAAGTGGAGTGTGAAACACTTGCCATGGAATTCTACAAGAATTTATGTAGAATAAAATCAGTACCAAAATTTCAAATACAATTTATTTCAATTTGGACTTCAATTAAAACACTCCCACTATTTTATTCGAAATGATAGCCCTCACTAACAATTCGGAGAGTTCATGCGAGCTACTCTCTTAGTGGACAAGATCCATATTTCACCAACACAATGAGTCAGCTTTGGCTTTCCTCTCACGATGCGGTTATTTAGGTAGGCAACGCTTGCCAATTGCATCCTCATGCAATTCTTGTATTGTCGGTGAATAACTCCTTACTCGCATCCATCATATGGTGCATGCCAACCCTATGCCTCTAGGCACTCAACCTTTGAGGTCACCTAGTTAAGTTGGACCCGATGTCGACAGTGGGATATCACAATTATCCGCTCGCACCCTTACCAAGATAGATTAATGCACCTTGCTTTGGCAAGCCCACACTTCATCGATCGAGGCAGGAAGAGTGTCATCCATCGGAAGGCATCCGATCACTTAATATTTGATGAAGGGATTTTGATTATAGGTTAACAATTAACCATGATCAATATTTGATCAATGTGCACATCCAAAGAAAAACAATTTTCTAAAACCACATGCATCCCACATGTGCACAACCTGACACCATCAACATTTGATAGAGGGAAGGGCTAAATCTGAACATCCGGAAACTTCCAAATCCTCAGATTTACATGCATTGGACAAAGACAAAGACAACTCAACTTAAAGCAGTAAACAAGCTCATCTCTCTATGTTGGATTCAAAATCCAAAACAAACTCGAGGGATGGTTACTGCTAAGGAGACTATAATTTCTAACAATTAGAAATTTCCACGAAATCCCAGACGTTCTTGGCGGGGTACCAAGACTAAATCTTGACATTCAGAACACTTCTAAATCTCTAGGTTTACACGCACTGGAATAACCAAACTTCCAATACAACAATCATGGCCGCAACCTCCCTCTGATACCAATGTTGGGTTTCTCTGTGAGGATGGCACAACACTTGTGCACGCAGCGGAAGAATAAAAAACATCAAGAAAACCCAAAAGAGATGGGATCGGGCCATGAAAGTTGGATCAAGAAGTTAACATACAACTATGCAAAATTACCTCGATGGCGTTGAGTCACAACTCAACGGAGATGCTCCAAACTTTGTCTTCTTGTTAGTGGCGAGTTCTTCGTGGAATAATATCCACGTCTCTGCAGAAATCCACACGAGCAGGAGAACACCGAGTTTTCCGTCGCACGGATAATCGGGAAGGATGATGACCGCACCTTGCTATTCCACGGACTACTAGGTCCGCGCCAGGAGAAGCAACACCAGCGACGATTGTCAGAGGGGAGGAGGTCGACGGAGCGAGCACGGCGGCGGCGGAACACTTCCGTCGGCGGCGGGATTCGGGATCGGCGGAACGAACAGAACGGCAGAACACTTCTGTCGATTTCGATTCGATCAGAAAGAAGATCTAATTTCCCGAAAACCCTAAGTGTCCTTTTATACCAAAGAAATAAATAGACTTTAGGAATATCGCTATCCGCAGACCACCCAGAATTTAGGGTTCCAGAATCGGTGAGAATCAATCGGCGAGAATCGGTGACGATCGGCGAGAATCATCAACCAGATTCGGCGGGAATCAGAATCGGCGAGAATCACAATCGGCGAGAATCACCCGGATCGGCGAGAATCAGAGTGCAACACTCGACGATTCACGCCGATCGTGGGTCGACGATTCACGCCGATCGTGGGTCGACGATTCACGTCGATCGGCGAGAATCAGAGTACCCATTCTCGACGATTCTCGTCGATCGTCGAGAATCAGAGTACCCATTCTCGACGATTCTCGTCGACCCTCGGTCGACTATTCTTACCAGTCCTTTAAGGCAACACTTTGCCCATAACCCAATTCAGGTCGGTGATTGGTAACCTTTACCAACACAGCCAATCATCCAACTTCTCCACATCTCTTATGTGCGACCCTGCAGGCTCATATCGCGTTGGCAGTGAGATTACATGTTTGACCACTTCTAGATCATCATGGTAACTCCAACATCAGAAATCTACTATATACAGACCACACAACCCAATCGCTTTTATTCCCAAGTTCACTTGATCTTCTTGGGCTTTCTAGGGTTTTGTCATGACCTAGTAATGACAAAATCACTCCCAGGGGTCTAGTTGTCTGAGGAATGTTACAGATTGTAACACCCCAAAAATCGTAATCGAACCGGTTGCGTCCTAAAGAATTTTTGGTGCCTTAAAATGGGTACACTGCCTGGGACACGGGCATGTCCAAGGCTGTGTCCTCCTATGTGTTGGTCGGCTGTGTCTAGAAAAGGACACGTCAGGAAATAAGGCAGCGACACGGGCGTATCAAGCGTGACACGGGCGTGTGAATACCCGTGTCATGACCCGTGTTCCCAAGGGACGTGTCGGTTGGCATGGCGATTATCTGTGACACGCCCTAGGCCACGGGCGTGTCGGGACACGACACGGGAGTGTCAGGTTGAGACACGAGCGTGTCTTGACCCGTGTCCTTTTTTGTGCTCGACTATCGTGCCTGGATCGGGGCACATGGCCTGGGACATGGCCGTTTACAAGGCCGTATTCGGCCAAGGATTGAGGAATTTTGGGTGGATCTGAGCCGTTCGTTTCCTTTAAATAAGATCTGACGGCCCAGGTTTGTTCCTGCTTTGTTAAGGCCGAGAATTGAGGATTAATTCCTCATTTTCTCTTAAGCCTTCTCTTTCTAAGGAGTTAGAAAGAGGAGAGAACAAAGAGGAAGGAAGAGGAGGATTCTGGCCGCCGGCGGAGCATCGGAGCACCGAATCGAGAACCGAGACCGGATCTGCGGAGGAAATTCCCTTGCAAAGATTTCCATCCTGATAGATTCCTGTTGGAACACCCTATTACTAATTTGGGTCAGGATCACTATGTCTCTAGGAATCTGTGTTTGACCTTCTGTATAGCTTAATAGGTCAATTAGAATTGAGTCTAAGGGTTAGAAGTCTAGGATTGGAAGCTGCCCTGAAGACCAAGTTTTTCTGTCTGGAGACTAAGTCTGATCGTCGAGCTCAGCACGACGATTCGTCGAACTCCGGTCGACGATCGTCTAGCTCAACTTCGACAGATCGTCGAACTCCATTCGACGATCGCTGAGCTCAACTTCAGAATATCGTCGAACTCCATTCGACGATCGGTGAGCTCAATTCGACGATTTTGACTCTGCTTTGGATCCTTATCTCTGAGCTCAGTTCGACGATTTTGACTCTGCTTTGGATCCTTATCTCTGAGCTCAGTTCGACGATCTTTGAGCTCAGATCGACGATTATTTTGCTGCTTAAGTTTTTCAGTTCGCTGAGCTCAGCTCAACGATAGCAGAGCTCAGTTCGACGATTTCAGTTAACTTCCAGATTTCAAATTCAAATCAGACAGGAGTTATTATGCAATTAATTCAGAGATTTGCTAGCCGTTTTCATTTACTTCTGGACCAAGTTTCAAGGGATGTTTCAAGGAATATTTCTGTGGACTTTCCTCCAGAAAAGATTATTCAATTAAGGATGCAATCAATGCAGACCAACGACTATCTTTGACAGAGTAATATTCTATTCTGGCACAGAGAATAAAATATAGAATGTTTTTTGAATCAATATAGATGACATACAGAGATTAACAAGTAGAGGACACACAACTCAGAATACAGAGACTCTCTCAGAAACTTCTGTCAAAAAGAATTCTGAAGAACACTCATCAAAGAGATCAAGTTTTCAAAAATCATCAGATCTCTTCAGCTTTCAAAGTGTTCAAGGCCAACATCATCTCAAGACTCCAGACACTCAACATTTCAGCTTGCTGAAATCATCTATTGCTGGAGATCTATCTTTGAAGGCCTATCACCCTCAGCAAAGCTCTTCTTCCTGAAGATTTCAAGGATTCAGGGGGAGCTTTGACATCAATCTACATAGTCTTCTCAGTTGTTTGAGAAAGAGAAGACTGCCATCACTCTCTCACCCCCACTCTGTAAAGGGTTTCTCAAACTCCCTTCAAAAGTTTGAATCTAGTTTTTGAGCACCTTGTCAAAAGCTCATTGGTGGCAAGACACCTGATCAAAAAATCTGCTTTGGTTTTTGAGCACCTTATCAAAAGCTCATTGGTGCCCAGGACACCTGATCAACTCATCCTGCAGTGGATTCCTACCTAGGGTGGTAGAAGAGTGGATGTACCCAAGTTTGGGGAACCACTATATTTCCTTGTGTCCTCTGGCTCTGCTTGTTTACTTTTTGTTTCTGTCCTTGATTTGTCTGTGCTTAGTTTTTGCATAGTTTAGTTCTGTGATTAGATTTATAATTGCTTCCCTGTTCACACTTATTACAATAATTGTTGTAAAAGCTTTTAAAAAGTTTTAAAACACCATATACTCTATTCACCCCCCTCTAGAGTATATCAGATCTAGTTGCTCTTTCAATTGGTATCAGAGGGAGGTTGGTTAAACATACCATATCTGGTTGGTTATACAGGCTAACACCTGAACCCCAAGATCCTACACTAGATCTGTTTTTCTTTTGTATTTTATTATTAGATTTTGTTTGCACAAATCATGGCCCAAAACAAAGACTATGCCAGTACCAGACCTCCAGTGTGCAATCTGTCAAAGTTTACACTTTAGAAAGCAAGGATTAGACTCTACATGAATTCTATTGACGAAGATATATTTAATTCTGTTTTGACAGTGTGTCCAAGACCCCCAGAAAATACAAGTACAAATGCTGTTCCACCTCCATCAGGAACAGATGCTGACATCAAAAAATGGAAAGTAGCTGATGCCAAGGCTATGAATATCCTAGCCCAGACAATGTCAGATGACATATTCCAAAAGGTAGCTGAATGTAATTCAGCCAAGGAAATCTGGGATAGACTCTCAGAAATAGTCTCAGGCTCAGCTGACGAGAGAAAGGACAGAAGATCCCATCTCATCTCCCAATATGAGAACTTCAAAAAGGGAGAGACTGAGTCAGTGGGAGACATGTATAACAGACTGAGTCTAATTGTCAGTGAACTGAGGACATTAGACAAAGAGATCTCTCTGACAGAACTTAATGACAAGATCCTAATGTGCTTCCCCAGCACTTGGGATTCAAGAATCTGGCCAATTAAGGATGCCAGAAGTCTAAATGAGATCACCACTGAAGCCTTGTTGGGTAAGCTCAAATCTTATGAGCTACTCATCAAGAATAGAGAGGAAGAACAGAAGGCTGCTTCACCAGCCATAAGAAAGGAGAAGACCATAGCATTCAAGGCAACTGAAGATCTGCCTGAAGAAGAAGCTACAGGCAATGATGAACTTCTCAGCTTGTTGGCCAAAAGATTCTATAAGATGGCCAGAAAGGACTTCAGAAGAAGATCATACAAGGAGCAGGATAAGCCAAGGTATGACAAGTCTATTGGCAATAACAAAGACATTATCTGCTTTGGTTGCAGGAAACCAGGGCACATAGTTCCTGACTGTCCAGAGAACAAGAACAAGGACAGAAGGGACAGAAAAGAAAGAAGAAAGGAGAAGGACCCCAAAAGGAATGGCAATAGCAAACCTTCTTCAAGCAGAAATAAGCATACAAGAAAAGGGTTTGTTGCTGAATCCTGGAGTGAGACTGAAGAGGAGTCAGAAGCCTCTTCCAGCTCCAGTGATGATGAGGATGATGCAGAGGAAAAGGAGTTCTGCATGATGGCAATTAATGCCTCACAACACAATTCAGAGGATGAAGAGTCAGAGTCAGACTCAGAAACTCAACCTGAAGAAGATCAGGTAATTAGCTCTTTTGATTTTACTTCAGAAGATTTTAAATCTGAATTTAAAACACTGTGTTTAGACCTGCTAAAGTCTGAGAAAGAGATTATCTCTCTCAGAAATCAATTATCTGAACACAATGGTTTAAAGTCAGAAAACCTCAAACTCTCTCAGGAGTTGGAGAACTGTAGGGAACAGATAGCTACACTGAAAAGTGAGCTCTCTGAGGCCAAGAAGCTTGAAGAATCCCTTAATGGGAGAAGCATCAAGCTGATGGACATCACAAGCACAGTGAACTCTAGATTCAACAGTACACTGGGCTTGGGTGCTTCATCCAGCCAACCTATAGTCCTAACAACTCCCATTAAGTTTATCTCTAGCAAGGGAAAGGGAGTTGTAGATTTTGCTAGGAAAAATTCTGATCTGCCTCAGAAAACTAAGTCCCAGCAAAAATCGTCGAACGGAGATCGACGATCGCCGAATGAAGATCGACGATCGCCGAACGGAGCTCGACGATCTGACTCAAGATCGTCGAACGCAGCTCCAAGATCGTCGAACAGAGGTCAGAACTCTGGAAACTTTTTCAAAGGCAAATCAAAATTGAATCCTAAGGATTCTTCATCCCAAACCTTCAACCCTTATACTGAATGGATCTTACCTCCAAGGAGATATCATCCTGAAGGATATAAGAGTCAGCCAGGGATGTCTTTTATTTCTGAATTTAGAGGTTATCAACCTAAGCCCAAGGTAAACTGGGTCAAAAACAAGTAAATTGTTTCATGTGCAGGTGAAGACCTATCCAACATCTAACCAGTAATGGTATTTGGATAGTGGGTGCTCTAAGCACATGACAGGGAATAAGGACAACCTCACATCCTTCAGAGCCAAGCTTGGACCCAAAGTTATCTTTGGTGATTCCAACTTTGGACAAACTAAGGGATATGGTGCAGTACAGATTGGATCAGTAACCTTCAAGAAGGTAGCATATGTGGAAGGACTGAAGCACAACCTGATCAGCATCAGTCAGCTATGTGATGAAGGCTACCAGGTGACCTTCAGCAAAACCTTATGCAAAATCAAGTCAGAGGACAACACAACTGTGTGGACAGGTATAAGGAAAGGTAACATCTACTTAGTAGACTTTCTTTCAACTGATATAGATATTTGCCTGTTTAACTCAGTTTGTAGACCAAATGTGTTATGACATAAGAGATTAGGACACCTAAACCTTAGAACTATTGCAAGGCTCTCCAAGGACAACCTTGTTAGAGGACTACCTTCTGGCCCCTACAAGAAGGAAGGACTATGCAAGGCTTGTCAATTAGGCAAGCAAACTAAAAACAGTTTTAAGTCACTTAATAAGAGTGATTCACCTAGGATATTGTATCTGTTACACATGGATCTATTTGGACCCATCACAGTACAAAGCCTAGGAGGGAAATCCTACACTTTAGTAATTGTAGATGACTTCTCTAGATTCACTTGGGTGTTCTTTCTAAGGAAGAAGTCTGATAACTTTAAGTGTCTGACAGAGTTTCTCAAATGTATACAGATTGAGTTCAATACTCACATTGCCCTGATCAGAAGTGATCATGGGACAGAGTTTGATTCTCTTCTTATGCAAGAGTTCTGTCAGAGTGAAGGGATCAGGCATACTTTCTCAGCTCCTAGAACTCCTCAACAAAATGGGGTAGCTGAAAGGAAAAAATAGAACCCTTATTGAATCTGCCACCACATTGTTGTCAGATGCTCATCTACCTCTATCCTTTTGGGCAGAGGCAGTGAACACCTCCAACTATGTGTTGAACAGAAGTCTGATACATAAACTGAAGGGAAAGACTCCCTATGAATTACTCAAAGGGAAGAAACCTAAAGTTGACTATTTCAGAATTTTTGGTTGTATTTGCTATATTCACAATAATGACAAGAAATACTTAGCAAAATTTCAAGCCAAAGCTGATGAAGGAGTGTTTCTGGGATACTCCATGATCAGCAAGGCCTATAGGGTCTATAATAAATCATCCTTGAAAATTGAGGAATCTGTTCATATTTCCTTTGATGAAACTAACATGTCTTTCAAGGAGAAGATTTCTTCTACCATAGAACCTTTGCAGGAACACTCTCTAGTTGAAGATATGAACAAGCTACAGGTTGCTCAAGAAGAAGAAAGCAGTGAAGATGAAAGCAATGCTCAACATATTGAAGCACCACTTGAAGAGCCAGTTGTTGTACCACAAGAGGAAACAACAACACAGGTTGGTGAACAATCAACACCCCCTGTTGATTTAGTAACATCAAGAGACCATCCAATTACCCAAATAATTGGAGAACTCTCAGCTGGTGTGCAAACCAGAAATCAGGTCAACCAAAACCTGTTGCACACCTGCTTCCTTTCTCAAATTGAACCTCAGTCCATTCAAGATGCAGAGCAAGATCCACACTGGATCATTGCAATGCAAGAGGAGTTGCATCAATTTGAGAGGAACAAAGTATGGGAACTAGTGCCAAAGCCAAAGGATCATTCCATTGTCGGAACAAAATGGGTATTCAGAAATAAACTGGATGATCAAGGAGTAATAATAAGGAACAAGGCAAGGCTAGTTGCCCAGGGATATTCTCAAGAAGAAGGAATTGACTACGACCAGACCTTTGCACCTGTTGCAAGATTGGAAGCCATCAGAATATTTCTAGCTTATGCAGCTCACAAAGGCTTCAAAGTCTATCAGATGGATGTCAAGAGTGCCTTCTTAAATGGAGACATCAAAGAGGAAGTCTATGTCAGACAACCTCCAGGTTTTATCTCTCCAACTTATCCTGATTATGTTTTTAGACTGAACAAAGCATTATATGGTCTCAAGCAAGCTCCTAGAGCATGGTATGAGACCCTAGCATGCTTTCTCTTGGAAAATGGTTTTATAAGGGGTAGAGTAGACCAAAATCTTTTTATTAGAACCCATAAGTCCCATACCCTACTAGTACAAATTTATGTAGACGATATCATTTTGGGTTCTACTGACTCAAAATTGTGCAGAAGGTTTTCTAACCTAATGCATTCTAAATTTGAGATGAGTAGTATGGGTGAGCTATCCTTCTTCCTAGGATTGCAAGTCAAACAATATGCTGAAGGCATCTTTATTTCTCAAACCAAATATGCTAATGAGCTGGTTAAGAAATTTGGCATGTCTGAGGCATCTTGTATGAAAACACCCATGCCTACCAATGCTGTATTGGATGCTGATGAACATGGGAAACCTGTTGATCAGACAACATATAGAGCAATGATTGGCTCTTTACTGTATCTTACAGCTAGTAGACCAGATATAATGTTTGCTACATGTATATGTGCTAGGTTCCAAGTAAGCCCTAGAGAGTCACACCTCACTTTAGTAAAGAGGATTCTCAGGTATGTTAAAAGTTGTCCAAATCTAGGTCTCTGGTATCCAAAAGATTCAGCATTTGATTTAACTGGATTCTCTGATGCTGATTATGCTGGATGCAGAATTGACAGGAAAAGCACCAGTGGAACTTGTCAGTTCCTTGGTGACAGACTTGTCTCTTGGTTTTGCAAGAAACAAACATCTGTGTCAACCTCAACTGCTGAAGCTGAATATATGGCTGCAGGCAGTTGTTGTTCACAAATATTGTGGATTCAAAACCAACTCCTAGACTATGGTTACAACTTAGAGAAGTCTAAAATCTTTTGTGACAATACAAGTGCTATTTCCATAGCTCAAAATCCAGTCCTCCATAGTAGGACAAAACACATAGAGATTAGGCATCACTTCTTAAGGGACAATGTTGAAAAGAATAAAATTGAATTACAATATATCCCAACTGATTTACAAAGGGGAGATATTTTCACCAAACCTTTGGATGAAAAGAAACACACCTTCTTCCTAAATCAGTTAAGAATGTTAGATGGAGGAAGTCTTAAATAATATCCAAGATTTTGAAAGCTAACAGTTGACCAAGACTAGGCAAAATTCTGATTTTTCTTAGTGTCTAGAATTTTCTGATCTCTGAACTGCGCTCGACGATTTCCCCAAAGATCGTCGAACGGAAGATCGACGATTTCCAGAATCGTCGAACTGAGTTCAGCGCCTCTCAGATAGTATGAACTATCTCCTTCGGTCAACGATCGTCGAACGGCGCTCGACGATTTTGTTCCCTGAACGATCGTCGAACGGAGCTCTACGCCTTCCAAGATCGTCGAACGGAGATCGACGATGTTGGAGTCTCTTCAGATTCCTTTAGAAGCCTAGATCGTCGAACTGAGTTCAACGATCTTTCCAATTCTGCGTCGAACCCTAATATAAAACTCATTTTTCGCCGTCGTTCTCTCTTGCGCTTTCAATTTCTCTGCAAGAATTTTCTTCCCTCCAAATAGTTCTACGCTTGTTCGTTTTGTTTGTTAAGTTTTTGCAGGTACAATGGCCGTATCAGTTGCTGTCCTAGCCGCAATGAAGTTTGATGCAGGCTTCGACATTGATCTGGAATCGTTCAACACTACTGATCAAGTTTTCCAAGACATTCTGAATTTATTCAAGGATCAGAACTTGTCTGCCCTCATGACCACTAGAATCAAGCTTGCTTCAGATGAAATAAAGGAATGGGTCTATACTGCTCACAATCTAGACAACAACACTATAGTTGGCTCTATTGCTGGAACTCAGGTACCTCTGACCCCCACAGCTTTAACAGAGGTTTTTGGTTTGAGAAATGGAGAAGAAACTGCTGAATTATCTGGGGAGGAGTTTTCTGATATACTTGCCAGGATGGGTCATCCGGAGGGAAACCCTAGCAAGTTATTCAAAAGGAACTTGTCTGTTGAGTACAGGTTCCTAGCAGATGTTGTAGGAAAAGTGCTGTTGGCAAAGCACTCTGCACATGACACTATCTCCAGACATCAGCTCTGCCTCATGGGAGCTCTGGTAGATAAGAAAAGTTTGAACTGGGGAGAGGTCTTATTTGACCTAATAAAGAAGAAAATAAATAAAAGCTTTGTAAATTTTGGAAGGATTATTGGAGTCTTCCTGCAGAACAAGTGCCCTACCTTGCTGGTCTCCTCTGGAGTGCACATAAATGCCTCCAAGAGACTCACCTGTACCCTCTTTGGCAAGTGGGACAGGCAAATCAGCAAGCCAAGCAGGCCCTCATCTAGTGCTCCTTCAGGCACCAGGACTCACAGAGTCACTCTCCCACAGGTCTCTGCTCCTGCAGAAGACCTGGTTGCTGCTGTTGCTGCCTCTCCTCCTCCTCCAAGTCCAACCCTACCTCCTCCATCCACCATTCCAGCTTCATCCCCCATCACCATCTCTAGCCCTTCCCCAACATCAATTCCATCTCCAGCAACCATTTCATCACCTCCAGTAGACCAATTCCACCCATTGTTCTCATATCCACCACCAGATGTAACTTCTTCACCATCCATACCATCATTCACCCTTCTGGATGACTCCTACATGGATGATTCCCCCTCATCTCCTCCAGAATTACCCTCCTCCTCAACCTCCTTCCAAGATCTCCTCCACCATATCATTGACCAACCATCATTCACTCCATCCATATCCATACCCTTGTCTTCCATCTCCACCATCCCCACACCTCAGCCAACCATCCCTCCACTTCCAGCATCCTCAGCCATCCCTATTCCATCTACCTCTGCTCCTGCTCTTGAGCATGTAGATCTCCCAGCCTTAGCTGACAAGTTGTATGAGCTACTTGCCCCCAGGCTCTCTCTTCTCATGGAGGCCTCCTTAGCTCTTCTACAACGGTCAGTGGCAGCTCTCTCTGCCAGGCTTTCCTCCCTCATTCCTCTGGCAGCACCTCCAGCAGTGTGCCTTGATACATATGCATCTGCATCCAGGCAGGGGGAGATGCCATATGAAGCAAGCCTTCATGCTGCTGTTGCTGCTGCTTCTGCTCCTGCTGTTCATGATACTGCTGCTGCTGCTGTTGTTTTTGCATCTGCTGTTCCTGTGGCTCCTTCTGCAGTCTTGGCAATAGACCTAAGGTCTTTGCTTTCTGCCTTTGATACTGCATACTTCAGTTATCTCCCAGAGCCTAATGCTGTCCAGCCCCCAGAAGATTTGTCCAAGGCACTGGTGCCTTTCTCTGGCTGTGACCCCAGCATTATATCCTCCTTTATACTCTCAATAACTACTGCTGCTGCTGCTGTTGAAGAAAGAACTGTTTTTGCTGCTGCTGAAATCCCAACTGCCTCTGATGAGCAGATATCCAAGGATTTTCTGATAACAGAGGCCACTGAGTTTGAGCCTGCTGAAGATTTTGTTGATGTTACTGAAGTTGCTGCTGCCATCACTCCTGAAGTGACTGTTGTTGTTTCTGCTTCCCCTTCTGTATCTGCTGATGATTCTGTTGCTCCATCTGTTGCCCCATCTGCTGTTGTTCCTGCATCTGATGCTGTATCTACTGTTGCATTTGCTACTGTCCCTGCTACTGCTCCTTCTGCTTCTGCCTCATCTGCTGCTGCTCAGTTGAAGAAAGAATTGATGAAGAAAATAGATGCTGTATATGATGACCAGAGTTCTGAGTCTGATGAGTTCAAGACAGACTCTGATGACTCTGCTGCCACTATTGCCAGGAAGAGGAAGGCTAGAAGCAAAGCTATGAAAAGGGTTCCTCCTGCAAAAGTAAAAGATGATAATGATATCCCCTATTATATTCTGCATAACTGCCAAATTACTGAACATTGGATGCAGTATTCCAAAAATCAGCTAAAAGTTATGAAAAAGAAGAGAAAGTATGAGAAGGGCTCCTCCCAGTTCCAGCACCCTTATCCTCCTCCACCACCTCCTCCTGATGTAGGTGTAGGTGGCAGCTCTGCAAGTCAAGCCCCATCTAGAAGCCAGGCTCCCTACCAACCCCATGCCAGATCATACCAAAGGGAAAGCCAGCCTAGGGGTTCTTATTCCAGGAGAGGAGGATACAGGGGAAGTCAAAGAGATATTCAGGTTTATTCTAAAGGGCATTCCAGGTAGCACCCATACTCCAAGGGAGGACATGTTTCAGCTGACACTACTTCTGGTCCATTCCCCTACAAGCTAAGAGAGACAGTGCCTGCTAGGCCTCCTCAAGATAATTCTTCCAACAGGTATGAGCCACCTGTACCATTTAAGGACCCTGAGAAGAATCCTGTTGCTTGGACTGCTAGGATGAAGGAGTTGGCTGCATTAGACCAGATAAAGAAAGCCAAAGAACAAGGGCTAGACACTTCAAATATTTCTACCATGTCAGAGCAAAGACAAAAAGAGCTAGAAAGATATGCCTCCAGCAAATTCTTTGATGCAGACAGATATATGGAGTTGCATCCTGCTGCTGTGGTTCCCAGGACTTCAAAGCAAACATATTTGGGTGCAGCTGATGACACCAGGACCAACAAGGAAGCCTTAAATCTAAACAGAGAAATCAAAATGGTTAAAGGCAAAGAGAAGAAGTAACTCTGTAAGGTGACAATCTTTGGATTTTCTGACTGCTATTTGGATGCCACATATATATATATATATATATATATATATATATATATATATATATATATATATATATATATATATATATATATATATCTGTGATGTTTCTGCAATGTTTAGCTGCTGTTGTTTTTATGCTTTTCTGATTATATGTTGTTATTTGAATTTCCAAAGTCTGTAAATAGTAATCCTAACCCAAATAGGGGGAGATTGTTGGAACACCCTATTACTAATTTGGGTCAGGATCACTATGTCTCTAGGAATCTGTGTTTGACCTTCTGTATAGCTTAATAGGTCAATTAGAATTGAGTCTAAGGGTTAGAAGTCTAGGATTGGAAGCTGCCCTGAAGGCCAAGTTTTTCTGTCTGGAGACTAAGTCTGATCGTCGAGCTCAGCACGACGATTCGTCGAACTCCAGTCGACGATCGTCTAGCTCAACTTCGACAGATCGTCGAACTCCATTCGACGATCGCTGAGCTCAACTTCAGAATATCGTCGAACTCCATTCGACGATCGGTGAGCTCAGTTCGACGATTTTGACTCTGCTTTGGATCCTTATCTCTGAGCTCAGTTCGACGATTTTGACTCTGCTTTGGATCCTTATCTCTGAGCTCAGTTCGACGATCTTTGAGCTCAGATCGACGATTATTTTGCTGCTTATGTTTTTCAGTTCGCTGAGCTCAGCTCGACGATAGCAGAGCTCAGTTCGACAATTTCAGTTAACTTCCAGATTTCAAATTCAAATCAGGCAGGAGTTATTATGCAATTAATTCAGAGATTTGCTAGCCGTTTTCATTTACTTCTGGACCAAGTTTCAAGGGATGTTTCAAGGAATATTTCTGTGGACTTTCCTCCAGAAAAGATTATGCAATTAAGGATGCAATCAATGCAGACCAACGGCTATCTTTGACAGAGTAATATTCTATTCTGGCACAGAGAATAAAATATAGAATGTTTTTTGAATCAATATAGATGACATACAGAGATTAACAAGTAGAGGACACACAACTCAGAATACAGAGACTCTCTCAGAAACTTCTGTCAAAAAGAATTCTGAAGAACACTCATCAAAGAGATCAAGTTTTCAAAAATCATCAGATCTCTTCAGCTTTCAAAGTGTTCAAGGCCAACATCATCTCAAGACTCCAGACACTCAACATTTCAGCTTGCTGAAATCATCTATTGCTGGAGATCTATCTTTGAAGGCCTATCACCCTCAGCAAAGCTCTTCTTCCTGAAGATTTCAAGGATTCAGGGGGAGCTTTGACATCAATCCACACACTCTCTCACCCCCACTCTGTAAAGGGTTTCTCAAACTCCCTTCAAAAGTTTGAATCTGGTTTTTGAGCACCTTGTCAAAAGCTCATTGGTGGCAAGACACCTGATCAAAAAATCTGCTTTGGTTTTTGAGCACCTTATCAAAAGCTCATTGGTGCCCAGGACACCTGATCAACTCATCCTGCAGTGGATTCCTACCTAGGGTGGTAGAAGAGTGGATGTACCCAAGTTTGGGGAACCACTATATTTCCTTGTGTCCTCTGGCTCTGCTTGTTTACTTTTTGTTTCTGGCCTTGATTTGTCTGTGCTTAGTTTTTGCATAGTTTAGTTCTGTGATTAGATTTATAATTGCTTCCCTGTTCACACTTATTACAACAATTGTTGTAAAAGCTTTAAAAAAGATTTAAAACACCATATACTCTATTCACCCCCTCTAGAGTATATCAGATCTAGTTGCTCTTTCAATTCCCACGGTGCAAAAGCAAACTACAAGGGTAATAATTCTCTACTTGAGCATGTGAAGCTCTCCTTCTTTTGTATAAGGAAACCCGCTCCCGCGAGTGTGCGGTGTTCCTTGGGGTTGACGGGAATAGTTCCCCTTGTGTTGCATATAGAGTCTGCAATCGAAGTACGGACATAGACATTGTGTGTGAAGCCTACCGGACGTGTTGGTCTGGATCGGTGATGTTGCATATTGTATGGTTTGCCGGAGAAGACTCTGTGCTTTGTATTTTCGGGTTTCTACATGGTAGGTTGCAGCAGGGATCCTTGGGGATTAACTACAAGGTACACCCAGAAAACTGAGCGGAAACGTAGTTCTACTAACTTGGCGGTCGGGGAGCCAGCCTTGAACATAACTAGGTTGTGTGATGTTTGGAAATGATTTGGAATCCGAAAGAAGCTTGGTCCGTGCGTATGTCCTAAAGTGACTATGCGGACTGAGCAACAGGCAAGTGGAATCGGACCTGGGCTATGTGGTTCGGTGCTAGATACCCATAGAAGGACTGGCCGTTGGAATAGTCGGGAGTCTTAGACTGTGGTTAGAAAGACTAAAATGCTCACGATGTTGCTATCCCGGGGATGGTGGTGAAGCCATGGAATTGACCAGATTCACCGATAATATGCCCTGAGTGCATGAGGTGTTTGGCCGTGCGAGCCTACACCTGTGGCGAAGTATGTTTGTACTTTACTGTTTAGCTGGGTAATGTAATGCAGGGAAGGAGCACCGCCGTCCTGAGTAAGGGGCGGGGTCGTTATTTTTTGGTCGGTGTTGGCTGACCGTTACTTTGTTTGCCACCATGCGATGGAATGTTGCTTGTAGGTACTGCAGAGCCAAGTACCAAATAGCGGGTTGAAGCCCATGTTGCTGAGCTGGCCCTCGAAGGCCAAAGCGAATTGTTGTTTTTATTTTCGTCATGTGTGGCCGGCCTGCGAGCCGATGTATATAAAATATTAATTTGTTAAGTAAACTCTTGTAAGGCCATAAAGCCAATTACTTTCAGTGTATTTTTTTATTTCATTCCTATAGTAGTATATTGACATTCATGTTAGTTGTTATTCAATTATGGGTTCTTTCCAACTGTTTAAAAGCTTCCGCTAGAATGCTCTGTGTTAGGGCGAGTAGTTATAGTTGGATTTTTGATATTCTTATATAACCCTTCCGACTGTCCGTGGTATATGGCGTCGGGTTCCAGCTGGACCTTCTATTTTATGCCATTAGATAGAAGGGGCGTTACAATTTGGTATCAAAGCTCGGTGTCGGTCTTCTTTATTTGAATTCGTGGGCGAATTCTTTTAAGTGGTGGTGAGCACATGTATGTGCGTCATCGTTATAACATAAAGGAACCCATGAATGTCCACTTAGGAATGAAAATTACACTTATTTTGAGGAACCTGAGTGTTCCAATGATTGCTTTTAATAATCTGTTTGTCACCTAATCGAGGGGTTATGCTATTATAGGCAGCTAGGAGCGGTGCTGGGCAATCGGAACGTCCGCGATCGGCGGAAAGTAGTGCATCGAATGACGTGCCTACAACACCTCCTTCAGCAGAAACCATCAGATTGCTGGCTGAAGCAGTCTTTGCTATGATAAATGCCCAACCTGCATGGCAAATGCACCACGCACCACCTATTAATGAGCAAGAACCGATTAGGGTGACAGAGCCGGGAGTGGTAGATTACGTGGCAGTTGATCAAGTAGCACCAAGGAGGGATACGAAGAAGCAGCTCAAGCATGTAATGAGCTTTAATTCTCCGAGGTTCGACGAGATTGGAATGCCAACTCAAGCTGAGGATTGGCTCTCTACGATAAAGAGAGTCTTGATGGCCACGTTAACTGAGGAGTGGCAGAAAACCACCATAGTGACCTTCCTATTGGCTGGTGAGATGAGGCTGTGGTGGGACGAGTTAGAGGTTCACCTCTTAGTGGGAAGGCAACTTGCGGATGTGCCTATGGAGGAATTCTCAAGGTTGTTCTTGGCCAGATATCTATCCTCTGTTCAGAAGCTTGAGATGGAGAATCAGTATCTTGGTTTGACTTAGGGAGACAGAAGCGTGGATGAGTATCTCCACGAGTTTACACGGTTGGGTCATTATGTTGGTGCTACGTTTACTGAGGAGGAGCGGAAAACCAACCGATTCTATGAGGGTCTACGTGGCGACCTACAACTACTCCTTGTCGGGCCTAAGGCGCACGGTTTCCTAGACTTAGTCAATTCAGCCCGGTCATTGGAAAAGGTTGTGAAGAAAGTGCAAGAGAAGAAGGACCCAGGGGAAAAGAAGTCAGAGTTCAAAGTGACGAATACAAAGTCGGGTTTCCGTAGATGGAACAAGAAGCCGAAGACTTCAACCTCAGTCACTTCATCTGGTGCGACGGGGGCAACCACAAGTCGAGTCCAAGGAGCTTGCTATAACTATGGAAAGATGGGGCATTTTGCTCGTGAATGTTGGAGCGGATGTGCAAAGTCTGAGAGGAAGCTTGGAGCAATATATGAAGAAAAAGGGAAGGCGGTGGAGTCAACCGCATCCCACTATGCTCCAGCCCAACCTAGAGTGTATAATCTTAGTCTGCAAGAGGCCATAAAACAAGGTGACGTGATGACAGGTATGAGTTAAGTTATAGCAGGTTAACTTTATGTAGTTGTTACTTTTTATATGTTAGCTTATAAATGTTGGTGTTAGGATTTGTGTTGATTTTTGATTGTCCGACGAGAGCCCTGTTTGATACGGGAGCTTCATATTCGTTCTTGTTTGAAAGATTCGTATCGCGCATCGGAGTCCCTCCATCGATGGCAAAAGACAAGTTGGATGTGTTGTTGCCCAATGAGTGCTCAATGCGCGCGGATAGCATCTGTGTGGTAAAGATACAGATTGGGGACCAAGAGTTTGACTTGCAAGCATCAGTACTGCCGTTGGTGGAGTTCGACGTAATCTTTGGTATGGATTGGCTCTCGGAGCAGCGAGCATGCAATGATTGCAACTGAAAGGAGGTTAAGTTGGGACTGAATACTGATCGGGAGACTACGTTTGCGGGCATGAATGGGTCGAGTAAGATTTTGATGTCGGCCCTTCAGGTGTTCAAGGCAGTTCGGTCTGGGGCAGAGCTGTTTGTCACATTAGTGCAGACTTCAACGCCTAAGCCAAGTCTGGGAAGTATTCCAGTTGTGTCTGAGTATCCTGATGTGTTCCCAAATGATCTCCTAGGAGCCCCTCCTCAGCAGGAGATTGATTTTACTATTGAGCTGGTGTCGGGTGCCAAATCAGTGTCAAGCTCTCCGTATCAGATAGCGCCAAGAGAGTTGGCGGAGCTGAAGGTGCAACTGCAAGAGTTGTTGGAGTAAGGGTTTGTGCGTCCATGTTCGTCACCTTGGAGCGCACCGGTTCTCTTCGTTAAGAAGAAGGATGGGAGCTTGCGACTCTGTATCGACTATCGGGAGTTGAACAAGCCTACAGAAAAGAATAAGTATCTGATCCCAAGGATTGACGATCTATTTGATCAGTTGGTCGAGTCAACAATATATTCGAAGTTAGATCTGAAATCCGGCTACTACCAATTAAGGATAAGGGAAAGCGACATCAGAAAGACAACATTCAGCACGCGGTTTGGGCATTACGAGTTCAAGGTCATGTCATTTGGGTTGACCAATACGCCATCCGTGTTTATGGATCTGATGAACAAGACGTTCAGAGACTACCTGGACCATTTTGTGATAGTATTTATCGACGATATCTTGGTGTACTCGCAATATGAGGATGATCACTACAAGCATCTGCATATGGTGTTGGATACGTTGAGAAGGAATCAGTTGTATGCTAAGTTCTCCAAGTGTGAGTTCTGGTTATCCTCGATAGCGTTCCTTGGTCATATTATTAGTGTAGATGGGATAGCGGTGGATCCGGCGAAGATAGTGGCGATATGGGAGTGGCCTGTGTTGTCTACAGTGGAGGAAGTCCGGAGCTTTCTGGGGCTTGCCGGCTACTACAGACACTTCGTAGAGAACTTCTCGTGGATAGTGCTACCACTCACGACGTTGACAAGGAAGGATCAAAAGTTTGTGTGGTCGCTGGAGTGCGACCAGGCTTTTGAATAATTGAAGAGGTGGTTGACCACATCGCCTATCTTATGTTCGGGACCGAAGGGTTTGAAATCTATAGTGATGCTTCAGGCAGTGGTTTGGGCTGTGTTCTGCTACAACATGGGAGCGTGATAGCTTATGGTTCACGACAATTGAAGGTTCACGAGAGGAATTATCCGGTTCACGACTTAGAGTTAGCGGTCGTGATATTTGCTCTAAAGCTGTGGAAGCACTACTTGTACGACGTGAAGGTCGATATCTACACTGATCATAAGAGCCTGATTTACTTGTTAGATCAGAAGGACCTGAACATGAGGCATCGGAGGTGGATGGAGTTCCTGGGGGACTACACCTTCGAGATACATTATGTGCCTGGGAAATAAAATGCAGTGGCGGATGCGTTGAGTCACAGGGTTCCTGCGCGGGCCAACTGGTTGTTGGTATATGATGAGGGTTTGGTCCGTGATTTGGAGGAATTAGAGATCTCTTGCATCGACAAGCAGATTAGTGTCGATGCGAAATTGTATTGGACAGAGGTGCAGTATGACCTAGCTGATAGGGTTCGACGATCTTTGGTCCAGGATAGCAGCATAAAGCAGATCTTAGATGAATCATTGGATGGGTCAAATTCCTAATTTGTTGTTGAGGATGGACTGCTAAGGAGGGCGATCGCCTGTGCGTCCATAGTGTAGATAATCTTTGGGAGGAGTTGATGTACGAGGCACATCATACCAAGTACTCAATCCACCCGGGGAGCACGAAGATGTATAAAGACATGAAGAAGTTGTTCTTGTGGCCATGGTTAAAGAAAGATGTAGCACTTTATGTGGCCAAGTGCCAAACATGTGCCTTAGTGAAGGCAAAGTGCCAGAAGCCCGGGGGTTTCTTGAAGTCCTTGCCTATCCCGGAGTGGACGTTCGACGACATTTCTATGGATTTTGTGCATGGTTTGCCAAGGTCATAGAGGGGAAACGACGCCATCTGGGTGGTCGTAGACAGATTGACAAAAGTGTTTCACTTCATCCCGAACAGGAAGGAAGATCCGGTGGAAAAGTTTGCCAAACTCTATGTAGATAATATTGTTCGATTGCATGGTGTGCCCCGCAGTATTGTTAGTGACCGAGATGGACGCTTCACGTCGAATGACTGGAGGCTGGTGCATAGTCTGTTGGGAACTAGGCTGAGTTTCAGCACAGCCTTTTATCCACAGAAGGATGGTCAGACCGAGAGGGTCAACAGGACGATGGAGGACATGCTTCGCATGTGTGTCCTGGATTTTGGAAAGCAGTGGGAAGATCACCTATACATGGCGGAGTTTGCATATAACAACAGCTATCAAGCGAGTATTGGAAAGGCGCCTTTCGAGGCCTTTTATGGGACAAAGTGTCGCACGCCATTGTCTTGGTTGGAGACAGGCGAGTCGAAGTTATTCAAACGTCAAGCGGTGGAATACGCCACTTCAATGATACGTACCATTCAGGAACGGTTGAAGATCGCGCAAGACATGCAGGCAAAATACTATAATGCCAAGCATAGGAACGTGGAGTTCGGTGTTGGCGACTGAGTGTATTTGAAAATCAAGCCGTTCAAGGGTGTCTCGTGGGTTCGACGCTTGAAGAAGCTGAGTCCGAGATACCATTGACCATTTGAAATCCTGGAGCGGGTTGGCGAAGCAGCATATTGATTGAAGCGGTCAGTGGAGTTGAGTGTCCTACACGATGTGTTCCACATATCAGTGTTTTGGAAGGTGGTGCAAGAACCCTTGCAGGTCGTTGCAGTCGAACAAGTGCCGATTGATTATGGGTTGACGACAAAGGTCAAGCCAATATGCATTGAAGACTTTGAAGTCAAATGACTCCGCAACAAGGAAATCCGAATGGTTAAAGTCTGTTGGGATAACTGCGGACGTGAGGAGCTTTCATGGGAGCGAGAGCAGACTATGTTGGAGGAGTACCCCGAGTTATTCCACTCAGGTAACCTTTAAATTTTGTGTACCTTTACATAATTTCGGGATGAAATTTTTTAAGGGAGGGGGGAGATTTGTAACACCCCAAAAATCGTAATCGAACCGGTCGCGTCCTAAAGAATTTTTGGTGCCTTAATAGGGGTACACGGCTTGGGACACGGGTGTGTCCAAGGCCGTGTCCTCCTCTGTGTTGGCTGGCTGTGACCAGAAAAGGACACGACAAGAAACACGGCAGTGACACGGGCGTGTCAAGCGTGACACGGGCGTGTGCATACCCGTGTTACGACCCATGTTCCCAAGGGACGTGTCGGTTGGCGTGGCGGTTATCTATGACACGCTCTAGGCCACGGGCATGTCGGGACACGACACGGGCGTGTCAGGTTGAGACACGGGCGTGTCTTGACCCATGTCCTTTTCTGTGCTCGACGATCATGCCTGGATCGGGGCACACGGCCTGGGACATGGCCGTGTGCAAGGCCGTGTTCGGCCAAGGATTGTGGAATTTTGGGCGGATCTGAGGCGTTCGTTTTCATTAAATAAGATCTGACGGCCCAGGTGTGTTCCTGCTTTGTTAAGGCCGAGAATTGAGGATTAATTCCTCATTTTCTCTTAAGTCTTCTCTTTCTAAGGAGTTAGAGAGAGGATAGAGCAAGGAGGAAGGAAGAGGAGGATTCCGGTCGCCGGCGGAGCATCGAAGCACCGAATCGAGAATCGAGAGCGGATCCGCGGAGGAAATTCCCTTGCAAAGCTTTCCATCCTGATAGATTCCCATGGCGCAAAAGCGAACTACAAGGGTAACAATTCTCTACTTGAGCATGTGAAGCTCTCCTTCTTTTGAATAAGGAAACCCACTCCCGCGAGTGTGCAGTAAGTGTGCGGTGTTCCTTGGGGTTGACGGGAATAGTCCCCATTGTGTTGCATATATTGTCCGGAATCGAAGTACGAACATAGGCATTGTATGTGAAGCCTACCCGGACGTGTTGGTCTGGATCGGTGATGTTCCATATTGTATGGTTTGCCGGAGACGACTCCGTGCTTTGTATTTTTGGGTTTCTACACAGTAGGTTGCAGCAGGGATTCTTGGGGATTAACTCCAAGGCGCACCCGGAAAACTGAGCGGAAACGTAGTTCTGCTAACTTGGCGGCCAGGGAGCCAGCCTCGAACATAACTGGGTTATGTGATGTTTGGAAATGATTTGGGATCCGAGAGAAGCTTGGTTCGTGCGAAAGTCTTAAAGTGACTATGCGAAGTGAGCAACGGGCAAGTGGAATCGGACCTGGGCTATATGGTTCGGTGCTAGAGACCCATAGAGGGACTAGATGTTGACATAGTCGGGAGTCTTAGACTATGGTCAGAAAGACTAAAATGCTCACGATGTTGCCATCCCGGGGATGGTGGTGAAGCCACAGAATTGACCGGATTCACCGATAATGTGTCCTGAGTGCACGAGGTGTTTGGCCGTGCGAGCCTACACCTGTGGCGAAGTATGTTTGTACTTTACTGTTTAGCTGGGCTAATGTAATGCAGGGAAGGAGCACCGCCGTCCCGAGTAAGGGGAGGAGTCGTTATAATTTGGTTGGTGTTGGCTGACCGTTACTTTGTTTACTACCGTGTGGTGGAATGTTGCTTGCAGGTGCTGCAGAGCCAAGTACCGAATAGAGGGCTGAAGCCCATGTTGCTGAGCTGGCCCTCGAAGGCCAAAGCGAATTGTTGATTTTATTTTCGTCATGTGTGGCCGGCCTGTGAGCCGATGTATGTAAAACATTAATTTGTTAAGTAAACTCTTGTAAGGACATAAGGCCAATTACTTTCAGTGTATTTGTTATTTCATTCCTATGGTAGTATGTGGATATTCATGTTAATTGTTATTCAATTATGGGTTCTTTCCAACTGTTTAAAAGCTTCTGATAGAATGCTCTGTGTTAGGGAGAGTAGTTATAGCTGGATTTTTGATATTCTTATATAACCCTTCCGACTGTCCGTGGTATATGGAGTCAGGTTCCAGCTGGACCTTCTATTATATGTCATTCGACAGACGGGGCGTTGCATAGAATAATTGGCCAAGCATGGGCCCGGGGCGGGGGGAACCATCACCAACCTTTTCCGCCCCTCTACCAAAGAAGGAGAGCTGATGGAGGTAGACCATTGCCCTTCGTGGATAGACCCATTTATCGCATTCTTGTCCACATGTGAGTTCCTGGAAGGAATGGACAAGAAGCATTTCAAGCACAAATCGGCATACTATATCGTATGCGCAAGGGGAAGTTATATCGCCAGACCCTCTCAAGACTCCTAGCACGTTGTGTGGCCGAGGGGGAGGTCCAGTGGATCTTGGAAGAAGTTCATGCTGGGGAATGTGGGAGTCACTCGGGAAGCCAGACCTTGGAAGGGAGGATAGTGAGGCAAGGGTACTTTTGGCCGACCCTGGGTCGGGATGCCACCGAGTTTGCCAAGAAGTGCCAGAAGTGCCAGTTGTTCACCCCAATCCAACTACTGCCAGCTCAAATACTAAGGAGCATCACTGCACCCTGGCCCTTTGCCATATGGGGAATGGACCTGGTAGGGCCCTTCCCTCAGGCCAGTGGATTGAGCAGGTTCTTATTGGTGATGATAGATTATTTTTCTAAATAGTTGGAGGTGAAGGCGCTGGCCAAGGTGACCTCGCAAGTGGTTAAGAATTTTGTGTGGGGGGGAGATCATCTGCCAACACGGGTTGCCTCAGGCCATTATAACAGATAATGGGCTGCAGTTCACCAGTGCTGAGTCTATCAGTTTCTGTGGACAGCTGGGGATTGATCTCAGGTTTGCGTCGGTCCGTCACCCTAGGAGCAATGAGTAGGTGGAGGCGGTGAACAAGATCATTGTGAACTTGCTAAAGAAGAAGGCTTAGAAATTGAAGGGAAGCTGGGTGGAGCAGCTCCCTTCAGTCCTGTGGGCCCTTAGAACTACTCTCAATATGCTACTGGAGAGACCCCATTCTAGCTCTCCCACGGCTGTGAGGCTATGCTTCTCATAGAATTCGAGGTCTGGACACCTCGGGTAGTCGAGGTAGAAGAAGAAAGAGGGGGATGGCGAGCCGAGAATGTTGATGAGCTGCGAATTTCCTTGGATATAGCGGAGGTACTCCGAGATGTGGCCGATGTTAGGAAGGAAGAAATCAAGCGGCAGATGGCCAAGTATTTTGATAAGTATGTCAAGGTCAAGCATTTCATGGAAGGGGACTTGGTCCTCAAGAAGGTAGATGTCGCAGGAAGCTTAGCAGCTCTGGGGAAGCTCAACCCATACAGGGAATGTCCAAACATTGTCAGAGAGGTATTAAAGTCAGGGGGATATCGCCTCCAGAATGTGGAGGGTGAGGCTCTAAATCATCCCTGGAACGGTGATGACTTGAAGCGTTTCAATCCGTGAAAAAAGTATGTAACATCCTCTTTTATAAACACATGATATCGTGACTTTTTAGATCTTTTTGCGAGTTTTTATGGCAGGTGATGTTCATGAAATAGACCCCGAGAAGATCCCGTTGCAAGGCTCCCACTAGCTAGAAGGGCTGGATATCACTCGAGAGAGTTTATCTAGACCCCGAGAAGATCCCGCTTCCAGGCTCACTAGCTGGCTGGGCTTGATGTCACTCGAGAGAGTCTTCCCCAAACACTGAGAAGATCCCGCTGTCAGGCTCCCAATAGCTGACAGGGCTGGATGTCACTCGTGAGAGTGTACCCAGACCCTGAGAAGATCTTGCTGTCAGGCTCCCACTAGCTGGCAGGGTTGGATGTCACTCCTGAGGGTCTGCCCTAGACCCCGGGAAGATCTCACTATCAGGCTCCCACCAGCTGACAGGGCTGGATGTCACTCGATAGAGTCTACCCAGACCCCGACAAGATCCCGTTGTCAGGTTCCCACTAGCTGACAAGGCTGGATGTCACCTGAGAGAGTCTACCCAAACCCCGAGAAGATCCCGCTACCAGGCTCCCACCAGCTGGCAAGGCTGGATGTCACTCAAGTGAGTCTGCTCCAGACCCCAAGAAGATCCTACTTCCAGGCTCCTACTAGCTGACAGGGCTGAATATAACACGAGAGAATTTACCTAAACCTAGAGAAGATCCCGTTGTTAGGCTCCTACTAGCTGGCAGGGCTAGATGTCACTCGTGAGAGTCTACCCAAACCCCAAGAAGATCCCGTTGTCAGGCTCCCACTAGTTGGCAGGGCTGAATGTCACTCGTGAGAGTCTGCCCCAGACCCCAAGAAGATCCCGCTGCCAGGCTCCCATCGGTTGGTAGGGCTGGATGTCACTTGAGAGTGTCTACCCAGAACCCGAGAAGATCCCTCTGTCTCCCACTAGATGGAAGGGCTAGATGTCACTCAAGAGAGTCTGCCATAGATCACAAAAAGATCCTGCTACTAGCTCCCACTAGCTGGCAGGGCTGGATGTCACTTGAGAGAGCCTACCCTGACCCCGAGAAGATCTCGTTGCCAGACTCCCACTAGCTGGCAGGGCTGAATGTCACTCATGAGAGTCTGCCCCAGACCCCAAGAAGATCTCGTTGCTAGACTCCCACTAGCTGGCAGGGCTGGATGTCACTCGAGAGAGTCTACCCGGACTCCGAGAAGATCTCTCTTCCAGGATCCCACTAGCTGGCAGAGCTTGATGTCACTCACGAGAGTCTGCCCTAGACCCCGAGAAGATCCTGCTGTCAGGCTCCCTCCGGCTGACAGGGCTTGGTTTCACTCGAGAGAGTCTACCCAGACCCCGAGAAGATCCTGCTACCAGGATCCCACTATCTGGCAGGGCTAGATGTCACTCCGGAGATTTTGTCGCAGACCTTGATAAGATCCCGCTGTCAGGCTCCCAGTAGCTGGCAGGGCTGGATGTCACTCGAGAAAGTCTACCCAGACCCCGAGAAGATCCCGCTACCAGGATCCCACTAGCTTACAAGGTTGGATATCACTCGTGAGAGTTTTCCCCAGACCCCAAGAAGATCCCTTTGTCAAGCTACCACTACCTGGAAGGGTTGGATGTCACTCGAGAGAGTCTATCACCCCGAGAAGATCCCACGGCTAGGCTCCCACTAGCTGACAGGGCTTGATGTAACTCGTGAGAGTCTACCCCAGACCCCGAGAAGATCCCACTGCCAGGCTCCCACTAGCTGGCAGGGCTAGATGTCACTCGAGAGAGTCTACCTAGACCCCAAGAAGATACCGCTGCCAGGCTCCCACTAGCTGGCAGCGCTGGATATCACTTGAGAAAGTCTGCCCCAGACCCCAAGAAGATCCTACTGCCAATCTCCCACTAGCTTGCTGGGTTGGATGTCACTCGAGAAAGTCTACCCCAGACCCCGAGAAGATCCCATTGCCAGGCTCCCACTAGCTAGCAGGGCTGAATGTCACTCAAGAGAGTCTACCCAGACATTAAGAAGATCTCATTGCCAGGCTCACACTAGCTAGAATGGTTGGATGTCACTCGAGAGAGTCTGCTCGAGACCCTGAGAAGATCCCGCTTCTAGGCTTTCACTAGCTGACAGGGCTAGATGTCAAGAAGATGACTGGAAGCCAAAAGATGAAGAATGCGGAGGCCCTGGGGCTCCTTTTATAGCCCCATGGAGAGGTTCATGGCGGGCCCCACCACCAATGTAGTGGGTTAGTGGGTGGTTACCCACCAGATTGGACGGCGAGGAAAGCCCGCCATGATCGGACGGCGGGCATGTCGTCCATGGTGATGGGGCTGCTGGGAGGTGGAGGTGACCGGCCGGCGGCCCGGCGGCAGCCTGGCCGGCGGCGAGGTCGGCGGCCTGGCGGCTTGGCCGCGGCCTGCGGTGGCAAGGCCGACCTGGCCGCCGGCCCGGCGAGCGGTCAGGCCGCCTGCGGCGTGGCCGCGGCCTGCAGCGGCAAGGCCGGCCTAGCCGCGGCCTGCAAAAGCAAGGACGGCCTGGCCGTGGCCTGCAGCGGCAAGGCCGGCCTGGCCGCGAGCACGGCAAGCGGCCAGGCCGCCCTGCGGCCTGGCGGCTTGGCCGCGGCCTGCAGCGGCAAGGCCGGCTTGGCGGCCTGGCTGCGGCCTACGGCGGCAAGGCAGGCAGAGGCCGGCCAGTCCGCCGGCGGCCGCCGGCTAGTCCGGCGGCGGCGGCGGTTTCCCCCTAAAGGGGGCGGTTTTGGAGGAGAGAGAGGGAGTGGGCCCCACCCCTCATGTTCTTCTCATCATGGGAGGTGGGGTTGACTGGTCAATCCCGTGATCTCCCATTTTGGGGGGGAGATCATGGGGGAGCCTTCCCTATAAATAATGGTGTAACCCATCAGTAACATAGGGATATTTAAAGCTGGATGGGAATACTATTTTTATCCCTTAGCCTTGGTTTGATCTTTCTTGGAACACTTGAGAGAGTTATTTTACTTAATCACTTTGGTGGTTCTCTCTATTTATCTGTTGATAGAATGGTAATTTTCAGCCTGTCTTTACAATCAATTTACAGCAAAATACATTGACTTAGCTGTATTTCATGCAGGTTACTATTCCCAAACCTAACTTTGTGACACTGTACATCTTTTATTATCTGGAAACAACTTTTTAGTTCGCCAATTCTTCTACATTTGTTTAGAAAGTTAGATTGATTTTATTATATGAGTGACAGTGCACGGCGGGCAGAAAGTCTGCCCCAGACCCCGAGAAGACCCCACTGTTGGGCTCCCACTATCTGGCAGGGCTGGATGTCGCTAGAGAGAGTCTGCTCAAGTCTCGAGCTTCTTCGGCTGTCAGACTCTCATCTACCTGATAGGGCAGGGGTCCTCGGTCGATGGTGATATTGTCCTGGAGCTAAGTCTCGAGCTTCTCCCACTGTCAAACCCTCATTTGGATGGCAGGTTAGGGGTACTCGGTGGATGTGATTGATACTCTGGAACCGAGTCCCGGGCTGCTCTTGTCGGTTAACATGAGGCATCCGAAGGAGAACTTGGGGAAAAGGCAAAGGGTAAAGTCGCAAGGGGAACAGAGTCAGATACAGCAAACTCCAAACAGGTAGTGGTGAGCTGAGATCTTGACAACTGCTAAGGGGAGACAATACCTTAGCAAAGTGATGCCAAGGGGGGCGAGTCAAGATCTCGGCAACTACCAAGGAAGGCACGCCGGGGGTGTTCTCGGCAACGTAATTCCACCCCATCAGGTTTTTACTTATGGAAATCCGATCTTGAATTTCCTTCTAAGGGGAAAAAGATCTTGCACACAAGCAAGGAAGTTGCGGGTCCAGAGTTATGAGTGGTCTAGCCTCTACTGGTAAGAGACGGCGAAGTCTCGACAACCCGGAAGAGTATGCGATCTAACCCAACTCTACTTTCTAGCAACGAGTTCTACTCTAGCATGGTTGCGCAAGAAGGGTCAGTATGCGTGCACGAGTACAATATGTGCACGGGTGTGATGCATAAAAATAAACATTGAAATAAGAGATTTGCCAAGTAAAACTTCCATTAATATGTATTGTTACAAAAGGAGCTTGTCTCACAACGAGATTACAAAATTAGGTGGGGGGATTTTTTACAGGAAAACAAAAGCAAAAATACAGGTTAGCTCTCACCCTCCCCCTAGAAGGATCATCTGTTAGCCAGAGACATCCTTGAAGAGCGAGTCGAAGCTATCTTCCAGCTCGCCAGGAGTAGGGATGAGGAGCAACAACTCCTGCACTAGGTCTTTGGTGGTCACCTCCTCGAAGTCCGCCATCAGCACCTATAGATCCCGCATGACCTACAGGGTTTGATCAGCAGCTTTGATAGAGTTGAGCCGCAACATTTCGCTGACCTCCTCCTGGATGAAGATCTTCAAATCCATGCCTGAGAAACTCAGCCCGCCGCGAGCTGGAGGAAGGAGGGTGTCCACCAGGCAGCTAACCTCGTCATGAAGCCGCTTGTTCTGCTCCTCGAGCCGCTCATTCTTCTCCTCGAGCTCGGCAGTGCGAGTGTGCAGGCGGTCCACAGTTTTGGCATCCTGCGAGGTGAGAGGAGGTTAAAAGGGAAGTTATGAAAGAAGTAAAAGAGGAAAAGATTGACTAGCAGTCACCACCCCGCCGACACTCTTCCTGATAATGTCTTCGACGATCCCCAACGTCCTCGTCATGCCGGCGATATCATCCCAGGCAAGGTCCCGAGCCTCATTGTTACTTGCCAGATTGTGGTTGAGGGAGAAGTCGCGACGTACGGACATGTGGGCGAGCTCCATGGAGCGCATTTGGGCTCTCGTGCATTCATGCACGAGCCGCTGACGGGTCATGCCGTTATAAACTTCAGCATCCCCGCATCTATAGAGCCCGAAGCCAAGGGCAAAGGCATGCCTACTGGGGCCAAATGCTCAGACCAGGAGGGAAGGAGGGATGGGATGGAGACTCGGTGGGCCTGCTCATCCCATTGTACAATTGGCTTGCTGTCCTGGTCCTTTGCCTTTCCGCCGAGACCATATTTCTGATGGTCCTTCGGCAGACCCGACTCGCAGGCCACGAGCTTCTCGGCAGCTGGGGAAGCAGGAGGGTCGCCGCCGCCTTGCTCTGTCTACGGTAAGTCGAGGATGATATGCTTCTACTTGGAGACCACCACCACTTTATTCAATTTCTTTGGCAGTGGAGGTAGGAGAGGCGAGCTGGCGCTGGCGAGATCAGCCCGTTTCTGGCTGGAGGAGGGCTTGGAGGATTCCCGCTCCTTTCTGTGAGCCATTGTAGCCTCCCTCTCTCATGCGAGTGGGCCAGGATGGAGCCCTAAATTCGTGTAGGGCGGGTTCACCGGGATCACCCGCTCCCCTGCGAAATTAACTTTGTTAGCAAAGGATCGTCTCGGCAAGCCTGCAACAATAAATAATAACAAGTCATCCCTTCGCCAGGTAGAACCGGCAGGAGTGAGTCGAGGCACCTCGCAGGAAGGCGACGTCGCCCGTCACGGTTGGCAGTCAGTACACCTCCTCGCCTCGCTGGATTGGCGAGAAGGGTATGTTGCCGAGTTCGCCCTTAATGATGACGAATTTCATGAACAAATTTGTTGGTTACGCGGTAGGTGAAGAGTTTTCAGAAGATAACGAGATTGAATTCAATACGCTCCTTCCGAAGGAATCTCGGGAAATCCACACGCATGGCAATCGCATTGGGGTTCATTTGTGCGGGGATGGCCCCAATATACTTCAGTACTCGGTGGACCGACGACCAGAGGGGCAGGCGCAACCCCACCTCGAAATGCGAGATGGGTAAGGTGAGTTCATCGATATAGATGGTGTTGATTGCCTCGCCTCTCCTAGGCCAGCGTGCGATGAACCTTGCCGAGACATAGTCCGCCACGAACTCGATAAGCTCCTCCTCCATTGTATTCCCATCAAAGAAGGGGTATTCTGAGAACTGTTTAACACACTTTGACCGGCCATCAGCGTTAGGTCGCGCCTTGCCCATCTCTTTAGATCTCAGCGCGAGTGCAGGTGGCGAGAAGAATAGTAAAGAGGGAGTATAAGTGGGCAATAAATGTGATATGCCAATGGGAGGTAAGGGGTCATATTTGTAGAAAATCGAAATAAATCTGCCGAGCCGACTACTCCAGTCTAGCTTGCGGGTCCCGACTCGCCAGACCACCGCGAGCTGCTCTATCCTAATGTGAGCCAAGTCTAGAGCATAGCGTGTTTCGCGGGTAACAAACATTGTAAATTAGATCTAGAAATAGTTTTAAGTTATTACACAGCCATACTAAATGTTTAGAGAATAGTGTAGAAGGGAAAGTATCGTTATTACATGTGCGGGCTGGGTGTCTGGGGGTGAGTGTCGGTAGGCTCATCTAGGGAGACATTTCCATCTACCCCGGCCTCGCGTCCCCATCCCAGGTGGCCGGCGAGGGTTATTGAACTCGCGGACCAGCTCCAGATCCTGACGTATGTACCACAGGTTCTCGCCGATTCGGTCTATGAGTGGACCATGGGAAGTCATCCCACTCACTGAGGCACACTTCACCTCATCCGCTAGCAGCATATATTCTCACTCTAGTGCCTGCAACCTCTGCTCGCCGAGGTCATTCTCCTCCTGAATCTCACGCATAATGAGTCTGTACTTCTTAAGGACTCCCATAGTTCGCCTCCTCAGCTCGGTAGGTTCCAGCGAGGCGTCCAGGAAATCTTCTATTGCATTGGGAGAAGGAGGTGGCGAGTGGCGTGCTGACTCAGAAGATTATTTAGCTTTTGATTGGTCAGGCATGCCTGCGAGGATAACGAACTCAGATAAGAAGCTTGGGGCTGTAAAAACGGCGAGTGCTTCAGACTGACCTTGCGAGATGGTCCTACCGAAGTGGGGGTGCCGAGAAGAACTTGGCTATCCATGGAAAGGGCGAGTAAGAGGGGAGGCATGGTCTTGTCGCGGCTTGGGAGTAGAGAGTTTGGGGAGGCAATTAGCTCTCAAATCGGGACAGGGATATCCCCGACACCTTCCTCCCAAGTGCAAGATCGGGGGTAGGTTGCCGAGCAGGTTCGCGAGCCAGCAATTTTAGCCTTAGGGAGTCTAGGTCAGTAATTGTCACAAACCGCATTTTCTCTATATTAAACAATGCGTCAGAGTAAGAGAAACTACGCGACGTGATGTCATGCTGTGCAGGGGACAACTGCAGACGTTCAGGCAACCATGTCCTCACATTTTCTTTAATGGAAGAGCCTTATGTTTTAAGTCAAAAACATATTTAAGTTCTTGAGTTTACTAACAGTGTCCCTCGGTCTGGTGGAACAACTAGTCCATAGGTGAGAAAATATAGATTTACGCAGCGGGAAATACTGAGCTGCGTAAATCTATATTTTCTCACCTATGGACTAGTTGTTCCACCCGACCGAGGGACACGTTAAGTAAACTCAAGAACTTAAATATGTTTTCAACTTAAAACATAAGGCTCATCAACTAAAGTAAATGTGAGGACATGGTTGCTTGAACGTCTGCAGTTGTCCCCTGCACGACGTGGCATCACGACGCGTATTTTCTCTTACTCTGGCATATTGTTTAATATGGAGAAAATGTGGATTGTGATAGTTGTCCCAAAGGTAGGGGTCGGACTTCTCGTGCGGTCTTCATGAAGTGTTTGGAGGTGCGAGTCATTTCGAGGAGGATTGACTCATGGTGTAGGAGCTTCATCATCGTACTGATTTGTGTTGTGGTCGTCAAAAAGGTAGGGGTCAATGATCTCTTTCCCTTTTGGTTCAATAGCCGGGTTAGAGAAATAAGTGAGTCCATGATCTGGTGTAGAGTCTAGATCGCGATAGGAGGACTCAACAACTTTGGGGGTGGACTTGGCCTTTTTGGCGGGTTGATGTTTTGGTGACTCGCACGACGAGGGATTGGAGAGCCAAGGGCTCAGGTCGATAGCGCGAGCAGCGGTTAGCTCCCAGGCATAGTTGAGCCTCTCTTGAAACTCCTTGGAAAGAGTCATCTCGGCAAAATCAGAATAGTGGGAATAACAAAGGTCACCCAAGCAGGCAGGCATATATATAGTCGCTTGTGGATCCCACCAAAAGATTCAATTGGGTCTATTGATCCCAATATCCCAGATTTGTAAGAAGTCAAACGGGTCAATGACATACACACATAATGTATTTGATGTGCGCCTTAGTTCATGCATGCAGGTAGTCCATGATTGGACAGGTGAAGAAGAATGAGTTTGGTGGTAAACTCAAAATTCGTCGAGCTCAGCTTGAAATTCGTCGAGCTCAATTTGCAATTCGTCGATCTCAGCTTAAAGATCGTCGAGCTAAACTCAACACTTGTCAAGTTAAAGCCAGAAAAGCTGACTAAGGCAAAAAGTGCTGAGATAACTGAGATAGCTGAGAAGAAGGCATTGAGACCGCTAAGATAGCTGAGAATAAGACATTGAGACAGCTGACTAGCTGGATTTCTCTAAGTCCAGAAGCATTGAGTGAAGCAGGTTCACTCAATGCTTTTAATGAAGAAGGAAGCGCTGAGACAAAACTAGCTGGATTTCTCTAAGTTCAAAAGCGTTGAGTGAAGCAGGTTCACTCAACGCTTCTAATAAAGAAGTTAGTGCTGAGACAGTTACGAGGAAATCCGTTGAGACAGAAGATATTCTCAGCTGTGAAGCAAAAACCGCTGAGACGACTATGAAGATATCGCTAAGACAGAGACTTGTCTCAGCTGATAAGAAGAAAGCGTTGAGACAAAGGCCTGTCACAGCTGTTAAGAAGAAACTGCAGAGACCGCTGAGACAAATCCAGAGAAAATTTACAAGTCTAGAAGTGCTGAGAGCCAAGACATATGGCGTTGAGTGACTTAAGATAACTCAATGCTTCATGGATTTCTGGAATATTTTCTAAGTCCAGATGGTGATGACCATTACTGACGTCATCAAAGTCAACTTACATATAGCCGTTGCGGGAAAGTTGTAGTGGCACCAAAAGCTTCCTTGTCCTTTTCTGAAGAAGGTGGGGCTCACCAAACCTTGGTTGGGCCCACATACAAGTGTGTCGTTGATTCAAATTAACGTATACAAAAAGAAAAAAGAAAAGGGATTAGGGCAACGAAAGAGATCGATTGGAAAAAGGAAAAACATAGAAAATACAGAAAGGAAATTAGAGGCGGCTGGACATCTTCTTCTCCACCAAGCTTGAAAGCTAAAGTCCAGCAGAGATAGCCACAAAGGCAAAGGAATTAAGCTGAATCTCTTCAAGCTCAGCAAGATAGTTCTTTCCAGAACAGAGAAGCTGATTCATCCATTCAGCAAGCTGGTCGCTGCTCATCTGTGTAGCAGAAAGGAGTTAGTTGTAGAAGAGGACTAATTCCTTCTACATCAAGAGTGTTGAATTGATATCTGCTCAGTCCAGCAAGGTAGACTTAGAGATGTATCTCTGAGTTAGTTGTTTATTTTTCTTAATTATTTTGTATTCTCTCCCTGTAGGATTCAGTTTATCTGAATCAGAGTGTATGACACTTAGTGCCTAAGGTAGGTGACTAATTAGTCACTGAGGTAGGTGCCCTATTGAGGTACTGAGGTAGGATACGAGTGTAGATCTGAGCTGTAGGGCTTAATTGCCTGAGGTAGGAGAGTGTCGCTCTCTGAGGTAGGATCCAAGTGTGGATCTGAGGTAGGGCTATCCTCCCAGCCTGAGTGTAGGGTCTTGTGCCTGAGGTAGGTGTCTGAAGAGTCACTGAGCTGTAAGTGACAAGTATATCACTGAGTTGTAGGCCTTGGAGGAGGCTGATCTGTAGGTACCTGGAAGGGTACTGAGTTGTAGGAGTGCTGCAGCACTCTGAGAGTAGGGCTGTGTGCTTGAAGCTATAGGGCTGAAGAGCCTGAGTTGTGGGCCTTAGAAATAAGGCTGAGGTAGGTGATCAGTGGATCACTGAGCTGTAGGAGCCCTGCAGGGCTCTGAGGTAGGAACCCTTGTGGTTCTGAGTTTGGATTCTATGAAGAATCTATGTTATATGCTGAGGGCCTAAGGTGTAAGCTCTAAGGAGCATATTGTTGGAGTTTGTGCCTAGTTCAACAAATCAGTTAGATAGGTGGGAGGGAAAGTGAATGTACCCAATTAGGAAACCACTATAAATCCTTGTGTGTTTGATGTGTGCTTGTTTTCTGATGCATTGTAGGTGCTGAGGGCAAACTCTAGATAAATCATCTTAAAAATCAGCAAAAGAGTTAAGAAAACCTCAAACACATATTCACCCCCCCCCCTTAGGTGATTAGCTAACCTTAAGTTAAATAATTTTCAAGTGTTATTAGAGGGAGGTTACTCAAAAAGGATTTAATAATCTGAGTATACCTCCAAGGTTATCTATAAGATAAAGAATGAGGTCTGGTGTAAACTACAAAAAATTGGGAGCCATGAAGTTACCAATCTGCAGAAAGGAAGGCTTTGGGCTCTATAAGGAAAGGGTCAGGTTATTCATGAAAGCTGATGACCCTATGATCTATATTACAGTGAAAGAGGGACCTTTCATCCCTATGAAGATCTCAGTTCTGGATGCTGACATCCAGAGTCCTAAGTCTTATGAAGAAATGAACAAAGATGAGCTCCTCCTTGCCTCCGTGGACAAGAGAGCTCAAAATATCATTGCCAGTGTTATAGATGATTCTACATTCCAGAATCGGGTGCACTACAAGACACCCAAGGAGATGTGGAACGCCCTAGTTGTGTTCATGGAGGGTTCAGAAGAGGTGAGGGATGACAGAAAATCCATGATCAACCAGGAGTATGAGGCCTTCAAACAAGGAAAGTCTGAGGGCATTGCTGAAAGTTTTGAAAAACATTTTAGAGTTGTTAATGCACTGGGAATATATGGAAGGGTCTTCAGCACATATGAGCTGAATGACAAAATTCTCAGGTCCCTCACAAAGGATTGGGACACAAAGATTTGTGTCATTAGGGAGATGGGCAAGCTAGCTGACACTCGACCTCCAACCCTATTTGGAAAGCTACTGTCTTATGAGATGTAGCTTGCAGCAAGGAAGGAAGAAGAAGAGCAGAGTAGTAAGTCACAGAGCAAGGAGAAATCTGTAGCTTTCAGAGCCGATGCCTTAACCAGGAGCAGAAGGAAGACCTCTCCAGTCAGGAGAACTGCTGGGTCAAAATCTGAGAGCTCAAGGTCCAGCTCCTCTGACAGCCATACATTTGATGAGGACCTTGCTGCCTTCTCCAGGCAGTTTCAGAAATTCATGAAGAAGGGGCATTGGAAGAACAGAAGGCCATCCTCCTCCTCACAGCACAGAAGGAAATACTCTAAGGAGGACAGATAAGCTCCAAACTCCAATAAACAATCTTCTTCTAATTTTATTTGTTTCTGTCGCAGTAAACCTGGGCATGTAGTTGCTGACTGTCCAGTGAAGAGGAAAGAAGGAGTGAAGAAGCACCATAAGGGAAAGAAGAAAGAGAAGTCCCTTGTGCCCATGAAGGAAAAGACCTGGACTGACTCTTCCTCTAGGTCAGACAGTGAAGAATAAGAAGCCTATATTGGGCTTATGGCTGTTGCTGAAGAAGAACCTAAAGAATACCCTACTGATAAAATAGGGATCAGGGCCCCTCTGTCTCACTCAGATAGTGACTCAGAGGTGGATGAAGATAAAGAAGAAGATGCTCAATGCCTTTGATTTATGGCAATGATAGATGAATAAAGCAGCCAGGATCTGTCTGGTCAGACTCAGGTAAATGCTAAATCACAATCTTTTATTTCAAGTCATGAGGTTGGCTCAGACTCTGAAGCTCAATTATCAAGAAATGAAGGGGATTCATACTCTGAGGATGATGTTAACTCCATAACTGTCAAGTATGGAGAACTTCTTGAGGAATACAAGAAGTGCAAGCTACTTGCCAAGAGACATGCAAAAGAGCTTCTAAGTCTTAAAAATAAGTGTGAAGACCAAGAAAAAGCCCTCACTGACATGGTGCTCAAGCAGCCTAGCTCATGGAGATCATTGACAGTGAGTCTGTGGTAAGAGTCTCAAATGAGAAACTTATCCAGAAACTTGAAAATGATCTCTTAAATGAGAAATTGCTAGTGATAAAATTTTCTAAGCCAAACACTGTGCTGCCCTTAATTGACACCCACGTTACCCAAGCTGGTAAGAAAGGGTTGGGATTTAAGGGACCTGCTAGACCTTCCAATCCAAAAGGAAAGGGAAAAGGGAAGGCACCAATTATGCCTCTAGTCTCATTGCCTCATATTCCTTTTCAGAGAGTGTTGTTGCCTTCTAACAGGTATGACCATGAAAGGTGTTATGGTCACTAGGAGAATGGCAGATCCACTGGTATGGAACAATGTGGCCCTAGCCAAGGTGGAAGATACAACCATGTGAGAGCCTTTAAGGCTTCCCATGAGGAAATTCAAATGCCCAATCCTGGACCATTTGGTTTTGGTGGCCTAGCCCCAAAACTCAAAGATAATGCTGCTGCTGTGAATCTAAATCATCCAGCAAAAGTAGTGACTCAAGGAGAGTCTTCTGGCATAGCTGGAATGATAATCTCAGATGCTATCAGATGCATGTTAGCTGAAAAGAGACATGCAGCTGGTGGTTCTCAGAAAAGTCCAAAAAAGCATGCTGAAAGACTGTCCTTCAGTCAAACGGCTGCTGAAAGAAGACAGAAGTATAGAGCAGCACATCTCCCCACTGTTCAGGAAGCAGTACAGCCTAATGTTGGTCCCAAACAGAAAAGGAGATATAATATTTATGAGTGCTGCTGTTACGGCAAAGTGGGCCACTATGTTGTAGATTGCTGGCACAATCCTTCTGTGTCCAGAGGTTGCCAACCTGTCAGGAATTCTACAGGAAGGCATTGTTATTTTCAGACTAATGAGAACCTAGGACCCAATAGAAATTGAGGACCTAAGGTAAGGTGATTTGTGTTCATTTCAGGTTAGCTTAAGTAACAGTTCCCCTAAATGGTACCTAGACAGTGGATGTTCCAGGCATATGACTGGAATAAAGGAGATATTGAAGGAGTTCACTCCAGTAAAGAATGGACTCAAGGTCATCTTTGGAGGCTCTGACAAGGGGATAACTAGAGACTATGGTAATATCTCAAATGGCATAATCACCATCACAAAGGTGCTTATATGGAAGGGTTGCAACACAACCTCATAAGCATAAGCCAACTATGTGATCTTGGTTATGACATTTCCTTCCACAAGGATAAATGCCACATCAAGAGGTCAAGTGAACAAAGTGTCATCTTAACAGGCACTAGGAGTGGGAATGTCGATTGCTTAAACATTTCTTGCTTAGATAATAGTTCCCCTATATGCCTAGTTGCAAATGACAAAGTCTCATATTGTGTCCAATAGCACAAGAGACTGGCTCATTTGAATTATAAGACCATTAGTCAGCTTATTTGATGCTTGCCAATAGGGTAAGCAGACTAAGACCTCTTTTAACAGCATTGGAGCTAAGGACTCAGTGAGATGCTTGTATCTCTTGCATATGGACTTATTTGGTCATATGTCTGTTCATAGTCTAGGTAGGAAGGTATACACCCTTGTGGTGGTTGATGATTATTCCAGGTTTACTTGGGTGTTCTTCCTTAGAAGAAAGATGAAGCCCTTTAAATCTCCATGAATTTTGTCAGGCAAATTCAGAATGAGCTTGCATGCTCTGTGGCTGAAATGATAAGTGACCATAAAACTGAGTCATTCTCCTGCTATGACTACATTCTGTGAAGAGCAAGGGATTCATCAAAAATTTTCCTCTCCAAGAACACCCCAGCAAAATGGGTTAGCTGAGAGGAAAAAACAGGACCCTCATAGAAGATAGGAGAACATTATTTAGTGACACTTATCTCCTAAATATGGATGTCAAGTCTGCCTTCCTGAATGGAGACTTGAAGGAAGAGATTTATATAGAGCAGCCTCTAGGTTTTGTAGATTCTAACTTTACTACTGTTGTATATAGACTTAGGAAAGCTCTTTATGGGCTCAAGCAAGCCTCAAGAGCATGGTATGAGACATTGTCTACCTTCCTCATTGAGAACAAATTCTCAAGGGGGAAGATAAACACGACCCTATTCCTAAGGGAATCTAAGGGCAAGATCATCCTAGTCCAGATTTATGTTGATGACATAATATTTAGCTCTACTAATGACAACCTCTGTAGGAAGTTTGCAAAACTTATGCAGGGGAAGTTTGAGATGAGTAGTATGAGTGAACTAAAATTTTTCTTAGGACTCCAAGTAAAACAGACTGATGATGGTCTATCCATATCCCAGTCAAAGTTCACCAGGGAGATAATCAAGAAATATGGCATGAAGAATGCTTCCACCATAAGAACTCCCATGAGCTCAAGTATGCCTTTAGGCAAAGATGATCCAGGGAAGCCTGATGATCAAACTCTATATAGAGGTATAGTTGGCTCCCTCCTTTACCTCACTGTAAGTAGGCCTGACATTATGTATGCAACATGTGTCAGGTATCAGGCCTGCCCTAAAGAGTCTCACTACACTGCTGTGAAAAGAATCTTGAGATATCTTAAGGTCACCCCAGATCTTGGCCCATGGTACCCCAGGAATGGGGAATTAGAACTAACATGCTATTCAGATGCAGAGTTTGTAGGTTGCAAGGAGGACAGTAAGAACACTTTAAGCTTCTGTCAATTTCTAGGTGGAAGGTTTGTCTCTTGGAGCAGCAAGAAATAAACAAGTGTTGCAATATCAACAGCAGAGTCAGATTATATATCAGCTATAAGCTGTTGTGCTCAGTTGCTGTGGATCCAACATCAACTTCAGGACTACAATATTCAGATAAATAGAACTCCACTCTTTTGTGATTCTACTAGTGCAATTTCTTAATTATTCTGTATTCTCTCCCTATAGGATTCTGTTTATCTGAATCTAAGTGTAGGGCACTTAGTGCCTGAGGTAGGTGACTAATTAGTCACTGAGGTAGGTGCCCTGTTGGGGTACTGAGGTAGGATCCGAGTGTAGATCTGAGCTGTAGGGCTTAATTATCTGAGTTAAGAGAGTGTCGCTCTCTGAGGTAGGATCCAAGTGTAGATCTGAGGTAGGTCTATCCTCCCAGCCTGAGTGTAGGGCCTTTTGTCTGAGGTAGGTGACTGGAGAGTCACTGATCTGTAGGTGACAAGTGTGTCACTGAGTTGTAGGCCTTGGAGGAGGCTGAGCTGCAGGTACCTAGAAGGGTATTGAGTTGTATGAGTGCTGCAACACTTTGAGAGTAGGGCTGTGTGCCTGAAGTTGTAGTGCTGAAGAGCCTGAGTTGTAGGCCTTAGAAATAAGGCTGAGGTAGGTGATCAGTGGATCACTGAGCTGTAGGAGCCCTGCAGGGCTCTGAGGTAGGAATCCTTGTGGTTCTGAGTTTGGATTCTATGAAGAATCTATGTTATAGGTTGAGGGCCTGAGGTGTAAGCTCTGAGGAGCATATTAGTGGAGTTTGTGCCTAGTCCAACAAATCAGTTGGATAGGTGGGAGGAAAAGTGGATGTACCCAATTGGGGAACCACTATAAATCCTTGTGTGTTTGGTGTGTGCTTGTCTTTTGATTCATTGCAGGTGCTAAGGACAAGCTCTAGATAGATAATCTTAAAAATCAGCAAAAGAGTTAGGAAAACCTCAAACACCTATTCACCCCCCCCCCCCCTCTAGGTGATTAGTTAACTTTAAGTTAAATAACTTTCATATTCCATTGGGCTCGCTGACCCACTCGTCAATATCTTGGGGTTGAATGTTTCTTTACGAGTTTGGGGCAACCTCACAAAGAGCAGCGATTATGTACAACTCCGTATCCGGCGAGTGAGGTCAGCAGGAGTCGGTATGACCATTTTGATGCAATCCAAGTGTAAGGCGAGTCGGAAGGGGGCCGAGTACCTTTTGAGGCTACCTGACTCGCTCAAGCATGGGTAACTCAGTAGGGGCAAGTGGACCAGATGGGCTCGCACTAGCCCCAAGATCTCGGCGGACAGCTAGCGAATGGGGTAGGCTAGGCCCGCACTCGCCCTAGACCTTGAGGAAGCGACGAGTCCCTGTCTCATCAGGCACTTGCCACCCCAAGTGAGTGGAACATTATGGGCCACTCGCCCAATATTGTTTTTTATCCTTTTGCCCCTGCTGTCCTGCAAGTAGCCTTTCAAAACAGCAGAGTTACGTTGTTGGCAGACCGACTTGGGCTACATGTAGCTGTTTAGAATAGCGGAGACGAGCTATTGGCGGACCAGCTTCAAAAAACTATAAATAGACCCAAGGGGGTACTTCAGAAGGCATGCTTACTTGTTCCCCGGTCTTCTTGCGCTTTTTGAGGTATACTTAGCTCAGCATTTGGCTAAAAAGGTGAAGCGCTCTAAGATCAGTCGGGTGTGTGGTGGGACCTTCGTGCTGGAGCCTTGGGTCCGTTTCTAGTTATAATTTTCTGGTCGTCTGAGATTGGGGGAGAAGTAAGTGTGAGGTCACCCTTTTTCCAAGGGTTCGAACTCCACAGAAGCCGATTTCCATTTTTAACACCATCGACATACCTCTCCTCTTGAATCTCGCGTAGTTCGAGCCCATACTTCTTAAGGATCCCAACAGTTTGCCTTCTCATCTCGGCAGGCTCGATTGAGACATCCAGGAAGTCTTCCAGCGTGCTGGGTGAGGGAGGCGGTGAGTGGAATCCTGGGTCGGAGGATTCTTCGGCTTCAGATTGACCGAGAAGGCCTGCGATGATAACCAATCTAAATAAGAGACTTGGGTTCTAAATATGGTGTAATGCTTCAACTAACCGTGCGAGGTAAATGTCCCCTAGAGGTGTGGCTGGAGAGAAGAGCTCGTTGTACCTGATGGGGCCGAATGAGAGAAGAGGTGAGCACCTTAGCTTGACCTGGAAGATAGGTGTTCAGGTAGGTAATCAGACCAAAACTAGGAATGGGGATATCCATAACGCTTCACTCCGCGAGAATAGGATCAGGGGTAGGGTCAGGAGATGGTTAGCAACCTGCCTCTTTCAACAAAGTGAGCCCAGTCCGCTGGTCCCAAGAGTGGGCCTCTCACATGGCCATTAGTGGTGGTTTGGGGGTGCGAGTCCTTCGGTGGAGAATCGTCCCGCACCAAAGAGGTGCACGCATCTTCATGATGGCGAGTACCAGAATCGGGGGGAGTGTCATCAACCCCCTTCCCTTTAGGTTGGGCGGCCGGTTTGGAAGAGGAAGAGGCCAGTCCACGGTCCGACGTAAGGGCCAGATCACCAAGGATGGCCTCACCAACTTTAGGGTCGAATTTTGCCATTTTTGCGGGCTTACGCTTCGGTGACTCGCACAGTGACTGGTTAAAGAGCCAGGGGCTCATCTCGGCAGCGTGGGAGGAGTTAAGCTCCCTGGAGCGGTTGAGCCTCTCCTAGAACTCCTTTGAAAGAGGCATTATGACAAAAAATAGAAAAGTAGGGGGAATGACAATGCTCTTCCAGGTAGGCGGACATATATATAGTACCTTGTGGATCCCACCAAAAGGTTCCCCTTGCTCCTGCTGCACTCGCCGATCTACTGGGGTTGGATGATTCATTCCAATCTTAGGGCAACCTCGAAAAGAGCGGGGATTGTGTACAACCCAGTATCCGGCGAGTGGGATCGACAGGAGCCTGACCAGCCAAATAATGCGGTCCAAATCTCAGGCGAATCAGCAGGGAGGCAAGTGCTTTGGAGCTCACCGACTCTCAAGGGTTGGGGGTAGAACAGATGTAGGGTGGGTAAAGTTAGCGGGCTCGCACTCGCCCCTGGCCCTCAGTAGATAACAAGTGAGTGGGACGGTCAGATCCGCACTCAATCTGGGCCCTGTGGAGGCGGTGAGTGCCAGTCTCATCGGGCACTTGCCACGTCATGTGAGTGGTAATTTGGGGAAACCTCTCCTAGTGATGTTTTTACCATTCCACCCCCGCAGGTCTGCGTATGTCCGTTCAGAACAGCAGAGTTGGGCTATTGGCAGACTGATTTGGGCTGCGTATATCCATTCAGAACAATGGAGTTGAGTTGTTGGCAGACCATTTTCAGAAATCTATAAATAGACCCAAGAGGGTATCTCAGAAGACAGACTTTCTAGTTTTCTCATTTTCTGATATTCTTGCGCTTTCTAAGGCACCCTTAGCTCAACATTGGCTAAGGAGGGGAAGTGCTCTAAGATCTTCCGGGTGTGTGGTGGGACCTCCGTGTTGGAGTCTTGGGTCAGTCTCGAGTCCTAAGTTCTCAGTCAAGAAAGCTTACTAGGAGAAGTAAGAGTGCAGTCACCCCTTTTTAAGGGTCCGAACTCCACAGAAATCGGTTTCCGGTTTCAACACTCCTTTTATCCTTCTATGGTACTGTTGAAATTTCACAAGTCAATCAACTGGTAGTTCTGGTATCAAGAAAATACTTACAAAACTATCAAGCTGATCACTTGATCAAGAGAAAAACGAGAACTAGGTACAGGAACAATCCAATCATAAACTGAGCTATGTATCAGAGGCAATGAAGAGCAAACACAGATCTTGCATTAATCTACTATGAACTTTACAAGGCAAGGTATATATGGCGAGACATGATTTCACCAAGTATAATGAGAAGAAAACAAGCAAGAGCAAACTTCAAGCCTGGCGGACTGCCTCCAAGACTGCTGAGTCCGCCGAGACCGCCGAGACCACCAAGCCGCTGCTGCTATTCTAATTCTATGGAGTCCGCATAAACTACGCTGACAACCCGTTATTCTGTCGATGCCTGCTCTACAAGCCATCGCCGAACTAAATGAACAGACCTCCAAGCTCGTCGAGACCGGCTCGATTGTTGTATACATGGCTCCTCATTGACATAGCCTTGAGCTTGTCCATCCCCACATGCCCTAGTCTCTCATGCCAGATAGCCGTGTTATCATTGCTTCTCATCCGATCAACATAAGAGCTTGTTGATAAAACAAACAAGTCTCTTACTCTTCTCCCTACATAAGCAACATCAGCCTTAATTGCTGATACGTTGCGGAGAAACCTAACTTCTGTTGGGCCAAACAGAACATGAAAGCCCATGTCGACTGCGTTGGTCACCGAGAAGAGCTTCTTCTTCATGTCGGGTACATGATACACATTTCTTAGAGTAAGCGGACCTTGAGCACTCTCCAAAGAAACATCACCCTCCTTCTCTACAGAATGAACAAAATCATCAGCTGTAATAATTGCTTCGTTACCTGAGAACGGTTGCAGGGATGAGAACTTCAACTCGTCTACAGTGAGGTGATGACCACACCCTGAGTCTACTATCCAGTCATCTTGGTAGTCAACGTTGGAAAGAGCACGAACACACGTGCTTGTCAAGAAAGCTCCTCCCCACCCGGCTTCCTCAAAACTAGAACAAGCTCCATCCTTGCCTGCAACATGCCCAGGTTGCAACTTGACCTTGTTGTCGTGCTTGAAGTGGTATGTCAGATTGCATCTGTAACACTTCAACTCTTTCTTCCAGTTCTTCTTAGGAGCAGAGCTCCTCTCTTGCTGATAAGAAGTTGAAGGCCCTTCTTCATCAGCAGGCTTCTTCTTCTTCTCCCATCTCTTCTTCTTCTTCTTCTTCTTCTTAGTGATGAGAGTTTCACTACCTCCTTCAGAGATAGTCACACCGGCCATCTGCCTGGCCAAGCTCTCCTGTGATGCTAGCAAGTTTCCTAACTCTAGCAGAGAAGGTTGAGTTGCCCATCCTTGCACGGAAGTAACAAAGGCCACATATTCCTTCCGCAACCAACGAACTATGTGCCTTTTCAACTTTGCTTCAGAGATGGGCTCATCAAGATCCAATGTTGATATTTCATCGCACAGATTCTTCATCTTTAGAAATAACTTAGAGATGAAAAGATCACCTTGAGTTGCCTTAGCCAACTCATTCTCCAGGAACTACAGCCTAGCCACATTCTTCCTGTTGAACAACCCATCAATGGTTGTCCAAATCTCTGCAGCAGACTCACATACTAAGATGTGATCAAAGATCTCATGTGAGACAGCCTGTTTGAGAGCAAACTCTGCCTTTGCATTGGCTCTTCTCCAAACTCTCACTTCCTCAGCAGTACCAGTAGCAGCAGTAACCTCTTGCTTATCGTCACCACCGACGACCTCCCATAACTCCTCACCCAAGAGATAGTTCTTCATACAGGGCTTCCACTTCTTGAAGTTAGTCACTGTAAGAAGCTCAATGTCAAGACCTCTTCCGTAAGCAACTTCCATTGCAATTAACCACTGAACACAAAGCATCCAGAAGCTCAGAGTACAATCTCAGGTTGATCACAGCTCACTGCTCAAGCCACTGTTCCCTCTGATACCATGTTGAAATTTCACAAGTCAATCAACTGGTAGTTCTGGCATCAACCAAACACTTCCAAAACTATCAAGCTGATCACTTGATCAAGCGGAAAATGAGAACAAGGCCCAGGAACACTCCAATCATAAACTGAGCTATGTATCAGAGGCAATGAAGAGCAAACACAGATCTGTATTAATCCACTATCAACTTTACAAGGTAAGGTTTACATGGCGAGACATGATTTCGCCAAGTACATTGGGAAGAAAATAAGCAAGAGCAAACTTCAAGTCGGGCGGACTGCCTCCAAGATCGCTGAGTCCGCCGAGACCGCCGAGACCGCCAAGCCGCTACTGCTACTCTGATTTTACGGAGTTCGCACAAACCGCGCAGACAACCCGTTATTCTGCTGACGTCTGCTCTACATGCCGCCGCCGAACTGAATGAACAGACCGCCAAGCTTGCCGAGACCGGCGACCTGGTTATTGAACTTAGACTTCAATTGATGGAGAGAAAAGCTGGTTGGTCGCCAAATGCGACCTGCTGCAACAGCTGATTGTAAACCGCAAGCTTCACTGCTTCCTGACCTTGATCAGAACCAGACGCCCGGCTTCACAGTGTTAGTCGCACAACCTGCAAACAACAACCAGTTAAATCTCAACCCGCGCGACCTGGAAAATCGAGTCCGCAACAATTGATTTGCGCTCAACTTACTATTCACTCAGTTACTGTAGATGTGCCGGGGAGGACTATTTATAGGCGGGGTGAGGAGTGTGGTCACCGGCCTAGAGAATGGAGTCACCACCCCAGCTCGCAGCTAGCAAAACCCAGGCCGCCGAGTCCGCAAGGACTTGGACTGACTTCAAACAACTCGCCAGGCGCCAAGTCAAGGTCAGTCCACCAACAAGCGGACACCGCTCCAGTCCGCACACATGCAACACGCGGACACAACAACATCTTATTCACTGTGTTAGTCTGCATGCTACATGCGGACAAAGCAACAGCCCGCAAGCACAGCACCAGTCCGCCACACTGCACAGCATACGGACATAGCCACAGCTCATACTGCACCAGTCCGCACGCTATACGCGGACATGACGATAGTCCGCATAGCTCGAGAACAACGCTTCAGCCCGCCACATGAGTCCACGAACAATAGGCAGATCGCTCGGTCAACAGCGGACTCTGCGGACACTACATCAGCCCGCCGCACAAGTCCACGACCAACAGGCAGATCGTCCGGTCAACAGCAGACTCTGCGGACACTGCGAACACCCTGGACTTGTCACAGAGTGTGACCAAGTACAGCAACCCACCAAACAACTGGTGCGAGCTTGGCGGAGAAGAAACCCAGACCGCCAACTCCATGGACAGTCCGCCACCATGAATGCGGCTATCACCCACCGCATCACCGGAGAACTCGGCAAGGACCAAAGCCGATCTCCAAAACCAGTCCGCAATAGCGGACTCTGCGGACTCTAACCAAGTCCGCCACATCTCTGCGGATATAATCCCCAATCCGCCCGGTTACTTCAAGAACAAGATCTGCAGAACCACAGGCCGAGCTGAGCACCGTCACCTGACCGCCAAAGACAGACCGCCCAGGCCGCTCCACTAGACGCCCAAGCCGCCAAGTCTACCCTGGTCACTGATCACCCAGGCCGCAACATCAGTCCGCCCAGAGCGCGGACTCAGACCGCCCAAACGGCACGGTCTGCTCCATCACCCACTTTCACTTCATAATTTTCAACAACTACAACTCATGTCATGGCCTAAAACTATAATAGTGGAGCTTCCGGTATGGAAGCAGTTATGCTTCATGTGCCACATGAGTGGACACACCATGGAAAATTGCTGGTTGACTGATCTGACCCCAAAGACAATAGTTGGAGTGGTCTATATATTCTTCTTTAAACCTACCCACGGTGTAGTAAAATGTAGGGTGGATCAGTACCAAGAATGGGATACTAGTACATTGGACTCCATGGTGATTGATTATTCTCTACAAGCATGTAGTATGTTATCCCCTTTGATCACTCCAATCTTTGGAGAAGACCACAGGATTGATGGTATTATCACTTTTTTCTCAAAGTGATGAGGACTCACTCTCTTCCACCCCTTTAACTACTCATCATTGCCCATATGTTTTAGTTTCTAATATTATTTCTGAACCCCCCCCCCCCCCCCCCCCCCCCCACACACACACACACACACACACACACAGGAAGAAGAAAAGGAGGTCAAAATTATTTTTGTTGTCACCTCTACATTGCATTTTGAGGAAATTTCCTCTGCTCTCTATTTTTTACACTCTACCACAACCAAAAGAGAAACATTATTTTGATGAATGGGTAGATACTCTCACACCGTATCAACACACACTATAGGCATGAGTATTGAGAGAATTACTTGCACTTTACTCATTTTTATCCATTTAGTTAACATTACATTTTCTTTTTTAATAAGTTGAGCTAGCGACACAGAACATAGCCAAATATGTTAGCCGAGGTTGTTTCTTTATTTTTTTGAAATGTTCATTTTATATAAAATTATGACTTTATTATTCATGGGGCACATTTTTCTATTTCTCAAATATATTCGACTTGATTGTAGCATTTATAATAATGAAATGATCTGGAACATTGGATAACTTTTCCCCCCTTTTTTCACTCCTCAAATGCAACACTTTCATGTTGAGATGCCAAACCAGTTAGTATATCTAAATTATTAGCTTTTTCTTGGTCATTTGCAAAACTACTGTTTGAATGTTCGTTAAGGTTTGACATTGAAGAAGACACTATTGCATATTTAAATTAGTACATGAGAGTAACAGAGTAAGGATTCTCAGTAAAGAAATTGAACTATGCATGCAAGGATAATTTAACTAAGTGCAAAAGTTGTTGAAATTATTGAAGTGTGAAGTTTAGAAAGTCGGGTGGACTGGTTGTTCAGTTCGCACCGGCCACAGACTGCGCGCATTAGGCGGATTGCTTTGACGGGTTGCCTGGTCGGACAAATGGCTTGGCTGTGGTTTCTGGCGGTCTAGACCAGCAAGCTCTCTGGTAGTAACCAGACAGATAGGATGTGTATCCGCGGTTTAGTGGCGGACTTCGTTGGAGGTCGCCATGGTTGGCAGGTTCACTGGTTCTCTAAGGGGCAGCCGGTTTAGCGAACTGGGGCGGTTTGTCCTCAGGTCGCTGGTGCCTTCTCGGGGCAGGTTGGATCAGAGTTTGATGGTTGTTGTGCGGACTATATGGAGCTCGCAGGTGTTCGGCTTGGATCAAAGCTTGCGGTCAGGATGTTAGATCGTGGAGCAAGCTTTGTTGTGCGGACAAGTTCTCTGGAGGTCGCACTGTCTGATGGAGCAGTTCGCATGGGTGTTTGCGGACTGGGGTTGTTCAGAAGAGCGTGATCTTTGTATCAGGTGGTGTGGTCTAGGTTGGTGACCACGGGTTTTGTGGACTTGGTCTGTGGAGGACAAGCTTAGCTTGTTGCCTAGCTCGCCAAGCTCGCCTTGTGCGGTCTACTTGGTTAACTCGCCAAGCTCTCCTTGGTGATTAACAGTTCGGCACAGTTGGTGGACTAGTGGTCTATCCGGCAGTTTGACGTGGCACAGTTGGTATTCGCACTTTGTGGATACAAGTGTTAATTGGCACGGGTTGATGGACATTTATCCTATCGGTATAGGTGGTGATGACACTCGTTCCCACACTTATAAATAGGACCCCCCGGCTCATCATTAAGTACCAGTGAATAATAAGAACAAGCTCACGCCTAAACTTACAGTTAAGGTTTTCTAACCGCTGCGACTAAGTAAGTTGTTCTGTGCAGGCTGTGCGGCTAACATCAAGCGGCTAGACGACTAGCGGGAACGTTGGTATGGAACAGTTTGTGGATACAGTCAGCGGTTTAGTAGCAGGTCGCAGTCCTTGTCGCTTGGTCTATTCCTCGGAGTTTCGGATAAGTGGACTAGTTCGCCCGACCTATCAGCGAGTTCTGTTCGGTCTCTCAGCATTTTCAATAACAGCAGTTCACGCAGTTAGCTGCGGGTAGGCAGCTTCTATGGTCTTGGCGGACAGGGCTGGCGAGTAGGAGGCTTGTGCGGGTTCTGGAAACAGACCGCGCGGGTTCTTTTTGCTGCAATTTTTGTATTGTTCCCAGTTTATATTGTAATCATGACTTGCAATGTATACCTCGGTCTGTAATAGAAGTTGATTATAATTGGAAACTCTTGTGCCTCCATTAATTCTGTCTTTTATTTGGCTTCAGTTGTGGTTAAGTGTTCCTACGACCTCATTGTTAAAAATGGTGAAGTGAAAGTGGGTGATTGGGCGACCTGTTCGTGTGGTATATGCGGGTAGGACTGGCGGTTAGCCAAGTTGGCAGAGTTGATGCAGTCTGCTTGTTCTTGGCGGTCTGGGCGGTATGTTCATGCGGTCTACGCGAAAAGATGTGGTGTCCAGCCAGGCCGGCTTATGCTAAGCAGGCAGTTTGTTCTCAGAATGTAACCGGGCCGATAGCTTCTCTATCTGCAGAGTCCGGCAAGATGCGGACTAGACTGGAGCTCAGGAGATCGGCATGGCAGGTGTCTTTGTCTAGCTCTGGTGGCGCGGCACGTGGTAGCCGCGGAGTTCGCCGGTTAGAGCAGACAGGTGCTGGAGTTCGCCGGGATTGGCGGACTGGTGCCAGTGTCCGCCAGTAAGCATGGACTGGCCCTTGTGGCCGGTAGTGTGGACTTGGTTGGTTTTGAACCAAGTCCAGGTTTGCTCAGTCTGGGTGATCGCGCGGTTACGTGCGGACTGCTTCTTAGTTCGCCAAACTTGGCAGTAGTTAGCCTTGTGCCTTGGTTGCAAGCTTGGGGAGTGCAGGCTGGAGTTGTGTCCTGTGGAGACCGAGCTGTTGAAGCCAAATATGACCTCAACGGGAGTTCGAAGAAAAGGGGGTGCAGCCAAAACCTACTTCTCTCAAGTCTCAACCCTCGACCGGATTCAAAGGACCTAAGACTGACCCAAAGCCTCAGCAGGGAGGTCCCACCTCACACCCGAAAGATCTCTGAGAGCTTCCCCTCCAAAGCCAAAGCTGGGCTAGGAGCTCCTCAGAAAGCACGGGAATTTGAGAGATAATGACAGCTTGCCTTCCAAAGAGTCCTTATGGGTCTATTTATAGCATCGTGCTGACCTGAAATTACTGAAAAGCCCCTAGTTGGTCTGCCAATAGCCGAATCCCGCTGTTTTTCTGAGGGCACAAGGGTCAACTCGCCTGAGGGTAATTATGACATTTTACCCAAGGCCCTGAGACTCACTCGGCGAGAGCTGAGCCGAGGACCTCCTGTCCATAGCCTGGCGCGAACGCTCTCGCCTGCTTACGAGCGAGAGCCCTTTGAGATTGGAGCCTGGTACAAGCGCAAGCGTTCCCGCGCTGGCCGCGCTCGACGATCTTGGCCTGCTGTTCTCCGTTCGATTATTCGGTTGCGCTCGCCGATCTTGGATCGACGATCCGGCGCGATCGCTCCCGCCCACTTGGGCGAGATCTTCTTTAGGGCGGGAACTCCTTTGGCTAGCCTAATTGTGACCATTGCGCCTCCTGGTCTGACTCAGCGAATATGAGTTTGTACACAATCCCCGCTCTTTTTTAGCTAGCTCTATGCTCGAAAAGACACGTTCAACCCAAAAATATTCGCTGAGCACGTGTCAACATCAGAGAATCGTTTGGTGGGTCATACGGTGTCTATAAATATGTGTGCTGATAGACGGCCATAAGACTTCCTTCGAGTCGTCATTCTTCGCCTAAGCTCTTGCCTCCTCTCGGGATGCCTTCCAAGCGCGCCGACAAACCGCTTCCGCAGGATCTGCAAGACCGCATCAACGCGGCACAGGCGCGAGCCAGGGCTATCAGCGCCCTGGTTGCCCCATGGCTAGCGAGACAGTCGTCGGCCGCTGAGCCTTCTCTGCCTAAGATGAAAAAGAAGAGGGCGAAGGTGATTCAGCGGGACCTGCCCCACAAGAACAGGAGCCCGCCTACCCCAACCCCTAGCCGCGCGGACGATCCCTCGCCGCGGAAGGTATGCTCGATTTGCCAATTTTTGAAAACTCCAGCTGCTTAGTAGTTGACGTGATATCTCTCGCAGGAGACGGTTCCCGATGTTGCTGCTTCCCCGCACGAAGTCTTGGATCCATCCTCTCGCCACCCCGAGGATCAACCACGGGTGTCGGAGGTGGCTCCTCCACCTGACCCGATCACTGCAGGTAACTGTTCCCCTCTCGTCCTTAACTCAAATCTTTGAATGCTGAACTGTCTTCTCGCAGTGCCAGTTTTTGCACCGCCGGGTCTCGTCACCCGGGAGAGCGGGGCGAGGGCTGCGAAACAGCCTGCCCTTGCAATTGATTCCTCCCTACCGGTGGGAGGAAATACTGCTGAATCTTCCGCGCCTCCGCTAAATGTCAGCCATCCTGTGGGAGAGGAGACCCGCTCCCCAGCTCCCGACCAAGCCGGGATTACCATTCGCAAAGTTTACCCCCCCCCCCCCCAGAAAAGGAAAGCCAATCCACCTACTCTTTGGAGCTGGGGGGGGGGGGGGGGGCGCTGGGCCTTCTCGCCTGCCGTCGACCGGGGGGCCTCGTCATGCTGCAGGTATATGAAAATTTTTTCACAGCAATCCTCTAGCTTTCGCTATAACAGGAATTCTTTTGCCAGGGGACATGGGCTCGCGGCTTGGAGCTGAGGTAGAGGAAGAAGAAGAAGAAGAAGAAGAAAGAGAGGGGGAAGATGGCGAGAGCTCCCCCTTCCCTTCGTCTGACGAGATGGAGGAGATCTTGGCCGGTGCCGGGAGCGTTAAAAGACGGGGGAAGAAGGTCGACGCCGTCCTATCGAAGCTCATCCGACAAGAACGGGTTCGCTACCTTGCGGCAAAAGAGTTTCGCCAGTCAATGGAAAAGAGGCTAGAGACTCTGGAGCGGGATTATCTTATCGGCGAGATGGACCGGCCGGGGGGAGCTACCGCCGGATCCTCACCCGAAAGGTGCATCGAGCGAATCCGGGATTTGTCCTGCCGGGTCGACCTGGGATGCACTGTTCTGTCATCCTTCTTCAACCCGCAGGTGCCACCCCAGACCAAGCTGCGGGAGCGAGGGAAATGGAGGTGGGAGCAAGGGAAATGGCGCTGGGAGCCTTATTGAACCGCGAGACCTCCCCTTCTCTTCCCCAGGCCTTCCCCTTCTCAGATGTACCCTTTTTTATTCACTAGAACTGTAACTGATAATTCTGCACTTATCGCTTACTTTTCATCCAGCTCTCGCTCAGCGAGAGTATTAACTATGCACTTATTACTTACTTTTTTATTATGGTATGCGCATATGTTATTATCCTAGGCTCTTGGCTGGCGAGAGCTACCTTGCTTCCGCCTATCTTGCCTGCCGCACATCATCTCACAATGCTTGCGCTGCCCATTCGGTCAATCGGTCACTATCAGACTTGGGCGGGAAAAACGAAGCGCCGCCGACCAGTGGCGTGCCGGTTGTACCCCCGCCGCCTTTTTGAAAACAATCATCATGATCACGGTTTTCTATAAATAGGGAAGCTCACCTACCACATTCATTTCTCCGACCCCAATCTCTCTCCTCTCCTGTTGCTTTCGCGGTCTTACCAAAGCTCTCGCTTGTCTCCTCCTTCTAATTCCGTTTTCGTACAGTTCTTGCTCTCGCCTTCTTCTTGAAGCTCTCGCATTCAAAATCTTTATCACGATGCCAGGCGGAGGTGAGGGACGATCCAACTGTGCAGAAGCTTTTTAGAAGCACCTTTTTCCTTCCTGCACTCTCACCGTGGATGAGTTCAACCTAATCCGGACTCGCCACGTTCCCGCCGGCTTCACCGTGCGGAACTCAGGCAACCACGAGAAGGTAAACACCGCGAGGGAGGGGGAGCTCGCAATCCCCCTGGAGCACTTCGAGGTGGGCTTCTGTCTCCCGCTTTGGCCCGAGATGCGCCAGGCCCTCTGATATTACGGAGTGGTTCCCGTGCTGCTGAACCCAAATTCGGTTGCAATTCTTGTGGCGTTATATGCTACATGCGATCCGAGAGGATCGAGTTCAGCCTGTCAATATTCTGCAAACTGTTCACTTTCCGCGCCAAAGGGGTGGTGGTCTTCTTCTCTGGCCAACTGCTCAAGGCGATCGGTCTCGCCAACAAGCACCATCACTGGGGCGAGAGGTTCATCTTTGTTTCCGGCGACTTCGGGAACGTGCCTCTCGCACCCATCCAATACGAGGATGCCGCCTACAAGCCCCCCTCCTTGGGCTCGCGCGAGAGCGCCCTCCTTGCGTTCTTTGGAACCAAGGACTTCGACGTCCTCTACCTTCGGCGAGACGTCGATTCACTCCTCCCTGTGCTTCCAGGAGAAGGTAAGGTCTCGCCTTCAATCTTGTTGTTCCTTTTGTCCTCTTTAAGGTTGGAACTTAGTATTATTGTTTTCTCAGGAGAGTGCGAGATCCCCCTACGCCAGCCCTTTGACGAGGCTCGCGCTGGAGGGAGCCAACCTCCAAAAGACCCGCTGGCTCTTGCGAAGGCCGTTGCACAAGCTTGCCGGAAAGAGTCGGCCCCTCCTCCTTCAAGTGGTGTCGTGAAGCGAAAGCTCGGTGCCCCTGCGCCTCAACCAATCAAAAGACCCAAGACAACTGATACCGAGAAGGGCAAGGCCATTGTGGTGCCGCCCTCCCAACCTCTCCCTGCAGGCCGCTCCTTTGAGGAGGTCTTGTAGGCTGTCAGCGAGATCAGAGCCACCAGGGGCGGCCCTGAGGCCCCTGCCGAGAACCCTCAGGCCCCTGGTGCTTCAGAGAGTGAGGGTGTCGCCGCCGGGACCTCCGGCCAGCCCCTGTCTGGAGAGGTGCCGTGGGGCCATCACAATTTTGGTCTCGGCATGAGGTGCCTGGACGCGGAGAACAAGCCGCTGCTTCAGTGGGATCTCGCCGCCAACAAGGTCTCGATCTCGTCCCTCTTGCCAAGCTGGGCAGAGCGAGACGAGGTTACCAGCGAGGCTTTTGCCTTGGGTTACTACCTCTACAGCCGGGAGGATGGCAGTGTCTACGACAGGATGTCGACCCGGCTGCTGGCTTATAATTATACTCGCGCCCTGATGCGCGGGCGGGAGCTTGCGCACATGTCTGCTTGCCGGAGCATCACAATAGACCGCAATTTTCAGGACATGTTCAAGGCTAGGGATGATGTGGTGGCTCGGGCAGCCACTCTGGCTAAGGAGCTGGCCGAGGCCCAGCAACTGCTATCTTTGCGCCAGGCAGAAGGGGTAAGCGAGATCTTTCACAGCGCTTGCTCTCGCTACTTTAACTCTTCTCTTTTATGCTAACCTTTTGCTGCTCAGGATTCCGCCCAAGCCACGCTTCGCGAGGAGCTATCCCAAGCTAGATACGACAACATCCTCCTGAGGGAGCAGATTACGCGTCTGGAGGCGAGTGCGGCCCCCCCGCTGGACGAGAGACTGAAGAGCCGGTACTACTCGGTCTATGACATCGACAAGCTGCTCCAGGCGAACGCGCAGGTTACTGTCAGGTTGACGCTGGAGACGCTGCGAGACGTCAACTGCTGGGATGGGAGGGGCAAAGATATCACCGCCCAACAGCTCGCTCCCTAGATCTTCGAACCCATTCCAAAGCCCCCGGGCGCCCCTGATACTCCACCCTTGGATGTCCTGAAATCCCCTGCAGGGGGTGGCGAGACCTCCGGGGAGAGCTCCGGCGAAAGCTCCAGCGGGAGCTCTGAGGGGTACAACTTGTCTCCTTGAGGGGCCCCTTTTTCTTTTCGCCTCAATGTAAAGCGCGAGACGCTCTAAGCTTGTACTTATGTAATATATTTATTGCAAACGTTTTCATTGTAAATGCCTCGTCTTGTTGTTGTGAATGTGCTTGATGTAATTGTTGTGGCCGAGTATTTCTTACGTATGCTTCCGCCGAGGTCCTTGGCCCACCTAGGATAGTCTTCCTTAGTAACGAGTAGGCGGGAACCTGGCGCAAACTATCTGCCGGGAACATGGCTCACGATCCCTTAAGACGGGACCGTCCCCCTTTAGTCTGCGCGAATCCATTCAGGCCCGTCGCCTAATGATTCCGCCTGTCTGCCCGAGAATATTAATAGGAGCCTTCTCGGCGAAAGCCCTCCCTCAGCGAGACCTCTTTGACGAGGATTTCCCTGTCGAGATCTATTCCGGCCGAGACCTTTCCTACCTTTACCGTTTCCATTTCGTGTTCCTAGTGCACTTCCTGCTTTGTCCAAACCAAACCAGACCTAACATGTCCTAACCTATCTCCCACAAACCAAACGTATCCCCCACAGGCGAGCCTTCGAACCTGCCAGCTAGATGAGAGCTTGCATAGCGGGTCTACCTGGGGCCGAGCCGAGCTCGGGTTGCCGATGAAGATCTCAAATCAACCAAACCTATCCCCCACAGGCGAGCCTTCGGACATGCCAGCTAGATGAAATCCTGCGCAGCGGGTATACCTGGGGCCGAGCCGAGCTCGGGGTGCCGATGAAGATCTCAAACCAACCAAACCTATCCCCCACGGGCGAGCCTTCGGACATGCCAGCTAGATGAAATCCTGCGCAGCGGGTCTACCTGGGGCCGAGCCGAGCTCGGGGTGCCGATGAAGATCTCAAACCAACCAAACCTATCCTCCACAGGCGAGCCTTCGGACCTGCCAGCTAGATGAGAGCCTACGCAGCGGGTCTACCTGGGGCCGATCCGAGCTTGGGGTGCCGATGAAGATCTCAAACCAACCAAACCTATCCCCACAGGCGAGCCTTCGGACCTGCCAGCTAGATGAGAGCCTGCGCAGCGGGTCTACCTGGGGCCGAGCCGAGCTTTGGGTGCCGATGAAGATCTCAAACCAACCAAACCTATCCCCCACAGGCGAGCCTTCGGACCTGCCAGCTAGATGAGAGCCTGCGCAGCGGGTCTACCTGGGGCCGAGCCGAGCTCGGGGTGCCGATGAATATCTCAAACCAACCAAACCTATCCCCCTTAAGCGAGCCTTCGGACCTGCCAGCTAGATGAGAGCCTGCGCAGCGGGTCTACCTGGGGCCGAGCCGAGCTCGGGGTGCCGATGAAGATCTCAAACCAACCAAACCTATCCCCCACAGGCAAGCCTTCAGACCTGCCAGCTAGATGAGAGCCTGCGCAGCGGGTCTACCTGGGGCCGAGCCGAGCTCGGGGTGCCGATGAAGATCTCAAACCAACCAAACCTATCCCCCACAGGCGAGCCTTCGGACATGCCAGCTAGATGTGAGCCTGCGCAGCGGGTCTACCTGGGGCCGAGCCGAGCTCGGGGTGCCGATGAAGATCTCAAACCAACCAAACCTATCCCCCACAGGCGAGCCTTCGGACCTACCAGCTAGATGATAGCCAGCGCAGCGGGTCTACCTGGGGCCGAGCTGAGCTCGGGGTGCCGATGAAGATCTCAAACCAACCAAACCTATCCCCCACAGGCGAGCCTTCGGACCTGCCAGCTGGATGAGAGCCTGCGCAGCGGGTCTACCTGGGGCTGAGCCGAGCTCGGGGTGCCGATGAAGATCTCAAACCAACCAAACCTATCCCCCACAGGAGAGCCTTCAGACCTGCCAGCTAGATGAGAGCCTGTGCAGCGGGTCTACCTGGGGCCGAGCCGAGCTCGGGGTGCCGATGAAGATCTCAAGCCAACCAAACCTATCCCCCACAGGCGAGCCTTCGGACCTACCAGTCAGATGAGAGCATGCACAGCGGGTCTACCTGGGGCCGAGCCGAGCTCGGGGTGCCGATGAAGATCTCAAACCAACCAAACCTATCCCCCAGAGGCGAGCCTTCGGACCTACCAGCTAGATGAGATCCTGCGCAGCGGGTCTACCTGGGGCCGAGCCGAGCTCGGGGTATTTGTTGGAACATTGTATTACTAATTTGGGTCAGGATCACTATGTCTCTAGGAACCTTTGTTTGACCTTCTGTATAGCTTAATATGTCAATTAGAATTGAGTCTAAGGGTTAGTAGTCTAGGTTTGGAAGCTGCCCTGAAGACCAAGTTTTTCTGTCTGGAGACTAAGTCTGATCGTCGAGCTCAGCACGACGATTCGTCGAACTCAGGTCGACGATCGTCTAGCTCAACTTCAACAGATCGTCGAGCTCCATTCGACGATCGCTGAGCTCAACTTCATAATATCGTCGAACTCCACTCGACGATCGCTGAGCTCAACTTCTCAATATCGTCGAACTCCATTCGACGATCGGTGAGCTCAGGTCGACGATTTTGACTCTGCACTGGATCTTTATCTCTGAGCTCAGTTCGACGATCTTTGAGCTCAGATCGACGATTATTTTGCTGCTTGAGTTTTCCAGTTCGCTGAGCTCAGCTCGACGATAGCAGAGCTCAGATCGACGATTTCAGTTAACTTCCAGAATTCAAATTCAAATCAGACAGGAGTTATTATGCAATTAATTCAGAGATTTGCTAGCCGTTTTCATTTATTTCTGGACCAAGTTTCAAGGGATCTTTCAAGGAATAATTCTGTGGACTTTCCTCCAGAAGAGTTTTTGCAATTAAGGATGCAATCAATGCAGACCAACAGCTATCTTTGACAGAGAATGATATTCTATTCTGGAACAGAGAATAAAAGACAGAATGTTTTTGAATCAATACAGATTAACAAGAAGTGAACACACAACACAGATTACAGAGACTCTTTCAAAATCTTCTGTCAACAAGAATTCTGAAGCACACTCATCAAAGAGATCAAGCCTTTAAAAAAATCTTCAGATCTCTTCAGCTCTCAAAGTGTTCAAGGCCAACATCATTTCAAGACTCCAGACACTCAACATTTCAGCCATTGCTGAAACCATCTATTGCTGGAGTTCTACCTTTGAAGGCCTATCACCCTCAGCAAAGCTTTTCTTCCTGAAGATTTCAAGGATTCAGGGGGAGCTTTGACATCAATCCACATAGTCTTCTCAGTTGTTTGAGAAAGAGAAGACTGCCATCACTCTCTCACCCCCCAGTCTGTAAAGGGTTTCTCAAACTCCCTTCAAAAGTTTGAATCTGGTTTTTGAGCACCTTGTCAAAAGCTCATTGGTGGCAAGACACCTGATCAAAAAATCTGCTTTGGTTTTTGAGCACCTTATCAAAAGCTCATTGGTGCCAAGGACACCTGATAAACCCATCCTGCAGTGGATTCCTACGTAGGGTGGTAGAAGAGTGGATGTACCCAAGTTTGGGGAACCACTATATTTCCTTGTGTCCTCTGGTTCTGCTTGTTTACTTTTTGTTTCTGGCCTTGATTTGTCTGTGCTTAGTTTTTGCATAGCTTAGTTCTGTGATTAGATTTATATTTGCTTCCCTGCTCACACTTATTACAACAATTGTTGTAAAAGTTTTTAAAAGTACTAAAACACCATATACTCTATTCACCCCCCCTCTAGAGTATATCAGATCTAGTTGCACTTTCAGTATTACAAAACACCTAATTATGTTATATTATGAAAAATTTGACAATAGTTAGGGGAAAATCAATCGATGTAGTATAATAAGGTTATTTTCGAGATACATGGTTACATCCTTCCCCCTTCATGGGTAGAAGCGTTTTAGGTCATCACCGCTCCAGGTGTGGCTTAGGGCCCTCCCCTCCACGTCCTGGAGGTAGTATCCTCCTGTCCCGAGGACTTCCTTCACTATGTATGGTCCTTCCCAGTTCGGGTGGAGCTTCCCTACGGGAGCCGACCTTCCTGCTGCGTCAACCTTTCTCAGCACCAGATCCCCTTCGGTAAACTGCTTGAAGCTGACATGCTTATCAAAATACTTGTCCATTCGCCGCTTCATCTCTTCTTGCCTGATAGCCGCCACGTCTCGCAGCTCTTCCACCATATCCAGCGAGAGGAGTTGCCCCTCCTCATTCTCCAACCTCCAAGTCTTGTCTCCTTCGCCCGCGGCTGTGACTCGCGGGGACCGGACCTCGAACTCCACTGGTAGGATGGCCTCACACCCATAAGAGAGCTTGAAGGGGGTCTCACGGGTGGCCGTGTTCGGGGTCGTTCGTAGGGCCCACAGGACCGAGAGGAGCTGCTCCACCCAATTCCCCTTTAAGTTCTCCACCTTTTTCTTTAGTAGGTTCACAATGATTTTGTTTACCGCTTCCACCTGGCCGTTACTCCGGGGGTGGTGGACAGAGGCAAACCGGAGATCTATCCCTAGCTGGGCACAGAAGTTGATGAAATCCTCGCTGGCAAACTGAGGGCCATTATCTGTCACTATTGCTTGGGGCAACCCATGTCTGCAAATGATCTCCCCCCAGACGAAGTTCATTATGACCTGTGAGGTGACCTTGGCCAAGGCTTTAACCTCCAGCCACTTCGAGAAATAATCGACCATGACCAAGAGGAATCTCCTCTGCCCACTAGCCGGAGGAAAGGGCTCAACTAAATCCATTCCCCAGATGGCGAACGGCCATGGTGCCGTGATACTTCGGAGCCTTTGAGCTGCCAAGAGCTGAAGGGGGCGCAGAGCTGACATTTTTGACATCTCCTCGCAAACTCTGTGGCATCCCTCCTTAGGGTGGGCCAGAAGTACCCCTGCATGACAACCTTGCCTCCAACGTCCTTCCTCCAGAGTGACTGCCGCACTCGCCCGAGTGCACCTCTCCCAATATCTTCGGGATCTCTTCTTCGGTCATGCATCTAGCTAGGAGCCCTGACAACATCTTACGATGCAGGCCCCCTCCATCATTAGGTAGTGAGCTTCTTTGCGCTTGAAGCTTCTCCCGACCTTGGTCCCCTCAGGAAGTTCACCGGTGGTTAGGAAGGTCACAAATGGATCCACCCACGAGGGTTGCTGATCTACCACCATCAACTCTCCTTCCTCGACAGCCGGTCGAAATAGCTCCATCAAGGTCCCTCCTCCCCGAGGTTCGAACTTGGCTAATCGATCGGCGGCTACACTTTCTTCCCTTGGAATGTGTTGAATTGAGAATGACCGGAACCCTCCGATGATCGCCCTTACCTTGGAGAGGTATTTGATGAGGGTAGGCTCCCGAGATTCAAACTCTCCCCGGATCTGAGACGCTACTACTTTTGAATCAGTGAAAGCTTCCACATCCTGAATCTCCAGCTCCTTTGCCAAGCGAAGGCCGGCGATCACGGCCTCATACTCCGCTTGATTGTTGGTCACGGGGAAATGTAAAATGACTGCTTGCTCTATGGTTACCCCCTGGGGGCTTGTCAATACCACCCCTGCCCCGAGGGAGTGCTTTCCCGAGGCCCCATCAACCATCATCTTCCACGCTTCTCGAGGTTGCTGCTCTTCCCCCTCGACTTCAACAATTTAGTCTGCTAGGAAGTCCGCCACTGCCTGCGCCTTGATGGAGAGTCTTGGGACAAAAGAGATGTCAAACTCGCTTAGCTCAATAGACCACTTAGACAGTCTCCCCGAGTGCTTCACTCCTTCGAAGATCTTGCGAAGAGGGTTGTCGGTCACCACCCTAATCGAATGTGGTTGAAAGTACGGCCGGAGTTTCCTTGCCGAGATGACCAAGGCGAAAGCGAGCTTTTCTAGGATGGGGTAGCGGAGCTCTGCTTTCCTCAATATCTGGCTGACGTAGTAGATGGACAATTGCTTCTTTCCTTCTTCCCTCACTAGGACGTAGCTTACCGCCTCCGCTCCTACTCCGAGGTACAAGGTCAAGTCCTCTCCTTCTTTTGGGCTCTGAAGCAGAGGAGCCTGAGAGAGTTGTCTTTTCAGCCCTTGGAAGGCCTCTTCGCACTCGGTTGTCCACTCAAACCTTTGATTCCCCCGCAGCACCTTAAAGAATGAAGAACACTTGTCTCCTGCCCTAGAGAGGAACCTGCTCAGCCCAGCCAGCTTACCTATCAAGCGCTGGACCTCCTTGGCATCGTGAGGTGACTCCAAATCTAGGATGGCCTTTACCTTGTCCGGGTTGGGCTCCACCCCTGCCGGAGTCAGAAGATGCCCGAGGAACTTCCCGCGGCTGGCCCCGAAGACACACTTCACGGGGTTCAGCCTCATCTTGAACCTTCTTAAGGTGGTGAATGTCTCCTCCAGATCTTGTAGGTGCGAATCCATGCACTTGCTTTTGATCATTAGGTCGTCGACGAAGACCTCCAAGTTCCTCCCCCTCTGATCCCGGAAGACTCGATCCATCATGCGCTGATAGGTAGCCCCTGCGTTCTTTAACCCAAAGGGCATCATTTTGTAACTGAAGCATCCCTCCCTCGTGATGAAGGAAACATCCTTGGTATCAGGAGGGTGCATCCGAATCTGGTGATAACCTGAAAAAGCATCTAAAATGCTCATGACAGAAAAACCGACGGCTGAATCAACCAGCGCATCGATCCGAGGCAGGCGGTAGCAATCCTTAGGACATGATTTATTTAACAAAGAAAATTCAATACACATTCTTCATTTACCACCTCATTTTTTAACCATTACCACATTCGAAATCCAGCCCGGATACTGGATCTCCGAGATGAAGCCAGCCTCTAGGAGCTTCCTGACCTCCTCGCGAATGGGCTCCTACAGCTTGGTGGCGATGGCTCTCATCTTCTAGCGTATGGGGCGAGTGCGGGGGTCCAAGTTCAGGCGATGGTAGGCCACGTCTGCGTCGATGCCCGGCATGTCCACCGTGCTCCAGGAGAAGATGTCGACGTTGCTTTGAATGCATGCCCGCACTAGCTCCCGGGCCTCGAGACTCAAGCCCCCGCTGATACGCACCCTTTGTACTCGCCCTGCGCTGGTGAAGACCTCCATCTCCACCACTTCTTCGGCCGGCTCCAGCCGCGACTGCTCCCAACCGGCCCTTGCCTCTTCCTCCAGCTCCAGCTCTCCCCTTTCTACCTCCTCCTCAATCTCCATCGCTTCTACCAGCCCCTCCTGCTGCTGCTCGACTCCCATGCCCCTCGGCGCCTCTCCCTCAACTCCTCCTGCCGCTTGTTCTCCTGTCGCTTTCTCTCCTTCTCCTCGTCCCCCCGGACCATCTGCACATCTCCTTGCTGCTTCTCAGTCTCCCCTTCTCCCACTTCCTCTTCAACTATCTCTCTTGCCTCCTCTAGGGCCATTCCCTCTTCCTCAATGACCTCCTCAAGTGTCGTCATCTCAATCTCCAACTCCTCTGCCTCTGCCATCCATGACACGGTGTTGACTGCTGTAACGTAGCATTGTCTTGCCACCTTTGGGTCCCCTCTTACCCTGACCTGCACCCCCCATTGTTGAACTTGAGGCATTGATGAAACGAGGAGGGGACGCAGCGAAAGGCGCTGATGAGGGGGCGCCCAAAGATGGCATTATAGCTGCTTGGGGCATCCACGATCACGAACCTGCAGTTCCGTGACACGCCACCCAACTTCACGTGCAGCCCTACTCCCCCTTCCACTTCCTTCCTCTCTCTGGAGAATCCGAACACTGGTCCATCTGAGGCCAGGATCCTCTTCCCTTCAACCCTCATCTCATCGAAGGCTTTCTTGAAGACGACATTCACCGAGCTCCCATTATCCAATAGTATCCTCGAGACCGTATACTTTCCACCGCCGTCTGGATCACCAGGGCATCACAGAATGGATCCTCATAGTCTGGCATGTATGCTGACGAGAAAGTGATCTTTTATTCTGGTGGGGGAACATGGGGGGTAGAGGCGACCCCCCTTCGGTACATGGTTTGCAGGCTCCCCTTGCGGGTTTCCTCAATCCCCACTCCTCTGTGAATCACCATGATTCCTCCCCGGGTCCCTACATCTACCCGATCTTCGCACCTATCTTCCATCTCGCCCTGCTGCACCTCTACTATTCTCACCGGTGGATCCTGCCTCCCTGCTCCTCTTGCTTCTATTAACTCTAAGAACTCCGGGCAGGTGGCCGTTGCGTGACCTTTCTCCTGGTGGAAGTCACAAAAAAGCAACGCCTCCCCGCCCCTTCTTCCCTCTCCTCTTCCTCTTCTCCCTCCTCCTCGAGCTCCTCTTCTCGCTCCTCTTCCTCTCCCCACTTCCATGGCCTCTTGTGGTGGCGGGGCACGACCCCCCGACGCCTGTCTCCATGCCGGTTGATCGAACCTCCGGGGTTCCCGTAGATTATCTCTTCCCTGGTAGCCCCCTCCTTGGCCCTGGGGGCGACCCGCCTGAGGCCTCCAACCTAACCGATTGTTCGGATCCCGGGCCCCCATCCTTGCTGCTGCCCAAACCTTCGGGGCTCTTCCCTTGTCCTTTCTTCCCTTTGATCACTCTGTTCCCTCGGCTCCTTCTGTCTTCCTGCTGCTGGTTCCTTCACGTTGTCCTCCGCCAGCCTGGCCAACTTCCTGGCGACTGCTGGGTTTGCTCTCTCGAAGTCAATCTCCTTTGCCGCCCTCTCCATGAGCTCCTCAAAGGAGAGGGGAGGCACCCTCTTCAATTCCATGCTAAAGAATCCCGCTCTCAGCCCCAGGGTGAAGGACAGCATCAGTGCGTACCCTGGGACCTCCTGGATCAGGAGGATTTCTTCCTGAAACCGGTCGACATAGTGACCCAGAGTCTCATCCGGCTTCTGCCTCACCGCAAACAGGCACACCGCTTCCTTCTTCAGCTTCTTTGAGGTTAAGAACCTCAACAGGAAACTTCTCCGCAGATCCTCAAAACAGTAGATTGACCATGCTGGCAACTGGTGGAACCAGTCCCGAGCCTTCTCATTCAACGTGATGGCGAATAGCCGCCACTTGAAGGAATTCGTCATCTGCCTTATCGATACAATGTCCTCAAACCACTGTACGTGTTGTACAGGGTCATCCTTCCACGAGTAGTAGGATATGTCAGGCTCCCGGAACCCCTCCGGTACCGGAGCTGAGATGATGAGCTCGATAATGGGTTCTTGCCTCCTACCTGGCGAGAGGGTACGTCCCGCAGCCTCGGCTGACTGGCCCGATCCGCGAGACCGTGCCCCGGGAAGAGCTCTCGCACTGCCGCTTCCTTCTCGCCCAGATTCGTCAGCGCCTCCTTGCCCGGGCGCTGGCTCTGGCCTGGGAAGAGTTCCCGCGCCGCCACATCTCTCTCGCCAGCCTCCCCCGGGACCTCCTTTCCCGGGCACTGCCCTGGGGCATTCTCGCCCAAGAGCGGGACCTCTTCTATCGGGACCTGAGGGGTGGCCCACTCGCCTCTGGCCGAGAAGTCCAAATTGATCGTCTGCAGGACCTCTCGGCTGAATTCATCCAGCATCCTCTTTGTCGCTTCCTCTCCCCGGGTGGGGGAGCCTCCAGAACCTGACCCTTCACCTTCACCTCCAGCCATGGGACAAAACTCAAGGCTTTCTTGTATCGGCTGCCTTCTACGCTCACCGCACCAGAACTGTTGAAGCCAAATATGACCTCAACGGGAGTTCGAAGAAAAGGGGGTGCAGGAAAAACCTACTTCTCTCAAGTCTCAACCCTCGACTGGATTCAAAGGACCTAAGACTGACCCAAAGCCTCAGCAGGGAGGTCTCACCTCACACCCGGAAGATCTCTGAGAGCTTCCCCTCCAAAGCCAAAGCTGGGCTATGAGCTCCTCAGAAAGCACGGGAATTTGAGAGATAATGACAGCTTGCCTTCCAAAGAGTCCTTATGGGTCTATTTATAGCATCGTGCTGACCTGAAATTACTGAAAAGCCCCTAGTTGGTCTGCCAATAGCCGAATCCCGCTATTTTTCTGAGGGCACAAGGGTCAATTCTCCTGAGGGTAATTAGGACATTTTACCCAAGGCCCTGAGAATCACTCGGCGAGAGATGAGCCGAGGACCTCCTGTCCAGAGCCTAGCACGAACGCTCTCGCCTGCTTACGAGTGAGAGCCCTTTGAGATTGGAGCCTGGCGCAAGCGCAAGCATTCCCGCGCTGGTCGCGCTCGACGATCGTGGCCCGCTGTTCTCCGTTCGATGATTCAGTTGCGCTCGCTGATCTTGGATCGACAATCCGGCGCGATCACTCCCACCCACTTGGGCGAGATCTTCTTTACGGCGGGAACTCCTTTGCCCAGCCCAATTGTGACCATTGCGCCTCCTGGTCTGACTCAGCGAATATGGGGTTGTACACGAGTGGTCTGGCAAGTTGAGACCGGGCGGTCTAGCGGTCTGGCGGTCTGGCGGTCTAGAGGTCTGGCGGTCTGGTGGTCTGGTGGTCTGGCGGTCTGGCGGTCTGGTGGTCTGGCGGTCTGGCGGTCTGGTGGTTTGTCTATGGCGGCTTTGGGATATTGCCTGCTTGTTCTCTACTTTGTAGTGGTCGTGCGGTTAGCCTAACCGTGCCTCTTGTGCAGCTTATGTGGCTTGTATAGTTTGTCTTCATGTAATTATTAGTCCAACATTGCTTATTTGTAATCTCTCTTCTCTCCTCCATTCTTTAAAAGAGAGGTCATACCTTTGTAATAAATATCTTTTTAGATAATAAAACTTTTTGTTACTCCAATTTTTCGGCCACTTGTTTTTTGTTTGCACATGGTATCAGAGCACTCGATCTTTTCCTCCTGAGTTTTTGAGACATCTCTCTCCGTGTGACCTGTCCGCGCGGCTTGTTCCTCTTCTCGAGACCTGTTCTCGCGATCTGTCTCTTCTCTTGTTGTGCCCTGTTCGCGCGGTTTCTTCTTCCCTTGTATGGGCGACCTCTCTGCCCCTTCTTTCTAGTCGTTCCCACTCTCTAGTCGCCGCGACCTGTTCCTAAGTTGCTGCGACCTGTTCTCCATTGTGAGGACTCCTCTTATAGTCGCTCTTGCTTGTTAGTCACCGCGACCTCCTCTTTAGCCGCGCGACTTGTTCTTCTTCTATGATAACCTCCGATATCTCTACCTCCATTACTCCCACTACCACTCCTCCTCCCATTTCTACTCCTTCGGGCAACCTTGACACCGTTTCCAAACTCGTCGGTCCCAACTACCCGGATTGGAGTGTCTTCTTCACCTTCCTTCTCCGCTCTCAATGCAAATGCCATCATCTCACCGATGACCCTCCTCCGCAAGATTCCCCTCTTTTTGATGATTGGGATGCCAGCGATAACCTTGTCCGCACATAGCTGGCTAACATTCTTTCTGATGAATTCCTACCTGTCATCCGTCATGATGAGACGGTCAAGGCTGCGTGGCTTCATCTTGTCGCTCTCTACTCAAAGGGGGATCAGACGTCTCGCATCTATACTTTGTATGAGGACCTCTTTTCCCATCCCGCCATATCTCATGTTGCTGCATACTGATAAGTTCAGTCTCTTGGAGCCGAAATTCTCCAGAATCGCCCCTTCTCTGCAAATCTAGTCAAGCAACACAAACACTTCCAGGAGCTTCTAGTTGTGTGCTACCTTCTGTGACTTCCTGAGTTCTATGATATGATCCGTCAACAAATTCTTAGCAAGACGGAGTCTCCCACCTTAGATGCAACTGCTCCCCGCATAGTCGATGTTACCTCTCTGCTACAACGTCCACTGTTATCTTCCCCTCCTCCACCAGACAACTATGCTCACTCCACTCAATGGACTGGATCTGGTGGTCGCAACGATCAATTAGGCGAATGCGGTGTTGCCCGCTTTCTCTGCTATCATTACGGCCGCAACGGCCATACAGTTGATCGCTGCTGGAAGAAACACCCTCATCTTCGACCAACGAGTGACGCTTCAACCTCCTCTTCGAAGCCGTCCGCTTTGGTGGTCATGTATTCAGGTAGTGCTCATGTCGCTACTCAAGGTAAATAGCTCATCGACTCTAGTACTACCAATCACATGACTAGAAATCCTTAATGTTTTTCTCTCCTAGAAAAACATGATCGGTCGCCCTCTGTCTTTATTATGGATGGCTCTCCCTCACCGGTCAATGGGACGGGAGTGGTTCAAGTTACTCCGTCTCTTCGCTTGGATGATACCCTCTACGTTCCCACGTTCTCTTGTAATTTACTATCTGTTACTTCTCTGTGCAAGCAACTACAGTGTTATGTCACATTCACTCCTACTTCTTGTTCTTTTCAGGATCCGGGCTCCCAACGGACGATTGCTACTGAGACTGAGAGTGGCGGCCTCTACTTCCTCGACAACATTTCTGCATTGTATGCTTCCTCCTCTACTGATCTTCTCTAGTGGCATCTTCGTCTTGCTCATGCTCCTCCACGACTTCTTCGTCAGCTTATGCCTCACCTTCCTCAGCAGAGTCCTCCCCTCAATTGTGACGCATGTCAGCTTGGCAAGCATCATCGCTTCTCCTTCTCACCTAAGCAAGGTCGTGGATCTTCCCGACCGTTTGATCTGGTTCACTCTGATGTTTGGGGACCCGCTCCTACCCTCACCGTAGGTCAGGGTAGTTCATATTTTGTAAATTTTATTGACGATTTCTCCCAATGTACTTGGGTGTATCTCTTACGAGATCGCTCTGAATTACTTTATGTATGGACATACTTTTATTATATAATTAATAATCAATTTGATGTCTCTATTAAACTCTTTTGCTCTGATAATGCAAAAGGATATCTTAGTGATGAGTTTTCCACCCTCTGTATGCAACATAGTATTATTCATCAAACTAGCTGTGTCTATACCTCGCAGTAAAATGGCGTGGCCGAACGCAAAAACCGTCACCTCCTTGATGTCGCGCACACTTTGCTGACTCAAATGTAGGTTCCTCGCTCATAATGGGGCTATGTTGTTCTCATCTTCTGCTATCTTATCAATTGCATTCCCTCAATTGTCCTCCACGGCAAAACGACTTTCTCCATTCTCTATCCAGGGAAGGATCTGTTTCCACTCCCTCACCGTGTCTTTGGGTGCACAGCCTTTGTGCACTCTCTTTCTGCCACCCGTGATACCACGGGACACCAAGTGTGTCTTTCTAGGATACACTACCACTCAGAAAGGCTATTTTTTCTTTGACCCGGTTGCCCGCAAATAGTTTGTCTATGCGGGCGTCACCTTCTTTAAAAATGCGTCCTACTTCTCTCTCGACTCCTCTTCTCCTTCTCCTGATAATCCTCCTTCTCCTGCCACCCATTCCGTTACCTCTACACCTACTAAGACTCCACCACCTCGTATGTCTCCACCATCTACTCCACTGTGTCACCCTACTGAGATATCTCCCTCTTCTCTGCGGTCGTCTCTATACTCCCGTGCCAGCTCTCTCCTCCACGGATGCCCTAGAAACTGAGGAACTCGCTGACCTGGATATCCCCATTGCTCTTCACAAAGGGGTGCGGATGTGTACTCAACACCGGCTAGCTGTTGTTGTTTCCTATGATCATCTAACTCCTTCTCGCAGGACGTTTGCCTTGGCTATCTCGGCCACTACCACTCCCCGAAGCTACCAGAAATCTCTTACTATTCCTCATTAGAAGACCGTCATGAATGAGGAAATTGCTACCCTCACTAAAAGGGGCACATGGACCCTTGTTCCTCCAGTTTGGGCACAGATGTAGTTGGCTGTCGATGGCTATTCAATGTGAAGTTCCGTCCGGATGGCGGCGTGGATTGATACAAGGTCCACTTAGTCGCCAAAGGCTTCACTCAAACTTATGGGGTTGATTACTTTGACACCTTCTCTCTAGTTGCCCGTCTAAGAACCATTCGGGTTCTTCTCTCTGTGGCTGTTAACGGGTATTAGCCAATTTCCCAGCTGGATGTCAAGAATGCCTTCCTCTATGGTGATCTTCAAGAAGACATATACATGGAGCAACCTCCTGGGTATGTTGCTCAGGGGGAGACACGAGTATGTCATCTGAAGAAGGCCATCTATGGCCTAAAGCAAAGCCCTCGGGCTTGGTTTGACAAGTTCAGCGGCCATTGGTTTTGCTAGAAGTTCAGCCGATCACTCCTTATTCATTCACAAAACCTCCTCTGGTATGGTGGTTCTTGTTGTATATGTGGATGATATTCTTCTAACTGGCGAAGACCAGGCTGGGGTAGATTTGACAAAGAAGCACCTCCAGCAACACCTGGTCACTAAGGATTTGAGCTCCCCCAAATACTTTCTGGGGATTGAAATCTCTCGGAAACCCAAATCTTTAGTTCTCTCCTAATGGAAGTAAACTGTTGATTTACTAAAAGAGGAAGGGTTGACTGGTTCTAAACCTACCAGATGTCCCATGGCTATTGGAGAACACAAAACTTGGACAGATGACTCACCTCCTCTATCTGATTCTTCGAGATACTGGCGTCTGGTGGGAAAACTCATTTATCTAACAGTAACCAGACCCGACATCTCCAATGGTGTAGGCAAGGTTATCCAATTCATGCAAGCTCCTGGGGAGTGTCATCTACAATCTTCCCTGAGGATATTGGAGTATGTTAAAACAGCTCCAGGGAAAGGATTGTTTTTTTAGAAGAATGGTCACTTGAGGGTTGAAGCATACTCAGATTCGAGCTATGGTGATGATAAAGGAGATCGTAATTCAACATCGGGTTTTTCCACATTTATTGGAGGAAATCTTGTGAACTGGAGGAGCAAGAAACAGTCTGTTGTCTCCAGTTCTAGTGCAGAAGCAGAATATCGTAGTATGACATCAACCATTGGTGAGTTAAAGTGGTTGCGGGCTCTCATGCTTGACCTAGGAGAGGTCTACAACTATCCTCTTACTATGTTCTGCGATAACAAGGCTGCTATATACATTTCCAGAAATCCGGTCTTTCATGAGAGAATAAAACACATAGAGGTCGACTATCACTTTATTCGAGAAGAGATTTTGAAGAAACAAATTTATACTCCGTTCATCACTTCTGACAACGCGTTGGCAGATGTCTTCATCAATCTGGTGTCCACTTTTTTGTTTCACATTTGCGACAAGCTGGGCATGATTGATATCTATGCTCCAGCTTGAGGGGGGTGTTGAGACCGGGCGGTCTGGCGAGTTGAGACCTGGCAGTCTGGCGGTCTGGCAGTCTGGAGGTCTGGCGGTCTAGCGGTCTGGCAGTTTGTCTATGGAGGCTTTGGGATATTGGCCGCATGTTCTTTACTTTGTAGTGGTCGTGCGGTTAGGCTAACCGTGCGGCTTGTGCGGCTTGTATAGTTTGTGTTCATGTAATTATTAGTCCCACATTGCTTATTTGTAATCTCTCTTCTCTACTTCATTCTATAAAAGGGAGGCCATACATTTGTAATAGATATCTTTTTGGATAATAAAATTTTTTTGATACTCCAACTTTTCGGTCTCTTGTTTTCAGTTTGCACATGTCCGCAAGGCGTGCGGACTGGAGCAGTGTCCGCTGGCATGCAGACAGGTGGTGTTATCGCAGGTTCTGCTGGTGGCTACTTGTCTTGGTTGGGCCTTTGCCGACAAGGCGTATAAGATTGCTATCTGGCCTTGGTGATACTATTGGCGGTCTGGCTATCCTGCACAGGTCGCAGCATACTGTTTGTGTATCTGCGGCTTGCGGATACACTTGGTGCTCGCCGTGAGATGGGGCAGTTATCCTATCGACTAGGGCAGTGACCACACTCCTCATCGTGCATATAAATAGGAACCCCTGTCACATTAACAATAAGCGGATGAACAGAAAGTGAACTTGCGGATAGTTGTTACAGACTGGATTTTGTATCTGCGCGTTTTGAGGAGGTTGACCGGTTTGTGCTGTGCAGGTTGTGCGGATAGCGCTGGAAGCCATGGACTTGGTTCTAACTACTGTCAGGGATAGTGCGGACTCTGCGGATAGCAATCAGCGATTAACAATAGGTCGTGGGTTGCTGCTACGTGGTCTCTCTTCTGCAACTAGTTTCCCGATTCAATAAGATGTCCGCTTATGGCGGCCTGTTCAGTTCAGCAGCAGCAGATCGTGCGGTCAGGAGGCTAGGCGACCTTGTGATTAGGTGACTTGCAGATCGGCGAGTAGAGCTTGTATTGGAATAACGGGTAGTCCACGCGGCGTGGTTTGTGGTTTGGCGACCTGCCGGTTTCAGCGGACTCCGTAGTACAACAGTAGTTCCGGCGGTTACTCTTGAGTCTGCGCGGTTTGAGATTTTCCTTATATTCTTTCTGCTTTCTTTGGATATATCGGCGAATCATGTCTCGTCATGTATGTCTCGCATTGTAAAGAAGTTGATTATAGCATGAGACTCTTGCTCTTTTGTTTTGCATCTGGTTATTTGGGCTCGGATAGGTTGAGTGTTCTTGCGTCTTGTTTCCTGTCTTCTGCTATATCAAATTTCAACATGGTATCAGAGGGAACAGAGGCTTGTGCAGTGGATCAACTGGCAGTTTGCATCAGTGCTTTTGTGAGTCTAAGTGAACAAGGGTTAAGTGCAATATAAGGAGAATTGGTAAGAGATCTTGGAATGGAGCTTCTTACATGGACCAACTTTGATAAGTGGAAGTCATGTATGGAAAACTATCTTCCTTGCGAGGACCTTTCGGAGGTGGTTTGTGGAGCAGAAAGGCAAGAGGTTACTGCTGTTACTTGCAATGCTGAAGCGATGAGAGCTTGGAAGAAGAGAAATGCGAGAGCGGAGGTTATTCTCAAGCAGGTGATCTCATCGGAGCTCTTGGACCACATTAGCGGATGTCGGTAAATTGCGGAGATTTGGACTTCATTTGATGGGTTGTTCAACAAGGAGGTGAAGTTGGCGGCTGAGGTTGGTCCCTCTACTTCTGAGCAGCAAGAGAGGAGTGTTTCTCCTAGGCATGATAGGAAGAGGAAGGAAGGACCAAGATGTTATAGATGCCAGCAACCTGATCACCTCAAGAAGGAGTGTAAGGTTGTCTTGCACTCGGTGAACGTTGCTCATGTTGGGAGTAAGGAGAAGAACTTGGTTGGATTGTAAACAAGTTCTGATGTAGATCGATTGAAGGCAAATGATAGTGCAGCTATCTGGTATGAAAGACTGGGGCATGTGTGGGTGGACAAGCTGAAAGCATTGGCGGTGAGGAGCCTTGTGAGAGGCTTGACTAAGTTGTCATCCTTCGGCGATGGTAAATCTTGCGCGGGATGTCAACACGGTGAAGCCTATCGCTTTACGTTTGATAAGGCACAGTCCAAATTCAAAGCACCATTGGAGGTTGTCGATGGTGATCTGGTGGGACCGACTATCACCGCCAGTCTTGGAGGCAGAAGGTACATGCTGATATTGGTTGATGACTATACGAGGTATACTTGGTTATACTTCATGAATGAGAAGTCGAACATGTTCCGCTTGTTTGTGGAGTTCAATAAGCTTATGGAGGGCCAGCTTGGCCTGCGGATCAAGAAGTTGAGGACGGGCAATGGAGGTGAGTTTGTATGAATCGTGTTCTCGAATTTTTGTAGGAAGTATGGGATCCGAAGGTAACTCTCTCATGGACATACTCCACAATAAGGTGGTGTTACAGATCGGATGATTCATCTTTTGACGGAGACCTGCAAATGTTGGCTTCAGTGGAAAGGAATTCCTAATGCCTTTTGGGCAGAAGGAATGGCCTGCGCAGCTCATGTCATCAATCAGATGCCTCTGAGTCTGATCATCATAAAGACTTCATTAGAGCTGATGTTCAGGGTGAAGCCCAGCGTGAAGCACCTTCGGGTGTTTGGTTCTACCTGCTATGTACACTCTTCGGGGTCTATCAAGATGAAGCTAGTCTTGTTTGGGTATGATGAGCAAAAAAGGTGATGGAGGTGTATGGATCCTGCAATGAAGAGGTTCGTTGTGTCAAGAGATATTGTCTTCGATGAACTGACGTTATATTAGGGTAGCTCATATGTGGAGCTAGAGGAGAGCGAGTCAGATGGTGGGCAGGAGGAGGTTGCTGCTAAGATTCAGATGGAGTTTCCTGTGTCACCAGGAGCTCCATGTTATTCTAGCTCCAGGACAAAGGCGTCTGGTTCAGGAAGCAGGGGGAGCGTTGCTACAGGTGCTTCTAGTTCCAGTGCGGTTACTTCTTATTCAGGAAGCAAAGGGAGCGATGTTCGAGGCAGTTCATGTTTAAGAGCAGAGACTTCTGGTTCAGGAAGTAGGAGGAGTGTTGCTCCAGGTGCTTCTGGTTCCAGTGCAGTGGCTTCTTATTTAGGAATTAAGGGGAGCATTGTTTTGGGTTTGCCCGAGAACAAATCTAGTTCAAAAGGAGCAGCAGAGGTGGTTAGTCGTGATGAAGCTCTTCGGAGGTCGAAGAGGATCATCAACCCACCAGCTCGATATAGCGGAGGAAACGTGGTGAGATTGGTCTCTTATTTTCTCACAAGCCCTCAGGTCGAGGGAGTACCTTGTAGCTATGATGACACCACTGGAGTCAAGGAGGTGGATGATGCCAAAGTTGAGGAGGTGACTACCCTCTGAGGATACGGGGCTTGGGATCTTAAGCCCAAGGTCATTGGTGTTACTCCTATGACATATAAGTGTAGGTCGAAGCTGAAGAAGAAGGCAGAGGGAAGCATGACTCCTTTCGGGAGATGCTGGAGGGATCCCTTATGTTCCAGGATATGTGGTGCAAGGACTATGTCTCAAACATCTTCTCAATGGCACTATTGGAGGGACCATGTGCGAGGTTATGGGAACTATTGGGGTTGTTCACCACATCTCACTTCAAGGGGGAGTGTTGAAAGTGGTGAAGTGAAACTTGGTGATTGGGCGACCTAGGCGACCTGTCTGTGCGGTCTATGCAGACAGGACTAGCGGTTAGCCATGTTGGCAGAGTTGCTGCAGTCGGCTTGTTTCTTCGCGACCTGGGCGGTCTGTTTGCGCAGTCTGTGCGAACAGAGGTGGCGGCCAGCTTGGCCGGCTTATGCTAAACAGACAGTTTGTTCCCATAAGGTAACCGGGCAGATAGCTTCTCTATCAGTGGAGTCCGGCAAGATGTGGATTGGACTGGAGCTCAGGATATCAGCATGGCAGGTGCCTTGGTATAGCTCTGGTGGTGCGGCAGGTGGTAGCCGCAAAGTTCGTCGGTTAGAATGGATAGGTGCTGGAGTTCGCTGGGATTGGCGGACTAGTGCCAGTGTCCGCGAGTAAGCGCGGACTGGCCCTTGTGGCCGGTGGTGTGGACTTGGTTGGTTTTGAACCAAGTTCAGGTTTGCTCAGTCCGGGTGATCACGCGGTTATGCGCGGACTGCTTCTTAGTCCTCCATGCTCGGTAGTAGTTAGACTTGTGCCTTGGTTGCGAGCTTGGGGAGTGCAGACTGGAGTTGTGTCCACAGGGCGCGCGGACTGGACTAGTGTCCGCTGGCATGAAAACAGGTGGTGTTGTCGTAGGGTCTACTAGTGGCGACTTGTCTTGGTTGGGCCTTTGGCGACAAGGTGGATAGGGTTGCTATCCGACCTTGGTGATTCTATTGGCGGTCTGGCTATCCTGCACATGTCGCGGCGGACTGGTTTTATATCCACAGCTTGCGGATACACTTGGTGCTTGTCGTGAGATGGGGCGGTTATACTATCTGCTAAGGCAGCGACCACGCTCTTCATCGTGCCTACAAATAGGACCCTCTATCACATCATCAATAAGCGAATGAACAATAAGTAAACTCGCGGATAGTTGCTGCAGACTGGATTTTGTTTCTGTGTGGTTTGAGGAGGTTGACCGGTTTATGTTGTGTAGGTTGTGCAGATAGTGTTGGAAGCCAGGTACTTGGTTCTGACTGCAGTTAGGGACAGTGCAGACTCTACGGATAACAATCAGCGGCTAACAGCAGGTCGCGGGTTGCGGCTAGGTGGTCTCTCTTCTGCAACTAGTTTCCCGGTTCAATAAGTTGTCCACTTCTGATAGCCTAATCGGTTTGGCAGCAGCAGATCATACGGTCAGGCGGCTAAGTGCCCTTGCGGTTAGGCGGCTTGCTGAACGGCGAGTAGAGCTTACATTGGAATAATGGGTAGTTCACGCGGCGTGGTTTGCGTTTTGTCGACCTGCCGGCTTCAGCGGACTTCGTAGTACAGTAGTAGTTCCGGCGGTTACTCTTGAGTCCGCACATTTTGAGATTTGCCTTGCATTGTTTCAGCTTACTTTAGATACATCGGCGAATCATGTCTCATCATGTATGTCTAGCATTGTAAAGAAGTTGATTATAGTACGAGATTCTTGCTCTTCTATTTCGTATCTGGTTTATTTGGGCTCAGATAGGTTGAATATTCATGCGCCTGGTTTCCCGTCTTCCGCTATATCGAATTTCAAAATGGTATTAGAGGGAACAGAGGCTTGAGCAGTGGATCAACCGGCAGTTTGCTTCAGTGCTTCTGTGATTCTAATTGAACCAGGGTTAAGTGCAATGAAAGTTGATTTGCCAAGAGATCTTGGAATGGAGCTTCTTACATGGACCAATTTTGATAAGTGGAAGTCATGTATGGAAAGCTATCTTCTTTGTGAGGACCTTTGGGAGGTGGTTTGAGGAGCAGAAAGGCAAGAGGTTACTACTGTAACAGGCAATGATGAAGCGATGAGAGCTTGGAAGAAGACAAACGCGAAAGCGGAGGTTATTCTCAAGCAGGTGATTTCATCGGAGCTCTTGGATCACATAAGCGGATGTCGGTCAGCTGCGAAGATTTGGACTTCCCCTGTTGGGTTGTTCAACAAAGAGGTGAAGTTGGTTGTTGAGGTTGGTCCCTCTACTTCTGATCAGCAAAGAGAGGAGTATTTCTCCTAGGTGTGGTGGAAAGAGGAAGGAAGGACCAAGGTGCTATAGATGCCAGCACCTAGTCACCTCAAGAAGGAGTGTATGGTTTTCTTGCACTCGATGAATGTTGTTCATGCTGGGAGTAAGGAGAATAACTTGGTTGGGTTGTCAACAAGTTCTGATGCTGATCAGATGAAGGCCAATGATAGTGCAGCTATCAGGTATGAAAGACTGGGACATGTGTGGATGGACAAGATAAAAGCAATGGTGGTGGGGAGCCTTGTGAGAGGCTTGCCTAAGTTCTCATCCTTCAGCGACGGTCAAGCTTGCGCGGGATGTCAACACGGTTAAGACTATCACTTTATGTTTGTTAAGGCGCAGTCCAGATGCAAAGCACCATTGGAGGTTGTCGATGGTGATCTGGTGGGACCGACTGTCACCTCCAGTCTTGGAGGCAGCAGGTACATGCTGATATTAGTTGATGACTATACGAGGTATACTTAGGTATACTTCATGATGGAGAAGTTGAACATGTTCCGCTTGTTTGTGGAGTTCAAGAAGATTGTGAGGGCCAGCTTGGCCTGTGATCAAGAAGTTGAGACGAGCAATGGAGGTGAGTTTAGCTCAACCGTGTTCTCAAACTTTTGCATGAAGCATGAGATCCGAATGGAGCTCTCTCGTGGACATACCCCACAATAATGTGGTTTTGCAGATCAGATGATTCATCTTTTGATGGAGACCTGTAAATGTTGGCTTCAGTGCAAAGGCTTCCTAAGGCTTTTTGGGCAGAAGATGGGGCCTGACCTGCATTGCTCATACATCCATCAGATGCCTCTGAGTCCGATCATCATAAATACTTTATTTTGAGCTGATGTTCAGGTGAAGCCTAGCATGAAGCACCTTCAGGTATTTCGTTCTACAAGGTATTATGTACACTCTCTGAGGGCTCTCAAGACGAAGCTAATCTTCGTTGGGTATGATGAGCAGAAAAGGAGATGGAGGTGTATGGATCCTGCGACGAAGAGTTTTGTTGTGTCAAGAGACATTGTCTTTGATGATCTGACATCGTATTGGGGTAGCTCATATGTGGAGCTAGAGGAGTGCAGGTCAGACGGTGGGTAGGAGGAGGTTGCTGCTAAGATTCAGATGGAGTTTCTTGTGCCACTAAGAGCTCCAGTTGTTCTAGCTCTCTGGGACAAAGGCGTCTGGTTCAGGAAGCAGGGGAGCGTTGCTCCAGGTTTATGGTTGCAGTGTGGTTGCTTCTTGTTCAGGAAGCAAGGGGAGTGATGTTCCAGGCAGTTCTTGATCAAGAGCATAGACTTCTGGTTCAAGAAGCAGGGGTGTGTTGTTCTAGGTGCTTCTGGTTCCAATGCAATGGCTTCTTGTTCAGGAAGCAAGGGGAGCATTGTTACAGGTTTGCCTAGTAACGGAGCTGGTTAAGAAGGAGTAGAGGAGGTGGTTAGACGTGATCAAGCTCTTCAGAGATAGAAGAGGATCATCAACCCACCAGCTCGATATAGCGAAGGAAATTCGGTGAGCTTGGTCTCATGTTTTCTCACATTCCCTCAGGTCGAGCGAGTACCTTCTAGCTATGATGACATCACTGGATTCAAGGAGGTGGATGACACCACGGTTGAGGAGGTGACTGCCTCAGAGTAGACGGGGCTTGGGATCTTAAGCCCAAGGTCGTCGGTGTTACTCCTGTGGCATACAAGTGGATTTTGAAGCTGAAAAAGAAGGCAGAGGGAAGCATGGCTCCTTTCGGGAGATGCTGGATGGATCCCTTATGGTCCATGATATGCGGGGTGAGGACTATGTCTCGTACATCTTCTCGATGGTGCTATTGGAGGGACCATGTGCAAGGTTACGGGAACTGCTGGGGTTGTTCACCACTTCTCACTTCAAGGGGAAGTGTTGCAAATGGTGAATTGAAAGTGGTGATTGGGTGACCTATCTGCGCGGTCTATGTAGACAAGACTGACGGTTAGCCAGGTCGGCAGAGTTGCTGCAGTTGGCTTATTTCTTGGCGGCCTAAGCGGTCTATTCGCGTAGTGTGTGCAAATAGAGGTGGAGGTCAGCCATGTCGGCTTATGCTAAGCAGGAAATTTATTCACAGAAGGTAACATGGCGGATAGCTTCTCTATCCGTGGAGTCCAACAAGATGCGGACTGGACTAGAGCTCGGGAGATCGACATGGCAGGTGTCTTGGTCTAGCTCTGGTGGCGCGGCAGGTGGTAGCTGTGGAGTTCGCTGGTTATAGCGGACAAGTGCTGGATTTTGCAGGGATTTGCGTACTAGAGCCAGTGTCCTCCAGTAAGCGCGGACTGGCCCTTGTTGTCGGTGGTGTGGACTTGGTTTGTTTTGAACCAAGTCCACGTTTGCTCAGTCTGGGTGATCGCGCGATTAAGAGCGGACTGCTTCTCAGTCTGCGAAGCTCGGTAGTAGTTAGCCTTGTGCCCTGGTTGCGAGCTTGGGGAGTGCAGAATGGAGTTGTGTCCGCAGTGCGAGCAGACTAGAGCAGTGTCCGCTGGCATGCAGACAGGTGGTGTTGCCGCAGGATCTACTGGTGGTGACTTGTCTTGGTTGGGCCTTTGGCGACAAGGCGGATAGGGTTGCTATCTGGCCTTGGTGATACTATTGGCGGTCTGACTATCCTGCACAGGTCGCGACAGACTGGTTGTGTATCCGAGACTTGCGGATACACTTGGTGCTCGCCACGAGATGGGGCGGTTATCCTATCGGCTAGGGAGGTGACCACACTCCTTATCGTGCCTATAAATTGGACCCCCTATCACATCAATAATAAGCAAATGAACAGTAAGTGAACTCGTGGATAGTTGCTGCGGACTGAATTTTGTATTCGTGCGGTTTGAGGAGGTTGACCGGCTTTTGTTGTGCAGGTTGTGCGGATAGCGCTGGAAGGGAGGGATTTGGTTCTGACTGTGGTCAGGGACAGTGCAGACTCTACGGATAGCAATCAGCGATTAACAGCAGGTCGCGGGTTGCAGCTAGGCGGTCTCTCTTTTGCAACTAGTTTCCCGGTTCAATAAGTTGTCCGCTTCTGGCGACCTGTTCACTTCGACAATAGCAGATCGTGCTGCCAGGCGGCTAGGCGATCTTGCGGTTAGGCGGCTTGCTGATCGGCGAGTAGAGCTTGTATTGGAATAACGAGTAGTCCGCGCGACGTGATTTGCGGTTTGGCGACCTGCCAGTTTCAGCGGAGTCTGTAGTACAGCAGTAGTTCTGGCGGTTACTCTTGAGTCCGCGCGGTTTGAGAATTGCCTTGTATTGTTTCTGCTTCCTTTGGATACATCGGCGAATCATGTCTCACATTGTAAAGAAGTTGATTATAGTACGTGATTCTTGCTCTTCTGTTTTGCATCTAGCTTATTTGGGCTCGAATAGGTAGAGTGTTGCTGCGTCTGATTTCCTGTCTTCCGCTATATCAAATTTCAACACTCATTAGCTCCAGCTTCAGAGAAATTTTAACAAAAGTTAGTTTAGAAGTGATAGTTGTTGGGAATACTAGAAAATCTGAGTGACTAAAGTTGTGTTTGACGCAACTTATTGTGACTTATTTACTCCGGTGAGGTTGGACAAAAATGTCATTGTCATACAAAAATTTTGTCCAATCTCATCGGAGCAAATAAGTTGCGATAAGTTGCGCCAAAGGCAACTTAAAAGATGTGTGTCAAATAATTGCAAGCATTGAAAGAATTGCAAAAGGAGAATGAGTGTGGTGAATAATGCTTGCTATTCAGAACATCACATGAGTTGAGAAGATGTAGATTATTGATGTGGGGGATAATGGCAGATTCTATGCAACATGATGAGAGCTTGCAATGCAGAATTTTCACATGGGACACACAGGACTTGCTCAGTCTTCGTTTGGCTTGGCATTTTCGCCGGCTGTTTGGGACAAACGACGCCGGCAGTGTTTGTTCTGTTTTCAACTCGCAACAAGGAGGAAACGGTGCCGATCCGCTCCGTTTCTACCCCATGCCTCTCCCCCTTAATTGGGTGCTGAGGTGATGAATATCCTAAATGAGAGTAATTATAAGATACATCTATACAATATTAAAAGGGGAAAACATCCTTTGGTTAAACATTCGCTTTCCGATTTTACCCCTCTTTGTTAAAAAAAGTTCTATTTTTTAAAATTTTATTTTTCTTTTATTTTTAAAAATGTGCACTCATATAGATAAAGTCATTTAACTATAATAAAAAAATGTGCTCTCGTCATCGCTCGCAAACCCCGGGTACACAAAAATGAGCGACAAACGTAGTATAACATTCAAAGATTTGCGAGCGGCCGGAGCGCTGTCACACCGGAACAATGTTGTGGCCAGAACAATATCGCGCTGTCACAGTTGGCCGTAGAGGCAGAGTCCCATGCTTGTCACTTGTCCACCGACTGACTTGTGTCCTGCTTGCATAACGATCTGATTTCATTAATTAGACCGACTACCGTGCTAATTAAAATATATGATGTCAACAAAGATGATCAACCAAATAAGACATTGAAAAGATCTTAGCCGTCTAATTAAAATCACTTCATTCAATCTGTCTGTCTGATCTAACTAATGTCATCTTTACGATGCCGCCGACAATTATCTCCCAACCCTAAGCCTCTCCTCTTTAAAGCCAACATCTTGATCCACCTCTGCAAGCCAACATCACGATACCTTCTTGCTTAATTCCATATCTCTCTCCGTAAGACGAAATCTAGAGCCATCACAACTACAAGACGGAGGACAGAGGCTTCTCGCTAAAACCGACTAGAAATTCTCCCGTGCGGCCTCTGCCACATAGGAATTCTTCCATGCAGCTTATGTGGACTCCCTAAGCCAGCACAATGGGGGTGATAATCGAGCGCCTCCATTTGATAGTGGGGCGCAAACCAAGTTAGGGCCATGGGTAGTGCTCCATATTTGGGGAGTGTCGTGCACTCCCCAACAAGGGATTTGCACGACAGTTACAAAACGCCTCCAGTTGGGGAGTGTCGCGCTTGTCCCAATGGGGAGTTGCACGGCAGTTGTCGCACAACATTTAATTGTCATGCATCCCTCCACCTTTCTCCTACGTCGTTGTCGGCACCTCGAGGCTCCGTGCTCATCGTAGTGCATGCTACCACATCATCATCATGATCATCATGTCGTTGTGCTCTTGATGCACTCACAATGTCGTCGCACTCGCAATGCACTCACAGCGCCATCGCGCTCACGACACACTAACACCACCTCTGTGCTCAGGACATGCTCACAACGCATCGGCACTCACGGCGCTCTCACAACGCCTTCGTGCTCACGGTACGCTCAAAACACTTACGCGCACAATGCGGGATAAAAATGTAGAAGGGAACTCCGCTCAAAGTATTCTACCATACCCTATCTAAGTATGAAGTATGGTATATATAGTACTTCCAGCTTAGGGCCAAACCCTAGAATGACACGAAACACGTTAACCTATTCGAGTCGGTCTCGACACGTGCGGACATATTATTAAATAAACGTAACAATCTTCTCCTATGTCCGCCGTGAACCCAGACTTCGAATAGAGGGTGGTTTGTGCAAAGTTCAACCAACTATGAATCATACACAACCGTGTCCAGCACCTATTTCAAACAAAATTAGACTTAAACACAGAATAGTATGCACGCATAAGTAAAACGAAACTCAGCTACAACACAGAATAGTCTCAGGTACAACAAGGCACAAACCAAAAATGTCTGATGTCCAAAACAAACAGAGAGGTAATAGTCCAATCAAACAGTACATAAAAGAAGAGTTAAACAATGCTCTGAACAGAAGTAGCAAAAGATAAACTAAAAATACTCTAAAACTCGTCATCCAAAAGATCATCCTGATCTGGATCTCACTCAACCAGTGCTGCTCCTATCCCAGCAACTCCTGCAATTTCAACAGAGAATTTCATTTCAGAATGAATTCTATCTTTTGCAAATTTGCAAAAATATCTAGTTCTTACAAAAAAGAACTTAGTATTTATCATATTAATTTGGCTGGGAGGACACGTTCACAGAGTATTATAGTTTTACCACAGAACCTGATATCTGTTTCAACTGAAACAATTTCAGACTTCTAGACACCGCAGCTATATCTGTGATCCTATATGGAATGTCACGGTTACTGCCCTTCTAAAGTTAATTGGAACTCATCACGTTTGAAATGGAACCAATCTCTAGAAGAAGAGACAAGACCAAGTCAGATTGTGTTATCAAGTTTGGAATAACACTCTCCTCCAAGGCAAAAGCCGAATCCAAGTGAAGTTGTTAGCATCAAGTTTGTAATGAAACAACTTACCAGATCCGAGCTCAGCAACCAAGAGCATCAACAGAACACAACATGCTTGCTTTGACAAAGGAAATCAGAATAATCAGAACTTTCGGACAAAGGCTGAACTGAATCACCTATTGCTGAACTAAGGCCGAACTAAATCGCCTTTAGTCTCATTTCCCCCATAGTTTTGATTAGACGGTCTTTTGACATTCTTTTTGTCAATAGATGAGTCAGGTTATCCTTTGAACGTACATCGATCAAAGTGATAATTCCTTGTTCTTTCAGATAATTCAACAAGGCATGTCTCAGTCGTACATGTCTCCTCTTAGTATTATAGAGGGAATTCTTAACGACTTGAACTGCTGCTTGATTATCACAATACAAGCTCAACGAGTTGACTTGTAACTTAGACAAGGGAATGTCTAGAATCAAATTTCTGATACAATCTGCCTCTTCACCGGCCAAGGCTAAGACAAACAACTCAGCTTCCATAGACGACAATGCTATACAGGTCTGTCTTTTGGATTTTCAAATGATAGCAGCTCCACCCAAAGTGAATATATATCCACTAGTGGACTTGCTGTTCCCGACTTCTGAACACCATGACGCACCAAATGTCCCTCCACAGAAGGTGGGTAACTAGTGTAGCACAGAGCATAATCTTTAGTACCTTTCAGGTACCTCAACAGCCTATCTAGGGCTTCCCAATGCTCTTTGCCTGGATTACTGGTAAAACGACTCAGCATGCTAACCGAAAAAGCAATGTCTGGTCTAGTACAACTTGTGGCATATATGAGACTCCCAATTATTTTTGAATATTTGACTTGATCAATGCTGGTCTCTACGTTATGACTCAACTTCACATTATGATCAAATGGCATCTCAATCGGCCTACAGTTATCATATCTCCAGGTAGAAAGAAGTTGTTCAATATAATGAGCCTGACTAAGAGTAACTCGACCCTTTTCAACTCTAACCTTCATACCTAACAGGGTATCTACAGGACCAAGGTCCTTCATGTCAAAAACTTGTGACAGGGTGGATTTAATATCCATAACTACAACAAGATTAAACCACAAAATCAACATGTCATTCACATATAAGCATATGATGACTGTCTGATTCGACAATAAGCGGTGATAAAGGCATTTGTCTGAGAGACTGGACTGAAATTCGAGGCTCTTTACCACCTGGTCAAACTTCATGTGCCACATCTTAGGCGCTTGTTTAAGCCCATAGATTGATTTATCCAATTTGCACACTTTATCTTTTAGATCTTTCTGCACATAACCTTCAGGTTGTGCCATGTAGATCTCTTCATCAAGCTCTCCATTTAAGAAGGCTGTTTTCACATCCATCTGATGAACTATAAAGTTCTTTATAGATGCTAAGGCCAGAAGAATCCTGATAGTCGACAGGTGACACACAGGTGAATAAACATCAAAGTACTATATTCCCCCCTGTTGTTTATAACTTTTATCTACGAGACGCGCTTTATACCTGGCTATAGACCCATCACTATGTAGTTTCTTCTTCAACACCCACTTGCATCCTAGGACTTTAGCGCCTTTCGCCAAGTTGACTAGATGTCAAGTATTATTATGTAACAGCGAGTCCATCTCATCATCAATGGCCACTGCCCACATCAACGAATCTCTAGATCGCATTGCCTCCTGGTAGGAGAATGGATCATCCTCTAAGTGGTAGGTGACGAAATTCTCACCAAGGTTCTTAGGGATTCTCTCTCTTGTAGATGCTCTAAGTGGAACCGTTTCCACCTTTAGAGGTTGGGGAGCAGTGTCAGAAGGGTCAGCTACAGGTTCTATGATAGATTCTGAAATCATATCATTAGACCCGAAAACAGAAAACCCATGATCCTCGACAAACTTATCTTCAAAGAATATGGCGTCTCTATACTCTATCACGATATTCGTGGATAGATCGAGAAATCTGTCGGCTGCACTATCTTCTACACTACCTAGATAGACGCATGTTGTCGTCCTAGGTCCCACCTTAGGCCTCTTAAGTTCTTGTATAAGCACATAAGCAATATAGCCCCAAGTCGTTAGAGTATCGTATCTACAAGGATGACCGTGTCATAGCTCATACGGGGTAGCGGTGAGCTGAGAATAAGGCACTCTATTCAGAATGTGATTTGCAGCACGAATTGCTTCTCCCCAAAAGGAATTAGGCATGACAGCTGTTAGGAGCATAGAGTTCAACATTTCTGTCAAAGTTCTATTCTTACGCTAGGCAACACCATTTGACTGGGGTGAGTAAGGAGCTGTGGTTTCAAGAATTATTCCCTCAGAGGCACAGAATTCCTTGAACCCAGAAATAGTATATTCTCCTCCTCGATCACTTCTAAATCTCTTAATTTTCAGGTTCAACTGATTTTCTACATGATATTTAAAGGTCTTAAACGTCTCAAAGGCTTCGTCTTTCGATTTTAACAGATACACATGATAATATCTTGAAAAATCATCTATGAATGTAATCAGATACTTCCTTCCCCCTCTAGTGACGTGTTTACAAAAATCACAGAGGTCTGAATGTATCAACTCAAGAAGTTCCGTGCTCCTAGAAATCGATTTGAATGACTTTCTAGTGATTTTGGTTTGAGCACACACCTCGCACTTGTTAAATCGAATCGACAGATCTAAGGGAATGTTATGACTCTTCGTTAGATCTAGCATTTTCCTAAAGTTCACGTGTCCAAGTCTGTTATGTAACAACTTAGGATCAATAAGGTTCGAACTTAATTGGTTAATGCTATCGTTGTTTAAGCTAAGTCTATACATTCCGTTGATCAGATACGCACACCCAAAATAATTTGAATTTACCGTTAAGGTCATTCTACCATTTTGAGTTGTGAAGGACATCCCAGCCTTATCTAACAGACTCATTGAAATCAAATTTTTAGTTAAAGATGACACTACTTTAACATTATGCAGAAAAAGAGTTTTACCTGATGAGAGGACCAGCTCGGCTGTCCCAGCATGGGTCACCTCGGTCTCTCCTCCATTGCAGTTCTCCACCTTCTCCTGGACCGTCTTGACCTCAGCAAGTAACCCTCTGTCATTCGTCACATGACAGGTAGCACCGCTATCAAGCCACCACTCAGAGGACGAACTGCGATGACTTCTCCCGATCATAGCCACGAAGGACTTGGGATATGAGGCATCAACCAGCATGTTCGCCACATTTTGCGGGGCATCCTCCTTTTTCTTTTTAGGAGCCTTGCACTCAGCCGCCCAGTGTCCCCACTTGCCGCAGTTGTGGCACTTGCCCCTCTTCTTTTTGAAAGAGGGCTTTTTAGGCGCCAACTGTGCAGAGGCTTCACCTTTGGATGCTGGTGGCTTCCTTCGAGGCTTGCTGGGTCGAGAAATGAAGTTAATAGCCTATGAGGACTGACTAACTTGTTCCAAGCTCTTACCAGCTATGTTTTGATCCTCGATATGAATGAACCTTTTGAGTTCATCTAATGCGATCTTTTCCTTCAGTCTGTGCATTTCAGTCTTGAAGGTCAACCACTCAGGAGGTAGCTTGCTAAGTATCAGACACACAAAGAGATTATCAGAGATGTCGGACTTATCGTCCGCCAACTTGAGATGCAGACTCTCCAGTTCAATTATTTGAGAGGTGATTGACGAGTTCAAATTGAATTTTGAAGTGAAGAGTCTCTCCCCAAGGAGAGTCCTCGACAACCCCTCTTCCTTCTGGGAGTGCGCATTCAAGCGATCACAAATCTCCTTTGCAGTCTTATGACTGCGGTAGGACAGGGCGAGTCTAGGGTTCAGTCAATTCAGGAGGTAGTCCTTGCAGAAGTCTTCGTCTTTTCTCCATTGAAGTTCCTTCACGTCCTCTTCGGTAGTGGCAAAGTCACTCAGGACCATGTAGAAAATCTCACGTTCCTTCATACCAAGTTGGGCGTGTAGCTTCCAAGCGTGGAAGTCGGAGAGATCGAACGACTGTAGCTTAACGATGTCGTAGGAGGAAACCTTCGACATCTCGCTAAAGCTAGAACAGTAAAAACCAAAAAGAAGTCACCTGATCCGTGTGAGATGAGAACGGGTCTTCAGATCCAATCCAGAAAAATTTGCTTGCACCTCTTCGGCTGAACACAGTCGCCAAACTCTAACTCTGATCGGCACTTTCAACTAAAGTGCACCTTCTCTTGAAGGAATATCAACAGATCTATTTTGGTTTTCTCCTCCAACTGGAAAAATGGAACAGTCCACTGATGCCAAATCTCTCCCAGATGCAGATTTGGATTCACAATTATCAGCAACAAAAATCTGGTTCTGCCGAAGCAGTAGGCTGCTAGATCCAGAAATTCCTTGCAACAGAGCGATCAGAAACCCAAAAAATTCCTACGGCTTCATAGAGCTTGGATGTCAGATCTATAGCTTATCCTCTTCCCGATTCCCAGAGCAGGAACTGAATTTTTTTTCAGCAGATTTGCACTGGATGTAGATCTTCTTTCCTGGATCGACACAAGACCACTGCCCTAGATCAAGATCTGGAACAGCAATCCGACCGGCAGCAACGATGCAGTCTCCGGCGGAGGTTTCGATCCAAGCGGCTTTGCGAAAAAAAACCCGAACGGGAGCCATGGGCTTCGCGATGGGAGCGGCGAAATCGGAAATCGATTTCGCGATGCCTGTACCGTCGGCAAAGTCGTTGATTGAAGAACTGGAAATTGCCGAACGACTGTAGCAGAGCGGATTCACGAACGGGGTACGACGGCGGAATCGCCAAATCGCGAACGGGGGAGAAGCCGCTGCTTCCGATTCGCTGGCGACGCAAACCTCCGGATCTGAGAACTGCGGTAACCGTGCGAAGACTGGCGGCGACGGCAGTGGGGAAATCGCCAGAGCAGAGAGCGGCGGACAAATCGTGAATCGCAGAACACGGGAGCGGAAACCCTAGATGGATCGTTACTTTGAGAATGTAGAAGGGAACTCCGCTCAAAGTATTCTACCATACCCTATCTAAGTATGAAATAGAGTATATATAGTACTTCCAGCTTAGGGTCAAACCCTAAAATGACACGAAACCCGTTAACCTATTCGAGTCGGTCTCGACACGTGCAGAGATATTATTAAATAAACCTAACAAAAAACGCTTCCACGCTCACCGCAGGCACATAACACTTCCGCATTCATTGCATGTAAGAACCCTTTTTAAAAACCAAGGAGATTCTTATGTTCAAGACGAGCGTCCCTCCGAAAGGTTCATGTTTCGGAAGAGGAGTTACCCCTCTTACCTAACTCATGACCCAATTGGCAGAACATTCGCCTTGTAAGGCTATACATCATTAGTGAAACATTCACAGATTATAAAAATTTATGAGGAAGCAATATATCATGGAATATCTCAGTATGATAAGAAATATAAATCATAGATGAAAACCATAAAAGAGGTATATAAAGTCCAGCATTAATATCCATTCTAGTTATATGACGACCAACATCTAGTCCAAAAACAAGAAAATAAAATTTCTCATCCTCACCTCTCCTCAAAGTAGTACCCTCACGTTCTCATAAATTTCTCGGGCTGGCTTAGGAAACTCCACAACTACGGGCATATGTCTACGCTCCCCCATCTACTCTTGCTCCGTCAACTTTTGTTTATCAAGCGAAGCAAATTGATCACATGGGTCTCGACAAGAAACACATAAAAGCAGTTCTGTATTTATTTCATTAAAACGGTCATAACTCATTCAATGTCCAATTGAGCACTGTATTGAAGATTTTAACACAAAAATGATGAAAATTTATAATCTCTTTTGCATAGCTCCTTGATCTTCCCTCTTGAATATATTTTTCATCCATATTTGATACTTTTATGTACTGCTTAGGGAAAAAAGATGAACCTTCACCCATAAAAGTGTTCAATTCACGATCATCATTTCTCAAATTAATCAACAATTATTTTGAAAACTTTACAAATTTCATTGCATTAGTAATATCTTGATCTTTGTTTTGTAAAGCTTGTGATAACTCGTGTGTTTTGGCTAGTATATTCTTCATTAAATGCATGAGGAATATAAAATTAAAAGTTGAGAGACGTTTAATTAGATTGTTGGTCATTCCTCTTTAATTTTCATCTACCCCATCAACTTTGATAAATTCAAGTGCTTCAACAATAGATGAGAACATTTAAAAATTTAAAACTGCACCGAAGTGTTAACTCCATCTCATGTCTCATGACCTTTTCTATTCAGGAAGTTGATTTGCCCCTCGATCACTTTCTAAATCCCACAACCAAACTCTTTAACAACCCTATCAATTTCTAATGCTCTAATATAATCACAACAACCAAGCTCTTCCTTTACCAAGCTCTTTAGCGACCCTACAATTTTTTAATGCTCCAATACAAATCAAACAATGAAATCAACTGATCTGGTGCTCTTGATCTGGAAAAAGGCCAAACAGGAAAGGATTAGGGCACAAAAATAAAAAATGGAATCACAGAATGACAGAATCATCTAAGACAAACTGGAAAATGGAATCACGAAGTCATTATGGAAGAGAATAAAGATTAGGGATTTAGGGTTCTTGAAGTTACTGCTGATCGGTTGCTCCTCATGCCTCAAGGAAATGGAGATCTGCAAAAATGGAGTAGCGGAGCGTGAATGCCGACTAGAACTAGAAGCTTGCAGACTAGAAGAGCCAAAGATATAAGGTCGTCCCCGCCTCGTCCTGTGACATCGTCCAGCTCGACTCGTCCCGCCTGGGCCACTTCCCTGATCCCCTGAAATGAGGAGATTAGGGCGCACGATCGTGATTTGTGACTTAGAAGTGAAAAGGGAGGGCTTCAACGGAAGTCGGAACTGCGGAAGGAGAGCTTCTGCGAATTTTATGAAATCTCAGTACAGGAACATGCCCGACCATGGTGCCCCTTGGTCTGCCCATGCTCTCATCACATAACCAAATAGGTTTGAGATTGGCATGTATGTGTGGAAGGGAGTAGATAGCCCTCGAACATCTACACCACCAAAATCAAAAGCGTTTGTCGTCAGAACTTCTCCCATAGTGTATATTAGGAGAAAGCTGATGAACCTGCCTTCTCGGGAATCACTAACCATGCACCCTCCCATATTCCTATGCAAAAAAAATGAATGAGATGCCAATATTTGGAAATTAACAAGTAATCTATGGATTGACTCATAATTATGAGACACCCATGGTTTGAGATATTTCAGGTGATTAAGCTTGCAATGCAAAACCTTGGAGATTGAAAAAAATCATACTTTCATGCATATCATTATGAATCATTTAAACATGTTCATGCAAATTTTAATTTATTTAGATGCTCTAAATCAGAAATATTAAAACATGAAAATTATAGAAAAAACATTCATCATTAATAGATTGTCTCATATTTAATGCCCAAATCAGATGCTAAGGTCTTCAAAATGGGGGGTTGAAATTGACTGGAACTATTAGTTTTTAAACCAAATAAAAATTTAAAATTATTTTAAAATGTTTAGGGCTAAATTAAAATTGTCCAAAGACTCGAGATCATGAATATCAAAACATGAAAGTTGTAGGGAAAACATACACCTATAATAATGTGACTCACATACATATCATAAATCAGAACCTAAGTTCTCCAAAATATGAGTTGAAGTTAACTAAAAATACAAGTTTTTAGACAAAAATCTTAAAATAATTTGCAATGTTGATGCTAAATTTAAATTATTTAGAGGCTTCATATGAGAAAACTCAAAACTTAGGAGTTGTATGGAAAACATTATTCTATAAAAGTGTCTCTAATATATATGTTTTGATTTGCCCTCTAAAGTTTCCAATATAAACATTTAAGTTTATTAAAAATAACAGATTTTAGATAAAAAACAGAAACTTGAATTTTATTAATATGTACAAGAATAAATTAATATTGTTTTAAGGCTCCTAATTAGAAAACACATAACACAAAACTTGTATTATGATGTCTCACATGCATGACCTAATTCAACATCTACTGTGATGAAAATGTGGCTCAAAGATTGTCAAAACTATAAAATTTAAACAAATCCAATTCTGCTTTTGAATGAGGAAAAAAAGCCCGCACGGGGTTGTGGCTGGGCACGAGTCAGACAGCCCATTAGTGCAGCGGGGGTTGCACGGGTTCTGGCTTGCTCCAATCATTTAGCCCAAGTCGTCCGAGGTAATTAGACGGCATGTGAATGCTGGTCGGATCAGACGGTGGTTGTGTTGGAATGGTGGAACACTTCTTGTCCTCTTGTTTCTCACACCGGGTTAGCCCAAGTGAGCTTTGAGGACCAGGAGTGTGAAACTGACGATTCGTAGGGTCATTCCCGTGACGGGGCGTTCGATGATCTTTGAACGCGACTCGGCGTTCGACGATCGTCGAACGCGGCTCGGCGTTCGTCGATCCTTGTTTTCTGGTTGTTTCACGGGATATATAAGTCCTGGTTACCGGGCTTAGGGTACAGAACAGACAAAAGGGAAACAAGGGGGCTGCTGTCGTTCGAGGGATAACGGCTGAACTTCTGGAGATTCACACGAAGGTTTATTTGTGTAGGGAGTTCTTCAGAAGGCGGAGAGGAAGTAGCCCAAACTTGGGGTGAACCTCTGTATATCTTTGTGTTGATTTGATCTGTGGTACATCGAATTTCTGCTTCTTGGTGCTCTGGATCTTTACATTTGGTATCAGAGGGAGGTTCGATGACTTCAAGAGGAGTGCGGATCGAGATAGAGAAGTTTGATGGCAATAGATTTGATTTGTGGAAGATGAAGATGGAGGACCTTCTGGTTGATCGTGATTTGTGGGGGGCAATAGTTGATCCTCCGCCAACCGAGAAATCGACTGCGGATGCTGTTGCGGCCTGGACAAAGGCTGATCGGAAAGCCAAAGGTTTAATCAGTCTTTTTCTGGCAGATTCAATCTTGACAAATGTTATGGAAGAAACTTCCGGGCAAGGGTTATGGCGGAAGCTGGAGACTCTCTACCAGAGCAAATCCCTGGTGAACAAGCTGTTGTTGCGGAAGAAATGGTACAACTTGAAGATGCATGAAGGCGATTCTTTTTCAGAGCACCTGACTAATTTCAACACGGTTATGGGTCAGTTAATCTCTATTTGTGAGAAGATCTCGGATGAAGACAGAGCCATCACACTACTCTGTTCGTTGCCGGATTCCTGGGACATCATTGTCGCTATCGATAGCAATGGAGAGAAGGCGCTCTCAAGTGAGTCAGTGTGCGCTACTCTTTTATCTGAGGAGACCAGGAGAGAAGGCTCGGAGAAAGCTAGCAAGGGTGCTTTGAGTGTATCCAGATCGCGCCCTCAATGGAGGGATAATAAGCAAGGTAGATCTTGAGATAAGTCTCGGGGTAGATCCAAGAGCAAGAAGAAGAAGCCCATCAAGTGTTGGAAGTGTAATGAGGTTGGGCATGTGAAGTATCAATGTCACAACAAGGCCATTCAGAAGAAGGATGCAGGGTCAACTTCAGGTACAAAAAGGAGACCGACGGCGGTGACATGTACATTGCGGCTGTATGTGTTGCTCAGATGGATTCTGATATGTGGTATGTTGACACGGGGAGCCTCCTATCACATGACTCATCATAGACACTGGTTCTGTAAATATGAGAGGTTTGATGGTGGTGACGTCATGCTGGGGGATGATATTGCAGTGCAGATCGAAGGACGTGGCAAGGTGATGTTCAAGCTGTCAAATGGGACCACGAAGACTCTTCCGGGTGTGATGCACATTCCTGGGATGAGCAAAAATTTGCTCACAGTGGGTTCTATGGAGGATTCAGGAGTGACTTTCAGTTGTGACAAGCGCTCATGTAAGATGACCAGAGGGGAAATGGTGATTGCCAACGGAGTTAGGCATGGGACACTGTATAAACTACTTGCTGATACAGTGGATCCAAGCGTGGCACTTATCTCTGAAGGTAAGAAGTATGACCGGGAGGAGCAGTCCAAGATATGGCATCATCAGCTTGGGCATATCAGTGAGAAGGCGATGTCGATCGTGGCTTCAAGTCAGATGGTGGACGGTGTGCCAATGTGCACCACGAGCTTTGGGTTCTATGAGCACTGCCTACTTGGCAAGCAGCACCGGGTCAGCTTCCATGGAACAGGCACGAGGGCAACTGGAGTGCTGGATCTGATACATAGCGACGTATTTGGGCTGACTCAAGCTCCATCTCTCGGCGGCTCTAGGTACTATGTATCTTTCACTGATGATTATTCACGGTATTCCTGGATCTATTTTTTCAGGTCCAAATCAGAGGTTCTAGACAGGTTCAAGTATTTCAAGAGCCTGGTGGAGAACCAGTTGGAAAGAAAAGTGAAAGTCCTTCGTTCTGATAACGAAGGCGAGTACTGTTCTGATGCTTTTGAGCGGTACTGTACTGAGCAGGGTATTGCATGGCAGAAAACCACACCCTACACCCCAGAGCATAATGGAGTGTTGGAGAGGCTAAATCGGACATTGATGGAAAATGGAAAGTGCATGCGCAGTTGGGCAGGTTTGGGGGAGGAGTTTTGGGCTGAAGCGGTGGCTACAGCCAACCATCTGAAGAACAGGTCCCCAACCTCTACAGTGAAGGGGTGTACCCCCTATGAAGCCATTTTCAAGAAGAAGCCGAATCTGTCTTACGCTCGTGTGTTTGCGTGCGATGCCTATGTTCACATTCCAAAAGAGAAAAGGGGAAAGCTTGATATGAAGTCCGAGAAGTGCATTTTTGTGGGGTACAAAGAAGGCGTCAAGGGGTACAAGCTTTGGAACTCGGTGACCAGGACTGTGACGATCAGCAGAGATGTGGTGTTTCATGAAGTCAGTGCACAGGTCAGCACACAAGCGGGGAAGTCAAGGGTTGTAGAGGAGGAAACAGTAGCCAGAGGCATAGAAGTTGATTCGCAGGTTGATGCTCAAGGGGCAAATACTGTTGATGCTGAGTCTGATTCAGAATCACACGATTTAGAGATGGTGAACATTGATGGTGGGTCAGAAGATGAGGTTGCTGATGTCCCACTTCTGAGGCGTTCAACAAGAGAAAGGAGGGCACCACTCCGGTACTCTCTTAGTGCAGGAGGAGCACACTATTGCCTTAATATGCTTGGTGAAGATCCCATTTTAGCCAGGGATGCAAGGTTAAGGGTTGATGCGAACCAGTGGGAGCTTGCGATGGTTGGTGAGATGGATTCCTTGCGGTAGAATCAGACTTGGAGTCTGTGCAAGCTTCCAAAGGGAAGGAAGGCCATTGTGAGCAAATGGGTCTTCAAGCAGAAGGTGAAGGCAGATGGCACCATGGAGAAATACAAGGCAAGGTTGGTTGCCAAAGGGTTCTATCAGGTGGAAGGTGTGGACTATGACGAGATTTTCTCGCCGGTTGCTAAGCTCACTTCGATCAGGTTGATTCTCTCTATTGCGGCAGCGCATGACTTGGAGGTTGAGCAAATGGATGTGAAGACGGCGTTTCTTCACGGAAATCTGGAGGAGGAGATATACATGAGGCAACCAGAGGGGTTTGAGGCCAAGGGCAAAGAAGATCTAGTTTATAAGCTGAAGAAGTCCATTTATGGTCTTAATCAATCACTGAGGATGTGGTACCAGAAGTTTGACACCTACATGCTGGATGTGGGGTTTGAAAGGACAAATTCTGACCACTGTGTCTATCACCAGAGGAATGGGGAGTATTTTACTTTCTTGACACTCTACGTAGATGATATGCTACTCGTGGGGAATAGTGCCAAGATGATCCAACAAGTGAAGAAAATGCTCTCTACCAAATTTGAAATGAAGGATTTGGGCCAGCAAATGTGATCTTGGGAATGCAGATCTCCAGGGACCGAAGCAAGAAGAATCTTTGGTTGGGACAACAAAGGTATGTCGAAGAGGTGTTGAAGAAGTTCAACATGGCTAATTGCAACCCTATCGGTGCTCCTATGCCTGTTGGGAGTAAGTTGTCTTCTGAGATGTGTCCCAAGACACACGAAGAAATCGAGGACATGGCAAATGTTCCATATGCTAGTGCAGTGGGTAGTTTGATGTACGTCATGGTGTGCACTCATCCTGACATCGTACATGCAGTGGGGGTCCTGAGCCGGTATATGGCCAAACCTGGGAAGGAGCACTGGAATGCTATGAAGCGCGTTTTCAGGTATCTTCGTGGTACCTCAAGTTATTCCATCTGTTTTGAAGGTACTGGTGAAGAAGGATCCCTAGACGTGGTTGGATACGTGGACTCAGATTGGGGAGGTGATCTGGATAGCAGGAGATCCACCAATAGATATGTCTTCACATTATTTGGTGGAGCTATCAGTTGGATGAGTCGACGACAAGGAGTGGTAGCACTCTCGTCGACGGAAGCGGAGTACATGGTTCTAACTCATGTTAGTAAGGAGGCCATATGGCTGCGAAGGTTGTGCCTGGAGCTCGGCTTTGAGCAGGGTCCTGTGAAGATGTGGTGTGATAGCCAAGGGGCTATTCAGTTAGCCAAGAATCCGACTTTCCATTCTAGGACTAAGCACATTGATATCCAATATCACTTCATCTGGGAGAAGGTGGAGAAGCAGGTGGTTTGACTATAGAAAGTCGACACTGAGATAAATAGCTCTAATTTTCTTACCAACGATGTTTCTGTTGCAAAATTTGAATGGTGTGTAACTGACGATTCGTAGGGTCATTCCCGTGCCGGGGCGTTCGATGATCTTCGAACGTGGCTCGGTGTTCGAGGATCTTCGAATGCAGCTCGGCGTTCGACGATCGTCGAACGCGGCTCGGCGTTCGCCGATCGTCGAACGCGGCTCGGCGTTCGCCGATCATCGAACGCGGCTCGGCGTTCGTCGATCTTTCATGCGATATATAAGTCCTGGTTACCGTGCTTAGGGTACAGAACAGACAAAAGGGAAACAAGGGGGCTGTTGTCGTTCGAGGGATAACGGCTGAACTTCTGGAGATTCATACGAAGGTTTATTTGTGTAGGGAGTTCTTCAGAAGGCGGAGAGGAAGTAGCCCAAACTTGGGGTGAACCTCTGTATATCTTTGTGTTGATTTGATCTGTGGTACATCGAATTTCTGCTTCTTGGTGCTCTGAATCTTTACAGGTTGTACACCACCATCCATCCAGGGCTATCAGACCTTACCCCAACCAGCAGGACCCGTTGTTTCTCCGGCCACCGCCCCTGGTGGTTGTGCTTAGTGAGGGCACCCATGTGGGGCGTCGGCCGACGACCTAATGCCGTCGTTGGCGGCTGAGGTTCTGGAAAAGGGACTCAAGATCAACGGTGGTTGCATGCCACCATGATTTGGGCCATTTGCAGGGCCTCACCACCGCTTTCAATGGTGGGTTAGATCCGGCCCCTACACATAATGGGAATGCCTGAGGAGAAGCCCTTGTGGGGTGTCTGCAGACAGTCGAAAAATCATTTATCTTTTTTTGTGCAGTTATGGATGGAGGAAGCCGCCAGAGCGATTTCCGACGATTTCCTTCGCCTCAATGGCCATGGGGGAAGGTCGTGGATGCCCTACCTCCTCTTCGTACGCCCCATATAAGGACAAAACCTGAGGTGGAGGTGAAGATAGTAAGGTTGGGATCGCCGTCTCTGGTGGTCGGAGTCGGCAGGAATCAACGGGAAAAATTCTAAGGCAGAGATGAGTCGGAGGAACTTATATTTGCTTTGTTTAGGTGAGGGGATCGACCAATGGTGGTGTAAATCGTTGGAGTTGAGAGAATGAGCTCGTCACGTGATCGTTGGGACTCTATTTTTATCTGGTTAGGGGAGCAAGGGGTAGTGAAACAAAAACTCAACCTTCCTTAGTGTTTATGTTGGGGTGGGGTATGATTTAAGGTTTGGGGAGGAATTAATTTCTCCCTCCTTTGATGAAACCATCCCCCCCCCCATTACTTATGCCGCCCAAACATTCTTCATAGGTTGGAAAATGTAAATATTCATTCTCCGAGCTGGCTCTTGGTTTTGGGGGTAATGAAATTTAATCTGGTTGGGTGAGTAGGGAGGGGGAGGTTATTACTTAATTAGGGCTTAAAAATATTATACATAATTAATTGTAATTTATTTTAAATGGAAATATTTATCACAACCTCATAAAATCCTAATATATTTTAAAAAAAATTTTATAATTATTGGAGTTCTTTTGATATTTTTTTTATTTTATTAGTGTATGATTAAAATAAATCTAATTTTAATTAATAAATTCACTCATGATACTTTAAGGTATTTTGGTAAAAATGTGGGGTTTATCAAAGTTAAATTGTTATTTTTACTATTTTTACCATTATTTACCTATTTTTATCAATTATGTAAATAAATAAATAAATTATTTAAATAATTTAAATAGTACAGAGATCACTCCTCTAATAATGGCATAATGCAACCATTTTGGTGTGTTGGTGAGCCACGAGGAACTCACGACAATAATTTGATTGAATCAGGTATTTTGGTGCGTGTTTAGACTAATTAAGATAATTTCGAGATTTACACGATTCAAGTTGATCAACTCGGTGAATATGTATCATAATAAGTCAATTTGTCTCATTTAGGGTACTGGTGCACAATTCATGTGTTATTTGAGCTTACTAAGACCCGATGAGTCAACTTGCACACGTATGGGGGGGGGGGGGGGGTCTAGTACTCCTTTAAGTTGGGAAATGTTCGTATGATCCGGTGGGTGGATTGATTGACTGGTCAATATCATCCAATATGGCATTAACCTCCAATTTGGGTGCCATCGAAGCCCACTAAACCCTAGCGAGTCAAATAACACAAAGAAGGAGGCTGGAAGGTTAGAATTGGGATGTTACGCTATGCACTCAGATTTCCTTTGCAATCACGCTTATAACACCTCAACGCTCATTCGAGCATGCAGAATTCCTTCCAAGCGCACACCATAATTTTCTTTCTTTACCTCGTGTATGTAAGGATTGCAAGACTGTTCGTAGATCACAGTTTGCAGTTCACAGGTCGCAACTCATAGTTCACAATTCACAGTTCGTAGTACGTAGTTCGTTGCCATCACCGTCACCAATCCTGCACGACTGCCCAAATTGTCAGGGGGAAAAATCGTCATATCCACAAAAATGACGATTTGAGTGTTCCAAATTGAAGAACTTGATTCGTCCGTCTGATAGTAATGACGGTTAAAACGGCGCAATTACTGATCCACCTTTGTCAAAAACTATAAAAGGATATCAAAACCTTCATCCAAAAGGACATTTCAATCGGCGCCTGCGAGAGCTCCTTCTAAGATCCTTACAATTTTCCCTTGGTGTTTGAATCTTCCTTTGAAGATCTACATCAGCCTTAGAAGATCCTCCCCCCTGAAGATCTCCTTCCAAGGTGACTTAAAGTTCTCATTTTCCTTCGAAGATCTCCTCCTTAAAGCTCCCTTTCAAGGGCAACTTGAAGATCTCACTTTGAATTTCGTTAAATTATGTTGTAACGAGCGGTGATCTGTCACCCTTTATAACTTGAAAACTTATAACACTCAAAGAATTGATGGAATTTGGTTGGCACCGAACCAGCCACGTGATTTTTTTTATCATTTTGGGGTTTTCCACATTAAAAATGTCTTCTTGTCAGTTGTTCAAATTTTCGGTGACTACTTGTGTGGTCGATCCGTTCCTGAGCTAGGAATGTTCACTTTGACCAGTCTACAAGCACTTCGGGTGACCTATAATAGTTTGGTGCAGTCTTTGGGAAAGGAGTTCCTAAACTCTACAAAGATACTCAGAAGACAGTACTCGCATAACGACCTTACTCATGATAGATAGCAATGACAAGAAAAACCGCTTGCACAACTGATGGATCAGTACCTGGAGAGCACATGGATCAATACCCATTGCGATATTGGAGGGACACATGCGCTAGATGGAAAAACAAAAAACTGGGATGCTAGTGCTCCTAAGAAAAATAGGAGAGCCACGAGTTCCTAATCCTGCTCCTGAGCAAGGCAGCCCCCACCGCTAGCTCTACATCATGCTCCAGCGGATCACTTCGCTCGTGAGCACCACATACCTGAAGAAGCGTTTTCCAACATGGCCAGCTCAAAGCGCCTAGTCCGTCCAGCCAGAGAACCCGAAGCTCAGCTTCACCACCATCGCCCAAAACAACAGACTTCAGGCATGCAATTAGAAAGTTCACTCACGCAGAAATCTGTGACATGATCGCCGAAGAATGCAGACAAGTTGAGTTACCATCCGCTTTAGCCCACTTCCCTCTCTATCACAACTCGACATTAGCACCCAAGGTTCTGACACATCCAATCTCGCAAGGCTTCAAGCTCCCGAACATCAAGATGTTCGATGGAACAGGCGATCCACTATAGCACGTCAACAAGGGAGTGACATTCAAGAATTTCTTTTTCTGATTTACAGAGAAGGCACGACAAATTCCAGGGTTAGATGTCGAGCTTCTATGTTGAGTTTTTCTTGAAGGGCTCTGTGTAAGACCCCCTTCCGCCAACTTTTACTCGGGTCGGGCTGGAGGGAATCTTACTGCGTGATACGTCCACCCAGTGCTCCTTAGGGGTAAGGATCCATTTTATCTAAGCACTAGGTGGTTTCCTTGCTTGCCTAGAATCACAACATTCACAATATATCAGAGATATGTGGAAGCATTAACAAGAAACTAGTATATATATATATATATATATATATATATATATATATATATATATATATATATATATATATATATATATATACCATATTGTAAAGAAATATTGAGGTCTGCAAATAACATGAGTTCGAAATTCACAGAAAATATTTCGGTCGTCCGATCTTGATGCATTATTCAGCAGTCGTCCAATCAAACCAACCCTCTCTCCAGATTTTTTTGTAGGCTTCCTAAACCTACTCTAGGACAGTCCTAAACCTATGTGAAATGATTTTAAAATTGGGTTAACAAAACCAACTTGCAGAGCCGCAAACGCCCAACAGCCCGCCAGTAACCCGCAAGCTCTGTGCAGCACGCCCGCTATACTAGAACTGACTATGCATGGCCAGGTTACACTTTCCAATTTTAGATATAAAGGCTCATTATAGTATTTATATTCAAAAACCTATAGACCATTCCACGGTGTGGGACTAAACCAAGCACAAATTTAAAAAAAATAAGGGGCGCGACTCTTTTGGGGTCAAGATGTCTCAAAATGAAAAGTGCTCAACATGAAAGTTGTAGATCTCGGTTAGATGAACAACTTTCATGTTGATCACCTTTTGATTTGGAGCCGTCTTGGTTTCCGATTTGCCTCCAAATCGGAGGCGGCGAGAGTGCTACATTACAATCTCTCGCCGCTCCCGATTTCGAGGCCCAAATCGGAAGCCAAAACTGTTCCAAATCAAAAAGTGATCAACATGAAAGTTGTTAGTCTCGCCGAGATCTACAACTTTCATGTTGATCAATGTTTGATTTGGAGCCGTCTTGGCTTCCAATTTGGGCCTCGAAAGCGGGGGCGGCGAGAGTGCTACAGTACAGCCTCTCGCCGCCCCCGATTTCGAGGCCCAAATCGGAAGCCAAGAAGGCTCCAAATCAAAAAGTAACCAGCATGAAAGTTGTTCGTCTCGCAGAGATCTACAACCTTTATGGTGATTTTGTTTTGTTTTGATATCATCTTGACCGCCCAAAAGGCTGGAACGAGCGGGTGGGCGGGCGCCCGCAGGAGGGCTGGCAAAGCCCGCCATCGCCGGCCGGGTACTGTGACGCGTGGTCATCGGGACGGAGGCCCGTACCTGTCGCTTATATATATATATATATATATATATATATATATATATATATATATATATATATATATATATATATATATATATATATACTAGAATCTTCCAACGGGCTCTGCCCGTTCTTGATGCGTCGCTGCGGGCTTCGCCCGCAATCAAGCGGGCTTTTCCCGCTTGACCCCCCGACGGGCTTCGCCCTCCCCCCGCATCTTCGAACGGGCTCCGCCCGTTCCTGATGCGTCGATGCTGTCTTCGCCCGCAATCAAGCGAGCTTCTCCAGCTTGACCCCCCGGCGGGCTTCGCCCGCCCCCCAGCTTTTAATAAAAATTTTAATAAATTTTTTATTAAATTTTAATAGAAAATTTAATAGGAATTTAATAAATTTATAAATTATAAATAAATTTATTAAATTATATAATTAAAAGAAACTGAAAAAAAAAACCAAAATCCCCCCCCCCCCCCGCTTCGGCCTGCTCACGCAGGCCGATCTTCTCGGCCGCCGGCGGCCTGCCCGGCTCCCACCGGCGAGTTCGCCGGCCTCCGGCGAACCCGCCGGGGGTTGTCCGGCGGCGAGCGGGCCGGGCCACCGCCGGCAGTGACCCTGCCCGTGAGCTCCAAAACTGGAGCTCACGGGCAGGGCCACCGCCGGCGGTAGCCCTGCCCGCTCGCCGCCGGACAACCCCCGGCGGGTTCACCGGAGGCCGGCGAACCCGTCGGGGCGCCGGGCAGGCCGACGGCAGCTCCGCCGGCGGCGGCGGGGGTGAGCCCGTGAGGGGGCGGGAGGGGGAAAGGGGCGTCGGGTTTTTTCGGTTGTGAACAGTGCCAGGTTAGTTGATTTGGATATTTGCAGATCTCCTTTGTTGAATCCAACGGCCCGTGTTTGATGGAGCTTGATCGGACGATCCAGATGTGTTTTATGGTGTGATCCAAATATGTATATTGTATTATAATATATATATATATATATATATATATATATATATATATATATATATATATATATATTGTTGGGTCTATTGATCCCAATAACCCAAATTTGTAAGAAGTCAAATGGGTCAATGACATACACACATAATGTATTTGATGTGTGTCTTAGTTCTTGCATGTTTGTAGTCCATGATTGGAAGGGTGAAGAAAAATGAGTTTGGTAATAAACTCAAATTTCGTCGAGCTCAGCTCGCAGTTCGTCGAGCTTAGCTCACTGGTCGTCGAGCTCAACTCAACATTCCTTGGGATAATCTCAAGAGCTAATGTTTCAAAGATCGTCGAGCACAGCTTGAAGTTCGTCGAGCTCAGTTTGCAGTTCGTCGAGTTTAGCTTGCAGATCGTCGAGCTCAGCTCCACACTTGTTAAGCTGCAGCCAGAAAAATCAACTAAGGCAAAAAAGCGTTGAGATCTCTGAGAAGATCAGAGTTCGTCGAGCTCAGCCCACAGATACTCGAATGCAGCTAAAGCTAGAAAAACAAACTAAGGCAAAAAGTGCTGAGACAGCTGAGATAGCTGAGAAGAAGGCGTTGAGACCACTGAGACAGTTGAGACAACTGAGAAGAATGTGTCAGCTTAACCGCTGTGACAAAACTAGTTGGATTTCTCTAAGTCTAGAAGCGTTGAGTGAAGCAGGTTCACTCAACGCTTCTAATGAAGAAGGAAGCGCTGAGACAGTTAAGAGGAAAACTGCTGAGACATAAGATTGTCTCAGCTGTGAAACAAAAACCGCTGAGACCGCTGTGAAGATACCGCTGAGACAGAAACTTGTCTCAGCTGATAAGAAGAAAGCGTTGAGACAAAGGCCTGTCATAGCTGTTAAGAAGAAACTGCTAAGACCACTGAGACAGAACCGTTGGGACAAATCCAGAGAAAATTCACAAGTCCAGAAGTGCTGAGAGCTAAGACAGATAACATTGAATAACTTAACATCACTCAACGCTTTATGGATTTCTGGAATATTTTCTAAGTCCAGATGGTGATGACCATTGCTGGCGTCATCAAAGTCAACTTACATGTAGCCGTTGAGGGAAAGCTGCAGTGGGGACGAAAGCTGCTTTGTCCTTTTCTGATGGAGATGGCGCTCATCAATCCTTGCCTTGGCCCACATACATTTGTGTCATTGATTCAAATCAATGCATATAAAAAGGAAAAAGAAAAAGGATTAGGGCAACAAAAAACGGAGTACAAACGAAGAAAATACAGAAAGAAAATTAGAGGCGGTTGGACAATTTATTCTCCATCAAGCTTGAAAGCTCAAGTCCAGCAGAGATAGCCTGAAAGGAAAAGGAAGTTAGCTGAAGCTCTTCAAGCTCAGCCAGATAGTTCTTTCTAGAACAGAGAAGCTGATTCATCCATTCAGCCAGTTGATAGTTGTTCATCTGTGTAGCAGAAAAGAGTTAGCTGTAGAAGAGGACTAATTCCTTCTACAGCAAGTGTGTTGGACTGATATCTGCTCAGTCCAGTAAGGTAGACTCGGAGATTTATCTCTGTGTCAGTTGTTTTATTTTTTCTTAAACATTCTAATTTAATTCCTATAGGATTCAGTTTATCTGAATCTGAGTGTAGTGCACTTTGTGCCTGAGGTAGGTGACTAATTATTCACTAAGGTAGGTGCCCTGTTGGGGTACTGAGGTAGGATTCAAGTGTGGATCTGAGTTGTAGGCCTTTATTGCCTGAGGTAGGAGAGTGTTGCTCTCTAAGGTAGGATCCAAGTGTGGATCTGAGGTAGGGATGTCCACTCAGCATGAGTGTAGGGCCTTGTGTATAAGGTAGGTGACTGGAGAGTCACTGAGCTATAGGTGACAAGTGTGTCACTGAGTTGTAGGCCTTGGAGGAGGTTGAGTTGTAGATACATGGAAGGGTACTGAGTTGTAGGAGTGTTGCAGCACTCTGAGAGTCAGGTTGTATGTTTGAAGCTGTATTGATGAAGAGCCTGAGTTGTAGGCTTTAGAAATAAGGCTGAGGTAGGTGATCGGTGGATCACTGAGCTGTAAGAGCTCTGCAGGACTCTGAGGTAGGAACCCTTGTGGTTCTGAGTTCGAATTCTGTGAAGAATCTGTGTACAAGGCTGAGGGCCTGAGGTGTAAGCTCTGTGGAGCATATTTGTGGAGTTTGTGTCTAGTCCAACAAATCAGTTGGATAGGTGGGAGGGAAAGTGGATGTACCCAATTGGGGAACCACTATAAATCCTTGTATGTTTGCTGTGCTACTTGTTTTATTTTTTATTGCATGATTTAAGGACAAACTCTAGATAGATTACTTTAAAATCAGCAAAAGAACTAAAAAACTTTCAAAGACCTATTCACCCCTCTCTAGGTGATTAGCTAACCATCAGTTAAACAACTTTCATATATATATTTACACGAGTATAAGGTTGCATCCTATGTATATATAAAAGTCCGCAGGTTGTACAAGTACTACATATAACCCTCACTCTCTCTTCCTAATCAGCTCGTCGGTACTCACATCTCGAAACTGTAAAGACGTCGGGGGTGCTTCTGCTCTAGTAGTTTTATCTACTGGCGCAAACTCTTGTGGCAGTGGGTCACTACGGTGCTTCATTTCCTGTGAATGGTTATTTAAATAACTATTAGTCACAGAGCTAAGTAGAAACAAATCTCCCCTTCGGATCCATATCCTGGGGACGAGTACACACCCACCCAACAAAAGTAGATAGTCGAAGTAAGGGAGAGTACATAATTTCATATATATATATATATATATATATATATATATATATATATATATATATATATATAGGCTAGGAGCAACTATAAAGAAGCGCAACATAGTATAACTGGAATAGCAGTAACAATGTATTTCAGTTATTAATTAAAGCTCTACTAGCATATCAGGTGTTTACAACCTGTACCATATCGCAGGCATTCTCAGCCGCGCACATACCACAGACATTCACAGCTGCGCACACAACCCTATGTCGACATAGTATGGACCACTTCTGTTCCAGCAGGGTAGCGAGCCCCGTGTGCCTCACTGATGTGGCCGTCGATGTCAGTGGCCGGTCCTGTCACTTCTGGCGGTGGTCGTACTACATAGTCCCAGGCCCCAATGTACATCTCTGCGTACTACTGGATGTGAGCGACATCCGGTGATTCGATATTTTTGGCTGACCAGCGGAGGTAAACCTGATGGGGAAAATATAACGGTCGAACACCCGTGGTACTCATCTCCCTACCGCATTGAGTCGTCTACCTTTCCGCACTGGTACAAACGGAATGCAAAAGGGACTAAGCCGTCATTGTTTCACCGCAATCAATTTATAAGCAATCATTCAATCAATATCGCTAATACCTACCGTGTCTGCGGCGGCCTGCCCTATTATACTTCAAACTTCAGGCGGCGACATTTAGCTCAACTTTCGACAAGGAGCGTGGGAGCACTTATTTTAGGCTAAACCCGAAGGAACATCTCAACTCCGATTATCCCCATCTAAGGCTCAATCTTAACAGATGATGCGTGTAATTCGGCAAGCGTACCGGTCGCACAAGTAATAAAGTTTTGGGAATAAATCCCCGAGTGTCGGTCTCTTGAGGAATGCAATTAGCGTAGAACGACAACAGTACCGAGAATATCGTTATGAGAGTTAAAAATAGAACAAAAAGGAAATAACGGACTAGGGAGATTGTGGATGTTTGATCTACTGAACTAGTAAAAGCTATGCGGGTTGAAGGCACCGCTTCGCAAGGTGAAGTGGTTTGTCGGCCGCAATGCCGAACTTCAGTTGGGCGAGTGGAAGGGAAGCTAATGGATTGCAGTGTTCTTGTGTGGATTACAATTGGACAAGGCACATGAATGAAGTGGATGTGGGGTGAGCGAGGCGCATTCACAGACAGAACTCACAAGAATAAGACGAGACTAACATTCCATTATCTATAAAATAAACTTGATGTTCAGGGATGGAAATGTTCATTACACTGCTCAAAACATTCATAACACAGAGGAAGGGGAAGAGGAGTAAACCAAAAGAGAATGAAGATCCACCGCGGGTCATGGCCGGAGTAGCGAGTTGTCAATCCGCTTCCGGGCTCAGTCCAAGGAGGCTTCCGGTACCAATGATCTGTCACCTCGAAGGCCTTTAAGTCTATTCTCTAGGTTATCTACTTCACCAACTCTGCAGGAAAGCTTGGAGTTGAAGTCATCAATGGCCGAGGGCTTCACCAGAGTGTTGAAAAGCTTCAGAGTAGTTGGAAATGGCTTCCCGACGAAGGTGGAAGTGATGGAGCAGCTGGAGAAGTGAAACGGCGATTCCCGCGCACTCTCCGATCGCAGCAAATGACAGGCGTTCACCTAAAATGCGGAGCAGGGCCTTATATACGGAGGCAGCAGAAGCAGTGCGCACGATCAGTAGCGCACGACCAGTGGTCGTCGCACTGTAGGTCGATGATCGTGCGGCCTTTCCAAATAAACCTGCAACCTGGACAAGAAGCATCAGCATATATGTGCACGAGCAGTGGCGCACGACCAGTGGTCATGCGCACTACGGCCAGTGCTCGTGCGATTACCGAGACAGGGTTAAGAAAAAGGGGGTGTAATGCGCACGAACAGCGGCGCACGACCAGTGGTTGTGCGCAGTAAGTCCAGTGGTCGTGCGCAGTATTCCTACATCGTCGGAGTCTCCCGAGCAGTTCCGGAGCATGCACACGACCACTGTACCAGCAGAATGGACCGAAAGGCCACCAGAACGTGCACACCACATCCTCGAGATAGGGCTAAAGAATAACAACAAAAATAGAAATACAGAAAACACACAGAAGCGGGCCTACAATGCACTGAATCGTGAAATAGGTACAAAAGCACAAATAAGCAATAAAGGCTCTCAAGTGTAGTGCTAAGACGATAAAACTAGCCCAGATGAGTCCAAAAATCAGTGTAAAATGTGGACTCATCACACCCCCAGACTTAACCATTTACACGTCCCGAGCAAATCATTACTCCGTGGACTCGAAGATAGCTAACTGGCTCAGAAATTTCAAAAAGAAGTAAGACGAGAAATCAAATATATCATGGGTATAGAAGATATAATAGAAAAACTTTTTAATTATACAACGTAGTTTAAACTATTCGACAGACGTAAAGAAATATTGTAATTGCTCAAAATTAGAATTCTGGAGAATCTTGCGATCATGTGCAGGAAGAAAGTAGGCAGGCCACTAAGGTGAGCATTGCCAAAGTTCGGGACTCAGGATCACCTCCAAAGGAATCCACAAATGTCGGGGACCATACGCTTGCACGTTCACACTCTCTCCACGGCGCGGGTTAGACTCAAGAGTGAATCAGTAGGACTTGTAGGAGGAAATGGGGCTTAGGCAACGACTTGGTAGTCAAAGATAAACATGAAGGCTCTATGCAACCAAAGCAAGCGAAAAAAGCCCAAACCAAAACAGCCACTTAGAAATGAATGGGGCACACGCCCCCAGACTTAGCTTGAAATCCGGGTGTGAACACGGCTGAACCCGACCAAATTCAATAAAGAGGATGGGGATCGAAATCTCAAAGCAATTCTTTCATAAATATATTTTTTTTTCTTTTTTTATTTTGCGCGAATCAGCTTTTTATTTTCGTAAACTATTGTTTTCTTTTCTGCGCTAGCAATCCCCAAATGGAGCAATCAAAACGGGAAGAAATCAGCACCCCCAAAAACAATGTCCACTAATCACAACCTCGGAAAAACAGTAAATACAAATCAGCTCAAGCATTTGATTGCGAAGGTGGGGTTAGCTTCAGGCCTTGGTGAAAGTGAGTGGAGCTGGATCAAAGGAATGGTAGGCACAAATTTGGCATGCAATGGTTAACAGGTAGGAATGGCTAAACAAGGCTCAAACTAGCCAAAATGAAGGCCTACGTCATGCTCACACTTAACTAATCGTGCACCAATGCTTCGAGAGTAGCTTAGGGAAAGTTCTTAGCCACCGAGAAAGATGATCCTTCCCCCCCGACTTGAGCAATACGAGTCTAGTGGCGGCTACACACATTCCTACACTATCGTTTGATTATCCCAGATTCAGATTTTGAGCAGTACAAACAAAATTTACGTGTGCAGAAAAGAATAAATCTACGAGCATAAATAAAAATTAGTTCTATCCTAACTCTACACAAACCATGAGTATTCGATTAGGAGCACTACATGAGTTTCGAACTACTCAATCCTGAAATCCTAAGCCAGTACCACTATTTTAAAGTTTACACAAAAACAATAAATTTAACTCGGGTTGTGCGCGTGGGTAAGAGCACACTCGTGTGGGTGATTCAGTGTGTGCAACATAAAGCAAGAAATAAGTAAACAAGAAACTGGAATGCAACAGAAAGTGTGGTGTAGTGACCACAGGCATACTCCCCCCAGACTTAAAGTTGACAACGAGTAAAAATAAGCATTCCAAATAGGATAAATAGCTAGGGTGGGAAGTACCTATGCTCAAAATTGAGCATACCAGTCGGGCAATGAGATGTCCAAGTGCGGCCAAGTTGCCGCGCCTCAAATATTCCTGCACCTGCGAGTAAAGGATGCCAGCCAAACAAAATATGGACAAATATATATATGAAGAAATAAACAGAGCTCAAAACACGGCATAGGACCAAACGGTCCAACTTGGGTTGTCTCCTGAAAGCCCTTTTGTTTACCGTCCTTAAGGTGGACCAAATACCTGTATTAGCAGTTCAAATAGAGAGTTCGATACATAAAAAAAAGAAAAGACAACAGTCGGCTCCCAGATGGGCGCTCACAAAAATATAGTAGTTGTCTTGCTCAGAAAATATAAAGAAAAGAAAAGAAACAGAAGGCGTGGTAGACTAGCTCTGTGGTGAGTTCCACTGTCGATCAAGGAGTGTCGCTATTGCTTTGCGTGGGGTCGGCGAGCTGCAGGCTTTGAGAGCCGCCGGTGGTTGCACCGCCATCATATAATTTTAACCGGTGCCCATTGACTTTGAAATTGTCTCCGCTTTTCCCGACTATTTCGATGGCGCCAAAAGGGGAGACTCCGATAACTGTGAAAGGGCCGCTCCACCGCGATTTGAGTTTGCTGGGAAATAAGCGGAGGCGGGAATTGTACAGCAGGACTTGGTCGCCTGGTTGGAAGTCTTTGGGGATGATGTGACGGTCATGATATTTTTTGTTCTTTCTTTGTATATCCGCGCATTTTCGTATGCAAAATGCCGGAGCTCCTCTAATTCGTTCAGTTGACTGCGGCGCTTATCGGCTGCGGCTTCGATGTCCATGTTTAGCAATTTGGTTGCCCATAGCGCTTTGTGTTCCAGCTCGACTGGTAAGTGAAAAGGGGTCATACCGATAGGGGTTTTGAAGGCGGTTCTGTACGCCCATAAGGCGTCGTCGACCTTTTATACCGATAGGGGTTTTGAAAGCTTTTCCGTAGACGAGTTGAAAAGGGGTCATACCGATAGGGGTTTTGAAGGCGGTTCTGTACGCCCATAAGGCGTCGTCGACCTTTTTGGCCCACTCTTTTCGGTTGGAATGGATGGATTTTTCGATGATTCTTTTGAGCTCGCGATTGGAGACCTCGACTTGCCCACAGGTTTGGGGATGGTAGGCAAGAGATATTTTGTGGTGGACTCCAAATTTCTTCATGAGTTGCAAGAACGACTTGTTGCAAAAATGGCTCCCGCCGTCGCTGATGATGGTGCACGGGGCGCCGAATCGAGAGAAAATGTTCTTGTGTATGAAATTCAAAACGGTGCGGGCATCATTTGCTGCGACAGCCTCGGCTTCGACCCATTTGGAAACATAGTCTACTGCGACAATAATATAGAGTTTTCCATGCGACATTGGGAAGGGTCCCATGAAGTCAATTCCCCAAACGTCGAATGGTTCGCAGACGAGCATATTGTTGAGAGGCATTTCATCCCTCTTGGAGATATTCCCTGTCCTTTGGCATTCATTGCATTTTGCAACGTAAGCTTGTGTGTCTCTAAAAAGGGTTGGCCAAAATAGGCCACATTGCAGTATCTTGCGTGCTTTTCGGGTGGCGCCGAAATGACCGCCGGCCTCCCAATCATGGTAGTGTGTTAAGACGGATTGAAATTCGGTCTCGGGTACACAACGCCGGATGATGCTGTCGTTGCAAGTACGGAATAGTAACGGGTCTTCCCAAAAATAATATTTGGCGTCGGACAGAAGTTTTCGCTTTTGCTGCGATGACAGGTAAGGGGAGACAGATTTGCAAGCGAGGTAGTTGGCCATATCTGCGTACCACGGGATTGTCGGAGTGAGCGAACAGATGGTGAATAATTTTTCGTCCGGGAAGCAGTCGGCAATCTCTTTGCGGTTGCAGATAGGTACAACTCCTGCGGTGTTGCTCTCCAATCTTGATAGGTGATTGGCGATGACGTTTTCGACCCCTTTTTATCTCGGATCTCGATGTCATATTCCTGTAGAAGAAGAATCCAACGGATTAGTCGGGGTTTGGCGTCTTTTTTTTTGAACAAATACCTTAGTGCGGCATGGTCAGTGTACACAATGACCTTAGATAACACTAGGTATGAATGGAATTTTTCGAAAGCGAAGATCACTGCCAATAGCTCCTTTTCCGTAGTGGTATAGTTCAGTTGAGCATCGTTGAGAGTCCGACTAGCGTAGGAGATAGTATGAAAGAGTTTGTTTTTCCTTTGACCTAGCACTGCTCCGACTGCAACATCGCTTGCGTCGCACATGACTTCGAAAGGCAAAGTCCAATCTGGTGCCACCAAGATTGGAGCGGAGATGCGTAGATCTTTGAGAGTCTCGAAGGCCTGCATACAGTTTTTTTCGAAGTAAAACGGGATGTACTTGGCCAGCAAATTTGTGAGGGGCATGGATATGGAGGAGAAATCACTGATGAATCTTCTGTAGAAACCGGCATGTCCCAAGAAGCTGCGGATCCCCTTGGCGGAAGATGGAGGAGGAAGATTTTTGATGATACTGACTTTTGCTTGGTCGACTTCGAGCCCCCTGTGAGAGACTTTGTGGCCTAAGACAATGCCCTCGCGAACCATGAAATGGCATTTTTCCCAATTCAAGACAAGGTTTGTATCCTCACAACGCTTCAGAGCTTTGTCTAGATTCACAAGGCAGGAATCAAAGTTGTTACCGAAAAGGGAAAAATCGTCCATGAAGACTTCGAGAAAGTCTCCAATCATGTCACCGAAGATGACAATCACGCATCGCTGGAAGGTTGCTGGGCCATTGCACAATCCAAATGGCATTCTCCTGAATGTGAAGGTGCCGGAAGGGCATGTAAACGTCGTTTTGTCTTGGTCATCGGGGTCAACTGTGATTTGATTGTATCCTGAGTACCCGTCGAGGAAACAATAGTATTCCTGACCGGCCAATTTTTCCAGCATTTGGTCGATGAAGGGTAGCGGGAAATGATCTTTGAGGGTGACCTCATTCAGTTTCCGGTAGTCTATGCAGACTCTCCACCCGGTGACCACGCGGGTGGGTAATAATTCATTCTTTTCGTTGGCCACCACCGTAATCCCGCCCTTTTTGGGCACCACTTGCACTGGGCGGACCCATTTACTGTCGCTGATGGGGTAAATGATACCCGCATCAAGCAATTTTATTTCTTCGGCCTGTACCACTTCATGCATCTTGGGGTTCAGTCGCCTTTGAGGTTGTGCCAACGACTTGTATTGATCTTCAAGCAGAATTTTGTGCATGCAAAACGCCGGGCTGATCCCTTTTATGTCGGCTAATGAACGTCCAAACACATTTTTGTATTTCTTTAAGACATTAACCAAGGCGAGTTCGTTGTCGACGGAGAGAGATGCAGAGATAATGACTGGGCACGCTGTGCCTTCCTCTAAGAAAGCGTATTTCAGGGATTCAGGCAGTGGCTTCAGAGTTGTGGCAGTGGTTGTGACGGTAGATGTGAGGAAAGGTTCTTTGGTTGGATGCGAGGTTCTCGGGACATTAGTGGCATCCTCCTCTTCCCACACTGGCTCGGTTGGGTCAAGAATCATTTCGCTGTACAAGTCAGGTTCGTCGATCAAATCTGCTTCGTCACAATTAGTGATTGTGAGATGTTGGGAAGGTTCGTGGACGTTGAAAGAAATCATTTTGTCCCCCAGGCTTAGGGTGAGCTCTCCTTGGTCAACATTGATAATGGCACAGGCCGTGGCAAGGAAGGGTCGTCCTAGTATTATAGGCACTTTGGGATCGGCCATCATGTCAAGAATGACGAAATCTGCTGGGAAGGCGAGGTTGTTGACCATGACAGTAAGATCTTCGACTATTCCGGCCGGTTGTTTTACCGATCTGTCAGCTAATTGCAACCTCAGGTGGGTGGGCTGTAGAATCCCAACTCCTAGCTCACGGAAGATGGAGAGCGGCATTAGATTTATTGAAGCTCCCAAATCACATAATGCGCGTCCGAATCGGTGGAGGCCAATTCTGCAGGGAATGGTAAAACTGCCCGGATCTCTTCGTTTGGTTGGGGAATAGTTGGCGAGGAGAGTTGAGCATTCTTCAGTGAGATTGATCGTTTTAATTCCTTCTAAAGATTTACGTCGTATGATGAGTTTCTTTAGGAACTTGGAATATCCTGGGATCTGAGTGATATCTTCTGTCAGAGGTATACTTATTTGCACTCCTTTCATGATCTCGAGGAATTTATGAAATTGTTTTTCAGCCTTTTCGTTTTGCAGTCGGTGGGGAAATGGCGGCTTCACGGCGTTCTTCACAGGTTGTAGTACTGCCATGGGTTCTTGTACGGTAGGTGAGGACGGGGGTTCCTTTATCAAATCGACGATGGGCTCGCGGAGTGATTGTGTGGGAGGGTCAGGAGGCGAGGCCCTCTCTAGGCTTTTTCCGCTTCTCAATCTCATAGTATGTACCGTTTCCTGTTTCTGATTGACTGAACATAGTAACGTTTCCGTGAGAATCCCTATGGCGGTTTGTAGGCGCTGAATGGTGGTGGCTTGGTCATTGAACATCTCCATCATTTTGCACGCGTAAGAAAAAAATTGCTCTGTCTTTGACAAGAGATTGTGGTCGGTGGCTTCATCAGAGACTACTAAATTTATCTCTACCGGAAAGTCGGGAGAAGGCAGATAGTTCCAATGCCTACTAGTTTGGGCAATGTTGTCTATAACTTCCCAGGCATCCTCACTGGATTTGTTAAACAGGGTTCCACCAGCTGCGATGTCAAGTAATGGCCGGAATCTGTCTGCGATGCCGAAGTAGAAAGTTTGGATTAGGAGGATGTCTGACATTTCCATTCTGCAACATTCCCTTCGCAGGGACTGGAAACACTCCCATGTATCGAACAAGGTCTCTTCATTTCTTTGGGTGAAGGTGATTAGCTCCTTGTAATTGTCTATTGCTAGCATCGGTTGTCGGAATTTGGCCAAAAATTTTCTTTCGAGTTGTTTCCAGGATGAGGATATTCCCTTCCGAATATCTTGATACCATCGCTTTGCTTCGTCTTTCAGGGAGAAGGAGAAGAGTCGGATCCTCTGCTGCTCATTGTTGGCAGCATTTGGCGTACACGTGTTGTAAATTTCTAAGAACCGCTGCACGTGGCATAGTGCATCTATTTTCCCATCTCCGCTGAATTGACAGTTTTTGACGATGTATTCGATGAGGTCAGGCGAGATCTCGAAACAGTTATTTCCCGTTTCTGCTCGGTATGTGAGGTTGATAAGGCTTGCTTTATAAGTCTGCTGCTGAATTATAGTCATTGAGAGAGGCTTGAATGAAAAAGGGGTAGTAAGCTACTAGATCTCCTGTGCCTCGACCCTGCATTCACTGTGGCAAACACTACACACGAGAAGGAAACAGCAGTTAAAACAAAACAATACTAACTCTTATAACAATATTGGAAGTCATCCGAAGTCGCTCTACAGTTGCATTCCCTGGCAACGGCGCCAAAAACTTGATGTGTGTAATTCGGCAAGCGCACCGGTCGCACAAGTAATAAAGTTTTGGGAATAAATCCCCGAGTGTCGGTCTCTTGAGGAATGCAATTAGCGTAGAACGGCAACAGTACCGAGAATATCGTTATGAGAGTTAAAAATAGAACAAAAAGGAAATAGCGGACTAGGGAGATTGTGGATGTTTGATCTACTGAACTAGTAAAAGCTATGCGGGTCGAAAGCACTGCTTCGCAAGGTGAAGTGGTTTGTCGGCCGCAATGCCGAACTTCAGTTGGGCGAGTGGAAGGGAAGCTAATGGATTGCAGTGTTCTTGTGTGGATTGCAATTGGACAAGGCACATGAATGAAGTGGATGTGGGGTGAGCGAGGCGCATTCACAGACAGAACTCACAAGCATAAGAAGAGACTAACATTCCATTATCTATAAAATAAACTTGATGTTCAGGGATGGAAATGTTCATTACACTGCTCAAAACATTCATAACACAGAGGAAGGGGAAGAGGAGTAAACCAAAAGAGAATGAAGATCCACCGCGGGTCGTGGCCGGAGTAGCAAGTTGTCAATCCGCTTCCGGGCTCAGTCCAAGGAGGCTTCCAGTACCAACGATCTGTCACCTCGAAGGCCTTTAAGTCCGTTCTCTAGGTTATCTACTTCACCAACTCTGCAGGAAAGCTTGGAGTTGAAGTCATCAATGGCCGAGGGCTTCGCCGGAGTGTTGAAAAGCTTCGGAGTAGTTGGAAATGGCTTCCCGACGAAGGTGGAAGTGATGGAGCAGCTGGAGAAGTGAAACGGCGATTCCCGCGCACTCTCCGATCGCAGCAAATGACAGGCGTTCACCTAAAACGCGGAGCAAGGACTTATATACGGAGGCAGCAGAAGCAGTGCGCACGATCAGTGGCGCACGACCAGTGGTCGTGCGCACTGTAGGTCGATGATCGTGCGGCTTTTCCAAATAAACCTGCAACCTGGACAAGAAGCATCAGCATATATGCGCACGAGCAGTGGTGCACAACCAGTGGTCGTGCGCACTACGGCCAGTGCTCGTGTGATTACCGAGATAGGGTTAAGAAAAAGGGGGTGTAATGCGCACGCACAGCGGCGCACGACCAGTGGTCGTGCGCAGTATTCCTGCATCGTCGGAGTCTCCCGAGCAGTTCTGGAGCACGCACACGACCACTGTACCAGCAGAATGGACCGAAAGGCCACCAGAACGTGCACACCACATCCCCGAGATAGGGCTAAAGAATAACAACAAAAATAGAAACACAGAAAACACACAGAAGCGGGCCTACAGTGCACTGAATCATGAAATAGGTACAAAAGCACAAAAAAGCAATAAAGGCTCTCAAGTGTAGTGCTAAGACGATAAAACTAGCCCAGATGAGTCCAAAAATCAGTGTAAAATGTGGACTCATCAAAAGACTCGTGCTTATAATAGCAAATCGCAGTAATGTAAATGCGGTAATTAAAACTGCTGATAACAAATGCTACATAATGTAAGTGTTGAATGAAATGTGACCAGTATGAGACTGGAGTAGTACTGAAATGAATGTACTGAATTGAACTTGAATAGTACGAAACTGGAGTAGAACTGAATTGAACTTGACCAGTACGAAACTGGAGTAGAACTGAATTGAACTTGACTAGTATGAAACTGGAGTAGAACTGAATTGAACTTGACCAGTACGAAAATGGAGTACAACTGAATTGAAAGTACTGAATTGAACTCGACCAATACGAAACTGTAGTAGTACTGAAACGAAAGTACTGAACAAAATGAAGGAGCTAGACCAATGCAAGACTAGAATAATCATAAAGAAAATGGTTAGTAGTCCAATCACTCCATTCATCAGGCTTCAGTTCCATCTCCATTCTCAGGAGGTATTTTCAGTCCCTTTTCAGTTCTCAGGCGATGTATTTAGTTCTATTTCCGTTTTTAATAAGGCTTGCTTGGGTTATACTTATTATTAAGATTTGATAGTAATTTGGTTGCGCCTTTTCAAAAAGTTTTAGGCATTTAATTTGTCCAAATAATTTTCATTTGGGCTTTTTAAAAAACTAAATCAACTCCAAAAATTCTCAAATTTTTGTGGAGGAAGCCCTTGATACGGGGAACATTTTTCATGTTGATCACTTTGCCGCCAGAGGCCTAGAAATAGCCCAGAAAATTCTCAAAGTTTATATGATAATCTGGTCTGCTGATAGCAAATCAAGAATATCCTGTGGCTGAGATCGAGCCGGTCCTTAAAAATTATCCTTTTGTCCCCACAACGGATCGATCCCGGATCTGCTGTGGGGGGCGCTGAAGCTGAGGCGGGGGCGAGATTTAATAAAATCCCGACCATCCGATCTTCATCATTAGATCGGGCGGCTGCTGCTCTTCGCCGGCGGAAGACGGGGATAACCATTGCCACCGCCGGCCAGTCACCGCTGAGCACCGGTGCTGCCCTCAGCCGGTTTGCCGGCGGCCGACGAGTCCCTTGGTGGTGGCCCGGCAGCCTGCCGCCGCCGTCCACCGCCTAGTTTGACCAACCCAAGAGCGGGGTGGCAGTGATTTTGCTACTAGTGCCACTGCTCCACCCCACCTCTCCGGCGTTGAGCCGATCCCCGAAACCAACCCCGGCCGGCATGCTGGGGGTAGGGCTCTTTTCCGGTGGTGGTCCAGCGGCCATCCGCCGTCGGCCGCGGCCGAAGCCAAAATAGAGCAAATGCTCTGCCTCTCGGGTGTCGCGGGAGCGGCGTTGTCCCGCAGCACTTGTTGGGTACATTGCAAAATGTGTACCATATTTGAATAAGCCTCACCCTACTCAATGATATACATCAAGGTGTATTTGATGTTGTTTTGAGTTTATATGTGCAGGTTAAGTACATGCAGGAATGCAGAAAAATTTCTAAGTCCATGTGTCGACACCAGAATAAGCTTTGTCGACACTTATGAAGGCTTATGTCAACACTGAAGAAACGTTGTGTCGACACTTGGAGTTAATTGTGTCGACACTTGGAAAGGCTGTGTCGACACCTGAAGAAACTAAGTCGACATATAGAGGCAGTGTCGACTCACAAAGAAGTTTAGTCGACATCAGCTGTGTCAACATGTAGAGGCAGTGTCGACACACAGTGAAGCATTGTCGACATCAATTGTGTCGACACCAAGAGGCAGTGTCGACTCACAGAAGACTTTGTCAACACACTATAGATTTTCAATAAAGTTAAAGAAATGAAGTAACTGTGTCGACACACAGAGGCAGTGTCGACACACAGAAGACCTTGTCGACATCAACTGTGTCAACACACAGGACTTGTGTCGACACACAGCAAAGTTTCAACTATGTTAAAGAAAAGAAGTGATTGTGTCGACACACAAAATAAGTGTCGACACATTCTACAGAAGGCTGTGTCGAGAAGTATTAACAACAACAAAGGAGATGTGTCGACACCACCAAGGCATGTGTCGACACTTAGTCAACTTGTGTCGACACTTAGTCTACTTGTGTCTACACATGATGAAGTTCAGTCTCGACACTTTCAGACAGAGACAGTATTTCAAGAAGTGACTTGATGATTTGACAGCTGCCATTTCCAACCGGTCTTCTACAACTGCCAGAGCTGTCAGAAGTTTGTTAGAAACCGGATCAGCCGGTTACCATGGAGGAAGTCTATATAAAGGCATTCTCCTTCAACAAATAATGTTGATTTTGAAGAATCGAATAGAGAAGAAAGAGAACTGATAGAAGTAATAATACAGAAGATCTAAGAAGAAGTTGGAGAGAGAGAGCTCAATCTACTGAAGTGCAGTTGCTGAACCAGGCTGCCAAGAAAGATTCAGATTGAGATCTGAATCTCAAGTCAGAAGCTAATTGAAGATCAACTTCTCAAGAGTTCAACCCTACTGAGTTCATATTCAAGAAGCTTTGAATAAAGCTAAGAGAGGTTGTTCTCTGCCATCAGATTCTTCCAAGAACTGATCAAGAAGCTATCCATCCATTCTCTCTCTACTAGGGTGGTGGTAAAATACTTTTGTTAAATCAATTGTCTGTAGGATCTATTTTAGATCTGAGCTGTAAGCCTGTGTTATAAAGGCTGAGTTGTAGGAGATTTAGATCTCTGAGTGGTAGGCCTTGTTGAAGGCTGAGGTAGGGCTATGAGCCTGAGTTGTAGGAGATTGTATCTCTGAGTTGTAGGCCTTGTGTAGGCTGAGGTAGGGCAGATTGCCTGAGCTGTAGGAGCCTTGTTGGGTTCTGAGTTGTAAGATCTGAGGATCTGAGGTGAAGTGCAGAAGTTAGGCCGAATCTAGTACACTGCTAGATAGGCGAAGGGGGAAAGTGGATGTACCCAGACCTTGTGGAACTACTATAAAAACTGTGTGCACTCTGTGATTGAATGTTGCTGGGAATGTTGTGCTGTGTTAGCTGTAGAATTTGTAGTTTTCTTGTTATTTAACTAAACAGATTTTCTGCCTTAAAAAGAAAAAGGAATTACACCTATTCACCCCCCTTTAGGTAGTTAGGCACTAATTCTTTTAAGTGGTATCAGAGCCAGGTTCCTCAAAGAAGGACTTAACAGTCTGAGTTAGATCCATAAGGCAGATTCAAGATCAAGAAAATGGGTTCAGGAGAAAATCATAAGGAACTGGGTTCTATGAAATTTCCCATATGCAGGAATGAGATATTTGGAATCTGGAAAGAAAGGGACAGGTTGTTTATGGAGGCTTCTGATCTAAGGATCTACATTACAGTAAAGGAAGGTCCTTATATTCCTATGAAGATTTCAGTTCTAGATGCAAACCAAAGAATTCCCAAGGAGTATTCAGAGATGACTAAGGATGAGATCATCTTGGCACCTATGGATAAAAGTGTCCAGAATATCATAGTAAGTGTCATTGATGATACAACTTTTTAGAATTTGATTCACTGCAAGACCTCCAAGGAAATGTGAGATACTTTGATAGTCTACATGGAGGGGTTCTGAAGAAGTCAGACAAGATAGAAAGTCTATGATGAACCAGGAATATGAGAGTTTCAGACAAGAAAAGTCTGACAGTATAACTAAGTGTTATAAAAAGTTCTATAGAATAGTAAATGAGCTGATGTCCTATGGAAGAATCTTCAGTACATATGAACTGAATGATAAATTCCTAAGATCCTTGACAAAGGATTGGGACACTAAGATTTGTGCTATTAGGGAAGTGGTCAAACTTGCAGATATCTCTCCACCCACTTTGTTTGGAAAATTGTTGTCATATGAGATGCAGCTGATGGCTAGGAAAGAGGAAGAGAAAAGTACAAAAGGGGAGCATGGATAAAAGTCTGTGGCCTTCAAGGTTGACGCCACTAGGAAGAACAGGAGGATGTCTCCATCACCTCCTAAGATAGTTGCTGAAATTGCTTCAGATAATTCAGACAACCAAAGTTCAGACAGCAGTGACTCAAATCAAGACTTTGCTGCCTTCACAAGGCAGTTTCAGAAGTTCCTGAAGAAGAAGCAGTGGAAGTCTAAGCCTTCCACATCTCAGCCTAAGGATGACTATTATCAAAAGAGGAAGTCATCCAGGAAGGACAGGAGCAGGTCTAAGCCAAGCAAATCTACAACGTCAAAGATAATTTGCTACTGCTGTAATAGGCCTGAACATGTTGTGGATGAGAATCCAGACAAAAGAAAAGAGTCTGCTGATAAAAAGAAGATTCAACACCAGAGCAGGAAGGAGAAATCCTTTGTTGCTAAGAAGGAGAAGTGCTTGACAGACCAATCATCTTCAGAGTCAGAATCTGAAGCTGAGGCATACATTGGTCTATATGCAGCAGATGAAGAAGATGTGTTTCTGCAAGTACTGAACTCTATCTATGCACAAGAAGACCATCAGTGCAAGGGACTGATGGCTGTGTCAGAAGAAGACAAGTGTCAGGATCAGCCTTGTCCTAGTAAGGTATAATGTTTTTCCAGTAATTCAGATTGTAGTACTGGGTCAGAGTCAGCAACTTCTGCATCAAGTGATGTGGATGGGTCTGAGTCTGAAGGTGATATTCATCAACTGATAGATGAATATGGGAACTTGTTACACGCACTTAAGAAAAGCAAAAACCTGGCCAAAAATCTGGCTAAGGAAATTGCAGATCTTAAGATGGCTGCATCTGATTCAGAGAAGTTGCTGGATTAGAAGTTGAATGAGATAGCCAGACTGAAAAACATTACTGTTATTCAGATAGGTACTATCACATTTAAGAATGATCAAATTAAAAGTCTGGAGAATAGACTTCAGAAAGAAAAGGAGATTGTGGCTAGTTTTTCTAAGCGAAAATCTGTATTACCCTTAATAGATGACTTTGTGTCACAAAAGGGTAAGGCAGGAATAGGCTTTAAGAAAACAGCATGTGCTGCCAAGTCCAATAAGAAAGGCAAAGCCCCAGCACAAAACAAGAGACCTGCTGTAAACAATTCAGCTAAGGTTGTACCTAAACAAAGGTATAACAAGTTTGAGTGTTGCTGTTGTGGCAAGATAGGTCACTTTGCCTTAGACTGTTGGCACAATACTAGTGTCAAGGAGTATAGTAGTCTACCTGTTAGAAAAGCTACATGAAGATTTGTTAAATTTCAGGCTAACATGAAGCAAGGACCCAAAACTCATTTGGGTTCTAAGATTAAGTAATTCTTTCTTGCAGGTGAGTCCAAGATGCCATGCCCCTATATGGTACTTGGACAGTGGATGTTTCAAGCACATGACTGGAACAAGGGGGTTGCTGAAGGACTACTCACCTATTATGAATGGGCCTAAAGTAACCTTTGGTGGTTCAGAAAAAGGAATCATCAAAGGATTTGTAACATTTCTAATAACCAGATTACTATCTCTCAAGTGGCTTATGTGAAGGGTTTGAAACACAACCTTATAAGCATAAGTCAGTTGAGTGATTTAGGATATGATATTTCATTTATTAAGAATGAGTGTCATATCAAAAGGTCAAGTGATCAAAAGGTCATATTGACAGGATATAGAAAAAGAAATGTGTACTGTCTTAACTTTGAGTGTGAGAACAATGTTTCTCCTATTTGTCTGGTAGCTGATGAGAGAGCCTCTCATTGTGTTAAATGGCACAAGAGGCTGGCCTATCTTAACTACAAGACTATTGGCCAACTCTTTAGCAAAGAGTTAGTGAGGAATGATCCTCAAGTTAAGTGTATGAAGGATGGGATATGCTCAGCTTATCAAAAAGGCAAGCAGACCAAATCTTCCTTTCATAGCCTTAAAAATAAGGATTCAGTGAGGTGTCTCTACCTCTTGCATATGGATCTATTTGGTCCTATGCCAGTTCATAGTCTAGGTAGGAAGGTCTACACTTTTGTGGTGGTAGATGACTATTCTAGATATTCATGGGTGTTCTTTCTGAGACAAAAATCTAAAACCCCAAGTGTTTTATATAGTTTTGTCAAACAAATTCAGAATGAGCTGAACAGTACAGTGGTCAAAATCAGAAGTGACCATGGCACTGAATTTCAATTTGAGAGTATGATAAGACTGTGTGAAGAATTTGGGATTTTTCAAGAATTTTCCTCACCTAGAATACCACAGCAAAATGGTATTGCTGAAAGGAAGAATAGAACACTGATTGAGGCTGGTAGAACTCTATTAAGTTACACTTCTCTCCCAGAATATTTCTAGGCTGAGGCAGTAAACACTGCATGTCATGTGATCAATAGGGCTACTATCACCAAAAGCCACAAAAAGACTCCCTATGAGATTATGAAGGGCAGAAAACCAAACTTATCATATTTTAGGATCTTTGGTTGCAAGTGTTATGTACTTAACAATGACAAGTCTTATCTAACTAAGTTTGCTGCCAAATCCCAAGATGAGATATTTGTTGGGTACAGTAACAATAGTAAGTCTTATAGGGTCTACAACTTGATTACTCAAGTTGTAGAAGAGTCTGTACATGTTGTCTTTGATGAAACAAGACTGATTAACAGTGAGTTGCCAAGTAGTGCTTGCAGTTCTACAGGTATAAATGAGAGAATGGACAAGCTTACCATTACAAAAGATTCAACTGCAAATCAGGAAGTGGAAAATGGTGGCTGTTGTCCAGGGGGAGTAAAAGACTCTCCAAATGCTGATGAAAACCAAGAGGTGCAGTATAATGAAGAGACTAGAGGTGTTCAACCTGAAGATATACTATCTCCCGCTATTAGACACTTAAAGGATCATCTAGCAAATCAGATAATTGGTGATCCAAGACAAGGAGTACAAATAAGGAGCAGGAATCTGAACACAGTTCTTTTCTCTAGCTTCTTATCACAAGTGGAACCCAAGAAATTTGAAGAAGCTGTTCTAGACCCACATTGGATTGATGTCATGCAAGAGGAGCTGAATCAGTTCAGAAGGTGCAAGGTCTGGAAATTGGTTCCTAAACCAAAAGACCACAACATTATTGGAACAAAGTGGATCTTTTGGAACAAACTGGTGAGAATGGGATCATTGTGAAGAACAAAGCAAGACTTGTTGCAAAAGGATACAGGTAGGAAGAGGGTATTGACTTTGATCAAACCTTTGCCCCAGTAGCAAGACTGGAAGCAATTAGGATGTTCCTAGCCTATGCAGCATATCAAGGCTTTAAGGTATTTCAAATGGATGTAAAATCAGCATTCCTAAATGGAAATCTAAAAGAGGAAGTATATATGGAGCAGCCCTCAGGTTTTGTTGATCAACTCTATCCTTATTATGTCTATAGACTTAGGAAAGCTTTGTATGGGTTGAAACAAGCCCCAAGGGCTTGGTATGAAACCATGTCTACTTTCCTCATTGAGAACAAATTCTCAAGGGGGAAATAGATAAGACTCTATTCCTAAGGGAGTCCAAAGGAAAGATTATCCTAGTCCAAATATATGTTGATGACATAATATTTAGGTCTACTGAAAGTAATCTTTGCAGAAAGTTTGCAAAACTTATGTAAGGAAAATTTGAAAATGAGCGATATGGGAGAACTTAAGTTCTTCTTGGGTCTCCAAGTAAGACAGACTGAAGATAGCTTATCCATTTCCCAGTCAAAGTTTACCCTAGAGTTAATTAAAAAGTATGGTATGGAATCATCCACTGCCATGAGAACTTCTATGGGGACAAGTGTGTCTCTAAGCAAAGATGATGCAGGGAAACCTGTAGATGAAACTTTGTATAGAGGGATAGTTGGGTCCCTCCTTTATCTGACTGCTAGTAGACCAGATATCATGTATGCTACATGTGTCTGTGCTAGGTACCAATCATGCCCTAAAGAATCTCATCTTACTGCAGTAAAAAGGATTTTGAGATATCTTAAGGGCACACCCAATCTAGGCCTTTGGTACCCTAGGAATGGAGATTTTCTACTGACAGGCTATTCAGATGCAGATTTTGCAGGTTGCAAAGAAGATAGAAAAAGCACTACAGACACCTGTCAATTTCTAGGAGGAAGATTGGTGTCTTGGAGTAGTAAGAAGCAGACCAGTGTGACAATTTCCACAGCTGAGTCTGAATATGTGGCAGCAGGAAGTTGTTGTGCACAGCTATTATGGATTCAGCACCAGCTAGAAGACTATGGTATTCAGGTAAGTAGAACACCTTTGTTTTGTGATTCTACAAGTACAATTTCTATTGCTAATAATCCTGTTTCACATAGTAGGACTAAGCATATAGAAATTAGATACCATTTTCTTAGAGAACATGTAGAGAAAGAGGACATCTCACTAGAGTTTGTTAAAACAGATTATAAAATTGCAGATATGTTTACTAAGCCTCTAGATGAAACTAAATTCAATAAGTTTAAAATTGAATTAGGAATGTTGAACATAGATTAGTTTCACAAAATTGGCTAAGTAAAATTGTGTCGACACAAGGAGTTGTCTGTGTCGACATATAGAAGTGGTGTCTACATTCCAGGGAAATGATGTCGACACATCTAGAAAATTGGTGTCGACACTTCAGAGAAGTAGTGTTGACACATCCAGGAGTGGTGTCGACACATCCAGAGATGGTGTTGACACTTAGGATCAACACAGTTTTCGTCGAGTGAAGTATCGACTAATCGTCGAGTGCAAATGTATAAGTGTTGGCACATAGAAGTCAACACTTATGTCGAGACATTAGAAGTCCGTGTCGACACTTTTCAACAGTGTCGACACATTAAGAGAATTAAGACGTGCCTTTTCACCTTCGTTTTTAGAAAGGTACAAATATGTCAACAACATTGTCTGTCGACACACTCTCCATAGTTTCGAGACCAAAACTTTGTGCCGACAAATTCTCTCATCTAAATTCAAGATTTCTCTCAACCCTAATGGCGCCCAAGCTTGAAGACAATGTCAATGAAGGATATGAGATGGTACGCAATGCCTTTGAGCATGCGGAACCTGAAATTAAAGCTGTAGTAACCCTAATTGCAGAGAATGAGTTGGAGTTTCTGGTATCTGAACCAACTAAGATTTGGAAGAAAGAAACACTAGAATTCTTTGGTACTGCTATCCTAGATCAAACTGGACTCAAAATTAGATCCACAGTCCATGAAGTAAAGGTGAAAATCACCCATAAGAGTTTAAGGAAAGTTCTTCACCTTCCACGAGCACAAGAATAAGAAGATGTACCTGCTTCTAAGCTAAGGGAAGCACTTCAATGGTGTGGACTAGATTCCACCATGAAGTTTGGCTCAGCTTTGAACAAGAAAGGCATGAATATGCAAGGGAAGTTCCTGTCTGAAGTTGTAGGTAAAGTGATTCTCTGTAAGCCAGGGGGCATGATAGGATTTCTGTCTATATGTTTAGCCTGATGACCAGGATCATCTACACACTAAATACTGATTGGTCAGCAGTAATATTTGAGAAGATTAAGGAAAGTATGAAGAAGCCAAATCTGGGAAGAATTGTGAGCTTGTATTTAGCTGGAACAATACCTGAAGTGATGGAACAGTCAGCTGGGACTAAGATAAATCACATGAGAAGCATGGATATAAGGATTATATCCAGATGGGACAGGGTCCTAACTAAGGATATGCCTGAGGAAGATAGGCAAGAGGTTCCTGAAAAATCTACAACATAAGAAATTCCTCCACAAGACCCTACTAATGGTGCACAAGTGCAGGGGGAGCCTCATGTTGAGGAAGAGCCAATACACTTGGAAAGTGATATGGCTACTCAGACTATACTTGAGGTAATACATGAGGTTAATCAATCCATTCTTAATGATAAGGATGAGACACTAACTGAATTTTTTATTGATGTTGACCAGCCAACACAACTACACAATCAAGTTCAAGATGTAATCATGGAGGATACATCAGTAGTTGCTGATGCTCCAGAGATAAGAGAATCTCCAGTCCCTACTCAACAAAAATTCACCCTTGAAGAGTTGTTTCCAGATATAGTCCAAACTGACTTTGAGAGGGAGAAAGCAGATTTTGAGGGGGAGCAAGTTAACCTTGAGGAGGAGCAAGCTAACCTTGAGGGGGAGCAAGTAGGATCTCAGGGGGAAAAAGTAATAGTTGAGGAGGAGCAGGTAACTCAGGGGGCGCAACCAAGGACTGCACAGGTATTGCCTCTTAGTCCTAAAGATGGAGTTGATATAGCTAGTTCCACAGCATCTAAGGATGAAGAAGCTACAAGAGCTAAGAAGAGGAAGCTAATGGTCTTCAAAAGTAGAAGCCAAAGCTACAGGAAGGCAATACAAATTGTTGCTCCACAATCTGCCCCAAGAGCTGATTACAGTTCCTTATTAGTCTCCCTACAAGTAAAGCTAGATGAGCAAAGGATTGTCATGGAGAAATATACGGATGAAACTCAAAAAGATCTACAATTCTCCTTGGCTCAGGATATAAAATCCATAAGATTTGAAGTTAATCAGCATAAGAAGGAGATGATTGATTATTTTCACAAAGGAGGAAATGCTGTGGTTTTCCTAGCCACATATCAAGAGAAAATCAAGACTCAGGTTGATGATATAGCTCTTAAACAAGGCTATGTTCTAGAGAATCAGATTAGAATGAATGATAATCTGATAGAATCACATAATGTGATTGTTACAGAACTGAAGAATGTTGCAACTGCCCAGACTAATGACAAGTCTAAAGCCAAGACAGAGTTTGATAAGGGGAAGTTTGATAAGGAATTATAGGAAGGCCTAGTTGCTGTCAAATCAGCTATTGAGCAATCTCAAAAGACTATCTCTGCACAGCTACTAAAGTTAAAGTCTTTTTATAAAGATGGTGTTAATTTTCTGGATGAACAGATCAGATTTCAAAAGGATGATCTCAGGGATCATGTGGCCAGAGAAGTCATAAAGGGGGAGAGGGTATTAGTCAAAGCTGGCTCTGATCATGCTAAATGGATATCTAACAGCATCAGAGCCACACTTGGATATCCACCCCTCTGTGATGATGACAATGTGGCTGAGTCTGGTATACAACCTGCTTACTTAGAAGGGGTTCAAGCTGAAGTTGCTCAAGTTATCTATCCTCCAGCTGATTTTGAGATGATTCACCAAGAAGTACAGTCTATGTACAGTCCTCCAGAAGGTGTTCAAAATATTATCCTTGAGAAAGTAGACAAGCCAGTGTCAGAGGCAGTTTTGAAGGAGCAAGAAGCTCTATTATCTAAGAAAAGATTCAGAGAACAGGCAGAATTGAAGCCTGATTTTGAGCAGTGGAGTCCAACATCAAGGAACATTATATTAACTTCTTGGAAAGCTGTAAAGGACCAGACCCATGATAGGGGTAAATGGTACTCAGAACAAGAATGGCAAAAGCATGAAGCCATGCAAGAAGCCATAGTTCAATATAGAAGAAAGGCTAAAGCTGGGAAGCTTCCTCCTAGTGATCAGGAGCCAAGCAAATATTTCCCAAAGCCTTTTCATTACTTTGAAAGACAAATAATAAGGGCTGAAGAGCTTGAAAGAAATAGTGTCTAACCACCTAGAGGGGGGGGGTGAATAGGTGTACCTTTTCTTTTAAATTTTAAGGCAGAAACTCTGTACAATTAAACTTGTATTTGCAATATTCTACAACTATTCAGCACAGCTAGCTCAGCAATCACAGAAATAATCAAACACAGAGTGCACACAGATTTTTATAGTGGTTCCCCAAGGTCTGGGTACATTCACTTTCCCCCTTCCCTATCTAGTAGTGTACTAGATTCAGCCTAACTTCTGCACTTCTCCTCAGATCCTCAGATCCTACAGCTCAGAACCTCAAACTAGGTTCCTACAACTCAGAGTGTCCCCACTCCTACAACTTAGGCACAAAGCCCTACCACTCATTCTTCAACAAGACCTACACTCAGGCTAAACAGCCCTACCTCAGCCTTCAACAAGGCCTACACTCAGAGAATTGATTCTCCTACACTCAGGCTCAAAAGCCCTACCTCAGCATTTATAGATTTAGGCTTACATCTCAGATCCCTTAGGATCCTACAAAAAGATAATAAAAAGTTTTTAGATCACCACTCAGTTTGAGAGAATGAAGAGGGCAATCTTCTTGATCAGTTCTTGATAACACTGATTCCTGAGATCAACTTTGTCTTTGCTTTCTTCAAGGCTTCTTGAGTCTGAACTCAGTAAAGATGATCTTCTTAAAGTAGACCGGCTGGCAACTTCCTTCTTAGGATGGAGAATTAAATCTGGATCCTACTTTACAGTCTGGTTCAGAACCTGCTACTTAAGAGATTTGATTAACAAGTCTCTTTCTTGATTTCAGATACTGGAGTTCTCTCTCTTCAAGTAAATCTGAAATTTCTTCAAAATACTGATTTACAGTTTTCTCTGGATCTGTATTGATCTTCTTAATCTTCTGATTGATTGATTCTATTGATTGATCGATTCTTCTGTTGAACGAGAAAGGCCTTTATATAGTCTTCCTCCAAGGTAATCGGCTGATCCGGTTTCTAACGAACTTCTGACAGCTCCGACAGTTGCAGTAGACCGGCTGAAATGGCAGCTATTAAGTCATCCAGTCACTTCTTGAAATCACTGTCTCTGTCTGAAAGTGTCGAGACTGTTCTTCATTATGTGTCGACACAATTAGACCAAGTGTCGACACAAGTAGACTAAGTGTCGACACTTGCCTTGGTGGTGTCGACACAACTCCTTATGTTGTTGTAATAGCTTCTCGACACTGCTTCTGTTGAATGTGTCGACACTGATTGAGTGTGTCTACACAAGTACTTCTTCTTTAGAACTTAGTTGAATTATGCTGTGTGTCGACACATCTCCTTTGTGTCGACACATGCCTTCTTGTGATGAAACTTACTGAGTGTCGACACATCTCCTTTGTGTCGACACAAGTACTTCTTTTACTTTAACTGTGTTGAAACTTGCTGTGTGTCGACACAAGTCCTGTTTGTCGACACAGTTGATGTCGACAATGCCTTCAGTATGTTGACACAGCTTCCTGGTGTCGACACATTGGATGTCGACTAAGCTTCTCTGGGTGTCGATACTTCCTCTAAGTGTCGACATGATATATGTTGAGTATTCTTCATAGTGTGTCGACGCTGCCTGTATGTGTCGACACTTTTTTTCTGGTGTCGACTCTGCCTTTCCTGGTGTAGACACAAATACTCCAAGTGTCGACACAGCTTCTCTAGGTGTCGACACAAGCCTTCATAAGTGTCGACACTGCATCTCTAGGTGTAGACACATAGACTTAGAAACTTTTCTGCATTTCCTGCAATTACTTAACCTGCACATATAAACTCAAAGCACATCAAATACACCTTGATGTATATCATTGAGTAGGGTGAGGCTTCTCCAAATCTGGTACACATTTTCCAATGTACCCAACAATCTCCCCCTATTTGGAGAAGTCATAACCTTAGTCAATGATATACACCATACATAACAAAATACTCAATATGATGTATAACAGTAATATATGACAGGGTAAATACTAAACAAAACATGTATAAACAATCTTCACAGAATAAAAATGTAACAGATTGAACATCAAACATTGTTTTGTTACAACTTCCAATAGTTTCATTAATCAAAAGTTTACATGGATTTTAATGCAAATGATTACAAAGTTGTAAACTTAGAAAATTCTATTCTATGGCTGCTCTGGCTCCTTGATGACAATGCCCTTTCCAGATTGAATCTTGGCTTTAACTGGAGCATTAGTGTCATCAGCAGGCTTCTTTCCCTTAAGATCTTTCTTCTTCTGTACTTCAGCCCTTATCTTTTGTCTCTCAAAATAATAATAAGGCTTAGGGAAATACTTGCTAGGCTCCTGTGCATTAGGAGGTAGCTTCCCAAGTTTAGCCTTCCTTCTGTACTGAACTATGGCCTCTTGCCTAGCTTCATGTTTTCTCCACTCTTACTCAGAATACCATTTGCCCCTTTCTAGGATATTATCCTTTGCAGCCTTCCAAGTAGTCAGTATAATATTTCTGGAAGTTGGGCTCCACTGCTCAAAATCTGGCCTTAACTCAGCCTGTTCTCTGAACCTCTTCTTGGATAATTGAGCTTCTTGCTCTTTTAATACTGCCTCTGGCACAGGCTGTACTACTTTCTCAATGATCACATTTTGAGCATCTTCTGGAGGACTATACATAGATTGTATCTCTTGATGTATCATGTCAAAATCTGCTGGAGGGTAGATCACTTGAGCCACTTCAGCTTGCTCACCTCCAAAAACAGCAGGATTTATACCAGATTCAGCAACATTATCATCATCACACAAAGGTGGATATCCAAGGGTAGCTCTGATGCTGTTTGAAATCCATTTAGCATGGTCAGAGACTGCTTTGACTAATACCCTCTCCCCCTTTATGACTTCTCTTTCTATATGATCCCTAAAAATCATCCTTCTAAAATCTGATCTGAGCATTCAGATAGTTAGCACCATATTTATAAAAAGGTTTTAACTTTTGGAGCTTGTCAGTAATAGCCTTTTTGAGAATCTTCAATTGCAGTTTTAACAGCAGTTAGGTGTTCTTGTAATTGCTTGTCAAACTCAGCCTTGGCAGTAGTTATAGCCTCAGTTTGTGCATTAGCAATATTTTTCATTTCACTTACAATGGCATTATAATAGACAGTCAGATTATCATTCATCCTAATCTAATTTTCCAGGACATATCCTTATTTCACTGCCATATCATCAACCTGTGTCTTTATCTTCTCTTGATGAGTAGCCAGATATACCACTGCATTGCCTCTTTTGTGGAAATAATCAGTCATTTCTTTCTTAGTTAGATTAACTTCAAATCTTATAGATTTGATGTCTTGAGCCAGATCAAATTGAAGAGATTTATGTCCTTCATCCATATATTTTTATAGAGCCTTCCTTTGCTCATCCATCTTGATCTGCAAAGCCACCAACAAAGAGCTGTAATCAGCTGTTGGGGCAGGCTGAGGAACAATGGTTTGCAATGCTTTTTTGTAGGTTTGGCTTCTCCTTTTGAAGACCTGTAGCTTTCTTTTCTTGGCTCTAGCAGCCTCTTCACCTTCAGAAGCAGAAGTACTTGCAATATCAACCCTTTTCTTAGGACTAGGAGGCAATTCCTTCTCAGTCCTTGGTATCTCCTCCTTTGTCCTTTTCTCCTCAGTGTTATTTCTAGCAGTCTCCTCCTGTGAGCTGACATTTTCCCCCTCAAGGTTAGCTGACTCCCCCTCAAAAGATGCTTTCTCTTCCTCAAAATTAGTGGCTCTTCTAGAGTGAACTCTTGTTGAGTAGGGACTGGAGAATCTCTTATCTCAGGAGCATGATCTGCAACTGATGTGTCTTCCATGACAACATCTTGTGGTTGACTATGTAACTGAGTTTGCTGATCAACATCAATTAAATATTCAGTCAATACTTCATCCTCAATATGAAAAATTGATTTATTAACTTCATTGATTACCTCAAGAATTGATTGGGTTGCCCTTTCACTGTCTAAGTGAGTTGGCTCATCCACATGTTGAGGCTTCCCCTGGAGTGGATCCAGGTGAATGGGGCTAGCAAATGGTAGCTCCCCCTGCCTCTGGGCATCTTCAGTCCTTACTGGTGACCTTCCAGTAACATCAGCTGCTTCCTTATCAGCTTCATCCTCATTAGAACTGAAAACTACCTGCTCCTCTGAGCTACTTCAGGATCCAGGAGCCACAATGGCTTTCTTCTTCTTCTTCTAAGGTGTTTCCTTCTCTGGTGTAGGCATTTCTTTAGTTAACACCCTATCCCATCTTGAGATTATTCTGATGTCCATTTTCCACATGTGGTTTATCTTTGATCCAGCAGCTTGGTTCATCACTTATGGAATAGTTCCAGCCAAGAACAAACTCATAATCCTACCCAGATTGGGCTTCTTTAGACTTTCCTTAATCTTGTCAAACATTACTGCTGACCAATCAGTTTTCCGTTGGAAAATGATCCTTGTCATTAAATTGAACATGTGAGCTGATATTCTATCATGCCCACCTGACTTTCTCAGAATTACCTTTCCTACTATTTCAGACAAGAACTTGCCTTGCATGTTCATGTCTTTCCTATTAAAAACTGATCTAATTTTCATGCTTGAATCAAGTCCACACCATTGCAGTGCCTCCCTTGTCTTTGATGCAGGTACATCTTCCTCTTATTTAGTTCTAGGTAGATGTAGAACTTTTCTTAGATTTTTCTGGGTGAATTTCACCTTAACTCCATGGACTTTGGATTTAATCGTAAAACCTGTTTCATCAAGGGTTGCTGCATTAAAGAATTCGAGGACCTCCTTCTTCCAAATCTTGATTGGCTCGGAAACTAGATACTCTAACCCAGTCTCTGCAACTAGGGTTACAACACCGTGAATTTCTGGTTCCGCGTCGTCAAAAGCATATCGCACGAGCTCACAACCTTCATTGATGTTCTCTTCTAGCTTGGGTGCCATTAGGGTTTGGAGAAATTTTGAATTTAGAGAAGAGAGATGTCGACACACAAGTTTGGTCTCGAAACTATGGTGAGCGTGTCGACAAACAATGTGGGAGACCTATTTATACCTTTCTAAAATCAAAGGTGAAAAGGCGCGACGAAATACTTGAAATGTGTCGACACTGTTGAAAAGTGTCGACACTTACTTCTAATGTCTCGACAACTATGTGTCGACACAAATATAGTCGACAGAATATATGTGTCGACACTTATACATCTCAGCTCGACGATTAGTCGAAACTCTACTCGACGAAATTAGTTTTAAATCTAAGTGTCGACACCACCATGGATGTGTCGACACCTACTCTGCATGTGTCGACACCATTTCGCTGAAGTGTCGACACAGACTTCCTAGATGTGCCGACACCATTTCTCTGAAATGTCGACACCACTTCTGTTGGGTACATTGGAATATATGTACCAGATTTGAAGAAGCCTCACCCTACTCAATGATATACATCAAGGTGTATTTGATGTGCTTTGAGTTTATTTGTGCAGGTTAAGTAACTGTAAGATTGAAGGAAAAGTTTCTAAGTCCATGTGTCGACACCTAGAAGAAAAGTGTCGACACTTAAGAAGGCTTGTGTCGACACCTAGAGAAGCTGTGTCGACACTTGGAGTAATTGTGTAGACACCAGGAAGGCAGAGTCGACACCAGAAGAAAAGTGTCGACACATACAGGCAGAGTCGACACACAGTGAATAATTGTCTACATAATCAGTGTCGACACTTAGAAGCAGTGTCTACACCTAGAGAAACTTTGTCGACATCAAAAGTGTCGACACCAGGAAGCTATGTAGACACTCAGTGAACTTCCACAAAGTTTAAGTACATGTGTCGACACAAAGGAGATGTGTCGACACTCAGCAAAGTTTCAACACATGAAGACAAGTGTCGACACAAAGGAGATGTGTCGACACTCAGCAAATTTCAACACAAGAAGTTGTGTCGACACAAAGGAGTTGTGTCGACACTCAGCAGAAATCAACTAAGTATTGAAGAAGAAGTATTTGTGTTGACACACTCAACCAGTGTCGACACATTCAACAGAAGGCTTATGTCGACACACAGGATCAGTGTCGACATATTCTGAAGAAGCAGTGTCGAGAAGCTGTTACAACAACACAAGGAGTTGTGTCGACACCATGAAGGCTAGTGTCGACACTTAGTCTATTTGTGTCGACACACAAAGACTATCTGTCTCGACACTTTCAGACAGTGACAGAGATATCAATAAGTGACTGGATGACTTGACAGCTGCCATTTCAACCGGTCAACTGCAACTGTCAGAGGTGTCAGAAGGTTGTTAGAAACCGGATCAGCCGGTTACCATGGAGGAAGACTATTTAAAGACCTTTCTCCTTCGATAGAAGAGATGAAGTAATCAGTTGAAAAACAACACAAAAAAGAAGAAGACCTTCAAGAGAAGATCTAAGTAGTTGGAGAGAGAGAGAGCTCCTTCTAAGAAGAACAGCTGTTGAACCAGGCTGTAAAGTAAGTTTCAGATTGAGATCTGATTCTCAATACAGAAGTTGATTGAAGATCATCTTCAGAGGAGACTCAACCCTACTATGTTCTAATTCAAGAAGCTTTGAAGAAAGCCAAGGGAGGTTGATCTCTGCAAAGTTCTTTCAAGAACTCATCAAGAAGCCAGTCAACTCATCTCTCTCTTTCAGAGTTGTGGTTATATACTTTGTAAACTTTATTTTCTGTAGGATCCTAAGGGATCTGAGCTGTAAGCCTATTTTATAAAGGCTGAGGTAGGGCTATTGTGCCTGAGTGTAGGAAATTTTATTCTCTGAGTGTAGGCCTTGATTGTAGGCTGAGGTAGGGTTGTTTAGCCTGAGTGTAGGTCTTGGTGAAGATTGAGTGGTAAGGCTTTGTGCCTGAGTTGTAGGAGTGGGGACACTCTGAGCTGTAGGAACCTGTTTGGGGTTCTGAGTTGTAAGATCTGAGGATCTGAGAAGAAGTGGAGAGGTTAGGCCGAATCTAGTACACTACTAGATAGGCGAAGGGGGAAAGTGGATGTACCCAGACCTTGGGGAACCACTATAAAAATCTGTGTGTACTCTGTGTGTGATTAATTCTGTGATTGTTGTATTATCTGTGTTGAATTGCTGTAGAGAATTGCAAATACAGGTCTTATTATTCAGTGTTTCTACCTGTAATTTTAAAAAGATTAAATTCACCTATTCACCCCCCTCCCTCTAGGTGATTAGGTACTATTTATTTCAAGTGGTATCAGAGGGAGGTTACTCAAAAAGGACATAACAATCTGAGTAAAGATCCTGTAGGCAGAATCAGAATATTCAAGATTCAAGAAAATAGGTTCTAGTGAGAATCACAAAGAGCTAGGATCCATGAAATTACCAATCTGCAGAAAAGAGATTTTTGGCATATGGAAAGAGAGGGTTAGACTCTTTATGGAAGCATCTGACCCAAGAATATACATCACAGTCAAAGAAGGGTCATATGTGCCAATGAAGATCTCCATTCTAGATGCAAATCAGAAAACTCCTAAGGACTATTCAGAAATGACTAAAGATGAAATAATTCTGGCCACTATGGACAAGAGGGCCCAGAATATTATTGTAAGTGCAATTGATGATGCCACATTTCAGAACCTAATACATTGTAAAACCTCAAAAGAAATGTGGGACACACTGATAGTTTACATGGAGGGATCAGAAGAAGTAAGACAAGACAGGAAGTCTTTGTTAAATCAGGAGTATGAAAGTTTCAGATAAGGAAAGTCTGATATCATTACTGAATGCTACAAAAAGTTCTATATGATAGTAAATGAATTGATGTCCTATGGAAGAGAATTCAACAACTATGAGCTGAATGACAAGTTCTTAGGATCCCTGACTAAGGACTGGGATACCAAGATTTGTACCATTAGGGAAATGACCAAATTAGCTGATATACCTCCTCCAACTTTGTTTGGAAAACTGTTATCTTATGAGATGCAGTTAATGGTTAGAAAGGAGGAAGAAAAGACTACTAGAGTGGAGCACAAGGAAAGATCTGTGGCCTTCAAGACTGAAGCCACTAGGAAGTATAGAAGCAAGTCTCCATCTCCACCACAAACAGTTGCTGATACTGCTTCAGAAAATTCAGAGAACCAGAACTTAGACAGCAGTGAAAGTGATGAGGATTTTGCTGCCTTTACAAGGCAGTTTCAAAAGTTTCTTAAAAAGAAGCAGTGGAGGTCTAAGCCATCCACTTCACAGACAAAAGATGACTACTATCAGAATAGGAAGTCATTAAGGAATGACAGAAGAAAGTCCAAGCCAAGTAAAACTACATCCTCAAAGATAGTATGCTATTGTTGTAATAGACAGGGACATGTAGTAGCTGACTGTCCAGAAAAGAGGAAAGAGTCAACTGACAAGAAGAAGACTCAGTTTAAGGGCAAAAGGAAAGGTCCTTTGTTGCTAAGAAGGATAAGAGTTTGACTGATCAGTCATCTTCAGAAACAGACTCAGAAGCTGAAGCCTATATTTGATTGTTTGCTGAAGAGGAGGAAGATGAGTTCATGCAGTTAATGAACTCAATTTATGAGCATGAGGACAATCAGTGCAAAGGGCTGATGGCCTTATCTGAAGGAGACAAAATCCAGGATCAGCCTGGACCAAGTAAGGTACAAAGTTGTTCTTCAAGTTCAATTTTTAGTACCAAGTCAGAATCAGATACATCTGCATCAAGTGATGTGGATGGGTCTGAATCTGAAGGAGATATTCATCAGTTAATTGATGAATATAGGGACTTATTGCAGGCCTTGAAGAAAAGCAAAACCTTAGCCAAAACTTAGGCAAAGGAGATTGCTAGTCTTAAATTGGCTGTTGCTGATTCAGACAAGTTGCTTGATCAGAAACTAAATGAAATAGCCAGGCTGAAGAACATTACTGTTATTCAGATGGGTACTATTATATTTAAGAATGATCATATTAGAAATCTGGAGGCTAGACTTCAGAAGGAGAGAGATATTGTAGCAAGTTTTTCTAAACCAAAATCAGTTTTACCTTTGATAGATGAGTTTGTACCTCATAAGGGTAAAACTGGATTGGGGTTTACAAAACCTGCCTAGACAGCTAGGTCAAAATCTAAGGGCAAAGCCCCAGCACTCAACAAGAAGCCTGCTGTAGATAAAACAGCCAGGGTTGTACCTAAACAAAGGTACAATAGATTTGAGTGCTGGTGTTGTGGCAAGGTAGGCCACTTTGCCATAGATTGTTGGCACAATACAAGTGTCAAGGAGAGTAGCAAACTACCTGTTAGAAGAGCTACAAGTAGTTTGTTAAAAGTCAAACTAACCTGCACTAAGGACCCAAGAATTATTTGGGTTCTAAGGTTAAGTAATCTGTTTTGCAGGTAAGTCCAAGTGGCCATGCCCCTATATGGTACTTGGACAGTGGATGTTCCAGGCACATGACTGGAACTAGGGGTTGCTGAAGGACTATACAACAATCAAGGATGGTCCTAAAGTTACCTTTGGTGGTTTAGAAAAAGGAATCATCAAAGGCTTTGGTAACATTACTAGTAACCAAATTACAATTACTCAAGTGGCTTATGTAAAGGGTTTGAAACATAACCTCATTAGCATAAGTCAGCTGAGTGATTTAGCATATGACATCTCATTTGTCAAGGATGGTTGTCATATCAAGAGGTCAAATGATCAAAAGATCATTCTGACAGGATATAGGAAGAGAAATGTATATTGTCTAGACATTATGTGTGAGAACATTGTTTCTCCTATTTGTCTTGTAGCTGATGAGAAAGTCTCACATTGTGTTAAATGGCACAAGAGGCTGGCTCATCTCAACTATAAGACAATTGGCCAACTCTTTAGTAAAGAGTTAGTGAGGAATGGTCCTCAAGTTAAGTGTATCAAGGATGGGATATGCTCAGCTTGTCAAAAGGCAAGCAGACCAAATCCACCTTTCATAGCCTTGAGAACAAAGATGCTCTGAGATGTCTATACCTCTTGCATATGGATCTTTTTGGTCCTATGCCAGTTCACAGTCTATGTAGAAAGGTCTACACATTTGTGGTTGTAGATGATTATTCAAGGTATTCCTGGGTGTTCTTCCTTAGACAGAAATCTGAAACCCCAAGTATCTTATATAGTTTTGTTAAACAAATTCAGAATGAATTGGACAGTACAGTGGTCAAAATCAGAAGTGACCATGGTACTGAATTTCAGTCTGAAAGTATGACAAAACTGTGTGAAGAGTTTGGAATTTTTCAGGAATTTTCCTCACCAAGAACACCTCAGCAAAATGGTATTGCTGAAAGGAAAAATAGAACCTTGATAGAGGCTGGTAGAACCCTATTGAGTGACACTTCTCTCCCAGAATATTTCTGGGTTGAGGCAGTTAATACTACATGTCATGTAATCAATAGAGCTACTATCACCAAGAGCCACAAGAAGACCCCCTATGAGATTATGAAGGGCAGAAAACAAAATTTATCCTATTTCAGGATCTTTGGTTGCAAGTGTTATATACTTAACAATGGAAAGTCTTATCTAACTAAGTTTGCTGCCAAATCCCAAGAGGGGATCTTTGTTGGGTACAACAATAATAGTAAGGCTTATAGGGTCTGTAACTTGATTACTTAAGTTGTAGAAGATTCTGTTCATGTAGTTTTTGATGAAGCTAGACTCATTAACAATGAATTGCCTAGAAGTGTTTGCAGCTCCACAGGTGTAACTGAGAAGATGGACAAGCTTACTATTGCAGAAGGTGCTACTGCAAGTCAGCAAGTGGAAGATGGTGGCTGCTGTCCAGGGGGAGTACAAGGTACACCTGATGCTGAAGAAGACCAAGAAGTGCAGGTAAATGAAGAGAATGAAGGTGTACAACCTGAAGACAGGCTGCCTCCAGCAAATAGGCATTTAAAGGATCATCCAGCCAATCAAATTATTGGAGATCTCAGATAAGGGGTACAAACAAGGAGCAGGAATCTAAGTTCGGTTCTCTACTCCAGCTTTCTATCCCAAGTAGAGCCAAAGAAATTTGAAGAAGCAATCCTAGACCCTTATTGGATTGAGGCCATGCAAGAGGAGTTGAACCAGTTCAAAAGATGCAAGGTCTGGGAGCTAGTTCCTAAACCCAAGGACCACAAGATTATTTGAACTAAGTGGATCTTTAGGAACAAGTTGGATGAGCATGGAATCATCATAAAGAATAAAGCTAGACTTGTTGCAAAGGGATATAGGCAGGAAGAAGGTATTGATTTTGATCAAACCTTTGCTCCAGTAGCAAGACTGGAGGCAATAAGGATGTTCCTTGCCTATGCAACATATCAAGGGTTTAAGGTATATCAAATGGATGTTAAGTCAGCTTTTCTGATTGGAAATCTGAAGGAAGAAGTCTATGTAGAGCAGCCATCAGGTTTTGTAGATTCTCTTAAACCTGACTATGTATATAGACTTAGAAAGGCTTTGTATGGGTTAAAACAAGCACCTAGGGTCTGGTATGAAACCCTGTCTAGTTTCCTCATTGAGAACAAATTCTCAAGGGGAAAATAGACAAGACTCTATTCCTTAGGGAATCCAGAGGCAAGATCATCTTAGTCCAAATATATGTAGATGACATAATATTTAGGTCTACAGAAAGTAGTCTTTGCATGAAGTTTGCAAAACTTATACAAGGACAATTTGAAATGAGCAGTATGGGGGAACTTAAGTTCTTCTTGGGTCTCCAAGTTAGACAGACTGAGGATGGTTTATCCATATGCTAGTCTAAGTTCACCCTAGAATTGATAAGGAAGTATGGTATGGAATCATCCACTACCATGAAAACTCCTATGGGGTCAACTATGTCTCTAAGCAAAGATGATGCAGGGAAACCTGTAGATGAAACTTTGTATAGAGGGATAGTTGGCTCCCTACTGTATTTGACTGCTAGTAGACCAGATATCATGTATGCTACATGTGTCTTTACTAGGTATCAAGCTTGCCCTAAAGAATCTCATTTGACAGCAGTCAAAAGAATTTTGTGATATCTTAAGGGCACACCTTATCTAGGCCTTTGGTACCCTAGGAATGGAGATTTTGAACTGACAGGTTATTCAGATGCAGATTTTGCAGGCTGCAAGGAGGATAGGAAAAGTACCACAGGAACCTGTCAATTTCTAGGTGGAAAGCTGGTGTCATTGAGTAGCAAGAAGCAGACCAGTGTGGCTATCTCCACAGCTGAGTCAGAGTATGTTGCTGCAGGAAGCTGCTGTGCACAACTACTATGGATACAACACCAGCTAGAAGATTATGGTATTCAAGTAAGTAGAACACCTTTATTTTGTGATTCTACTAGTGCCATTTCTATTACAAATAATCTTGTCTCTCATAGTAGGACTAAGCACATAGAAATAAAATACCATTTTCTAAGAGAACATGTGGAAAAAGAAGACATTTCCCTAGAGTATGTTAAGACAGATAATCAGTTAGCTGATATGTTTACTAAGCCCTTAGATGAAACCAAATTCAATAAATTTAAAATTGAATTAGGAATGATAAACTTAGAATAGTTTACAAAAATTGGCTAAGTAAAATAGTGTCGACACACAGAGTTGTCTGTGTCGACACTTAGAAGTGGTGTCGACATTTCAGAGAAATGGTGTCGACACATCTAGAAAGTCTGTGTCGACACTTCAGAGAATTAGTGTCGACACATGCAGTGTAGGTGTCGACACATCCAAGGTGGTGTCGACACTTATGATTTGCACAGAATTAGTCTAGTAGAGTCTCGACTAAGTGTCGAGCAGAGATATATAAGTGTCGACACATATATTCTGTCGACTATATTTGTGTCGACACATATTTGTTGAGACATTAGAAGTATGTGTCGACACTTTTCCACAGTGTCGACACAATTCAAGTATTTTAACGCGCCTTTTCACCTTCAATTCTAGAAAGGTATAAATAGGTTTTCCCCATTGTTTGTCGACACGCTCACCTTAGTTTCGAGACCAAACTTGTGTGTCGACATCTCTCTTCTCTCAATTCAAAATTTCTTCAAACCCTAATGGCGCCCAAGCTAGAAGAGAACATTAATGAAGGATATGAGCTCGTGCGTCACGCCTTTGATGACGCAGAACCAGAAATCAAAGGTGTGGTAACCCTAATTGCCGAGACTGGACTAGAGTATCTTGTATCAGAACCAATCAAGATATGGAAGAAGGAGGTCCTTGAATTCTTGGGTGCAGCTACTCTTGATGAATCAGGACTCAAGATTAAGTCCAGAGTTCATGGGACAAAAGTCAAGGTCACACAGAAAAGTCTAAGAAAGGTACTTCAACTACCAAGAACAAAAGAGGAAGAAGATGTATCTGCCTCTAAGACTAGAGAGGCATTGAAATGGTGTGGATTAGACTCAAACCTGAAAATTGGATCAGTTTTCAACAGAAAAGGGATGAACATACAAGGAAAGTTTCTATCTGAAATAGTAGGAAAAGTAATACTGAGCAAGCCTGGTGGACATGATAGAATATCTGCTCACATGTTCAGTCTAATGACAAGGATAATTTTCAACCTTAATACTGATTGGTCTGCAGTCATGTTTGATAAGATAAAAGAGAGCCTGAAGAAACCCAATCTGGGTAGAATTCTGAGTCTATACCTAGCTGGAAGTATTCCTGAAGTGATGAACCAAGCTGCAGGTTCAAAGATAAACCACATGAGAAGAATGGATGTGAGAATTTTCTCAAGGTGGGATAGAGTATTGACAAAGGAACTGCCAACTCCAGAAAAGGAAACACCTCAGAAGAAGAAGAAGAAGACAGCCATTGTGGCTCAAGAATCCTCAAGTAGCTCAGAGGAGCAAGAGGTGTTTAGTTCTGATGATGAAGAGGGAAGAAGTGCTGGACAGTCACCAGCAAGACAAGGAGATGCTCGGAGGCAGGGAGAGCTACCATCAGCTAGCCATATTCATCTGGATCCACTCCAGTGGGAGCCTCTACATGTGGATGAGCCAACCCAATTAGAGAGTGAAAGGACTACCCAAACAATACTAGAGGTAATCACTGAAGTTAATCAATTAGATTTCACTATTGAGGATGAAGTTTTGACTGACTCATTACCTGATGTTAATCAGCAAACACAGATACATAGTCAACCCCAGGATGTGGTCATGGAGGACACATCAGTTGCTGATAGAGAGGTATTAGATGCTCCAGAAATAAGAGATTCTCCTGTACAACCTCAGCATGAGTTTACATTAGAAGAAATGTTCACTGATCTTATACAGACAGACCTTGAGAGAGAGATAGCAGCTGTTGAGGGGGAGAAGGTAAATCTTGAAGAGGAGCCTGTAGAGGAGACTGCTAGACAAGAGACTGAGGAGCAAAGACTTGCTGAGGAGCAACCAAGGACTGAGAAGGATTTATATCCTAGTCCTAAGGATAGAGTAGACATTGTCAGTACTTCTGCTTCAGAGGATGAAGAGGCTGCTAGAGCCAAGAAGAGGAAGTTCTAGGTCTTCAAGAAAAGAAGCCAGAACTACAAGAAAGCACTACAGACAATTGCTTCACAGCATGCCCCAACTACTGATTATAGTTCTCTGATGGTGGCATTGCAAATCAAGATGGATGAACAAAGAAAAGCTTTATAAAAGTATAAGGATGAAGGGCATAAATCCCTGCAATTTGATCTGGCACAAGACATCAAATCTATCAGATTTGAAGTGAATCAACACAAGAAGGAAATGACTGATTGTTTCCATAAAGGAGGGAATGCAGTGGTCTATCTGGCTACACATTAAGAGAATATCAAGAAATAGATTGATGATCTGGCAGTCAAACATGGCTATGTCCTGGAAAACTAGATAAGAATGAATGACAATTTAACTGAATCACACAATGTGATAGTCACTGAAATGCAGAATCTAGCTGCTGCTCAAACTACAGCAAGGACTGCTGCCAAGGCTGCATTTGATAAGAAACTACATGAGAGCCTCACTGCTGTTAAAACTGCCATTGAAGAATCTCAAAAGGCAATTACTGAAAAGCTCCAAAGGTTAAAACCATTTTATAAGGATGGGGTTAACTATTTGAATGCTCAGATAAGATTTCAGAAAGATGATCTTAGGGATCATATAGAGAGAGAAGTCATAAAGGGGGAGAGGGTACTAGTCAAAGCAGGCTCTGATCATGCAAAGTGGATTTCAAACTCTATCAGAGCCACCCTTGGATATCCACCCTTATGTGATGATGATAATGTTGCAGAGTCTGGCATCAATCCTGCATACTTTGGAGGAGAGCAAGCTGAAGTGGCTCAAGTGATATACCCTCCTGCAGATTTTGACATGATACATCAGGAGGTACAGTCTATGTATAGTCCTCCTGAGGGTAATCAGAATGTTATTCTTGAAAACGTTGTACAGCCTGTGCCAGAGGCAGTACTAAAAGAGCAAGAGGCTTTATTAAAGGAGCAAGAAGCTCAATTATCTAAGAAGAGGTTCAGAAGACAAGCTGAATTAAGGCCAGACTTTGAGCAATGGAGCCCAACCTCTAGGAATATCATATTAACTGCTTGGAAGGCTGCTAAGGATAATATCCTGGATAGGGGCAAATGGTATTCTGAACAGGAGTGGAGAAAACATGAGAATAGGCAAGAAGCTATAGTATAATATAGAAGGAAGGCTAAACTAGGAAAGCTACCTCCTAATACATAGGAGCCTAGCAAGTATTTCCCTAAGCCATATCACTATTTTGAGAGGCAAAAGATAAAGGCTGAAGAGAAGAAAAAGAAAGATCTTAAAGGGAAGAAGCCTACTGATGACAATGATGCTCCAGTCCAAGCAAAGATTCAATCTGGAAAGGGCATTGTTATCAAGGAACCAGAGCAGCCTTAGGATAGAAATTTTCTTAAGTTTACAATTTGTAATCATTTGCTTTTAACTATATGTAAACTTTTGATTAATGAAAATATTTGAAGTTGTAAGAACAATGTTATATGTTCAATCTATTACATTATTGTTCTGAGATAATTGTTTATACATGTTCTGTTTATACATGTTTAGTTCTTACCCTGTCATTTAATATTGTTATACATCATATTGAGTATTTGTTATGCATGGTGTATATCATTGACTAAGGGTTATGACTTCTCCAAATAGGGGGAGATTGTTGGGTACATTGGAATATATGTACCAGATTTGAAGAAGCCTCACCCTACTCAATAATATACATCAAGGTGTATTTGATGTGCTTTGAGTTTATTTGTGCAGGTTAAGTAACTGTAAGATTGCAGGAAAAGTTTCTAAGTCCATGTGTCGACACCTAGAAGAAAAGTGTCGACACTTAAGAAGGCTTGTGTTGACACCTAGAGAAGCTGTGTCGACACTTGGAGTAATTGTGTCGACACCAGGAAGGCAGAGTCGACACTAGAAGAAAAGTGTCGACACATACAGGCAAGTGTCGACACACAGTGAAGAATTGTCTACATAATCAGTGTCGACACTTAGAAGCAGTGTCGACACCTAGAGAAACTTTGTCGACATCAAAAGTGTCGACACCAGGAAGCTATGTCGACACTGAAAGAACTAGTGCCTAATCACCTAGAGGGAGGGTGGATAGGTGAACTTAATCTTTTTGACTTTAAAGGCAGAAACACTGAATTATAAGACCTGTATTTGCAATTCTCTACAGCAATTCAGCATAAATAACACAGCAATCACAGAATTAATCACACATAGATTTTTATAGTGGTTCCCCAAGGTCTGGGTACATCCACTTTCCCCCTTCGCCTATCTAGTAGTGTACTAGATTCGGCCTAACTTCTCCACTTCTTCTCAGATCCTCAGATCTTACAACTCAGAACCCCAAACAGGTTCCTACAACTCAGAGTGATCCCACTCCTACAACTCAGGCACAAAAGCCCTACCACTCAGTCTTCACCAAGACTTATACTCAGAGAACAAAGTCTCCTACAACTCAGGCACTAGGCCCTACCTCAGTCTTCAACAAGACCTACACTCAGAGCACACTGTCTCCTACACTCAGCCTTTATAAAATAGGCTTACAGCTCAGATCCCTTAGGATCCTACAGAAAATAAAGTTTACAAAGTATATAACCACAACTCTGAAAGAGAGAGATGAGTTGACTGGCTTCTTGATGAGTTCTTGAAAGAATTTTGCAGAGATCAACCTCCCTTGGCTTTCTTCAAAGCTTCTTGAATTAGAACACAGTAGGGTTGAGTCTCCTCTGAAGATGATCTTCAACAACTGCTGTCTTGAGAATCAGATCTAAATCTAAAACTTACGTTTCAGCCTGGTTCAACAGCTGTTCTTCTTAGAAGGAGCTCTCTCTCTCTAACTTCTTAGATCTTCTCTTGAAGGTCTTCTTCTTGTTGTGTTGTTTTTCAATTCATTGATCACTTCTCATTCTTTGTTGAAGGAGAAAGGTCTTTAAATAAGCTTTCTCCATGGTGACCGGCTGATCCGGTTTCTAACAACTTTCTGTCAGCTCTGACAATTGCAGTTGACCGGTTGAAATGGCAGCTGTCAAGTCATCCAGTCACTTCTTGAAATCTCTGTCACTGTGTGAAAGTGTCGAGACAGATAGTCTTTATGTGTCGACACAAATAGACTAAGTGTCGATACAAGTAGACTAAGTGTCGACACTAGCCTGTTGGTGTCGACACAACTCCTTGTGTTGTTGTAACAGCTTCTCGACACTGCTTCTTCAGAATATGTCGACACTGATCCTGTGTGTCGACACGAGCCTTCTGTTGAATGTGTCGACACTGGTTGAGTGTGTCGACACAAATACTTCTTCTTCAATACTTAGTTGATTTTTGCTGAGTGTCGACACAACTCCTTTGTGTCGACACAACTTCTTGTGTTGAAACTTGCTGAGTGTTGACACATCTCCTTTGTGTCGACACTTGTCTTCATGTGTTGAAACTTTGCTGAGTGTCGACACATCTCCTTTGTGTCGACACATTCTTCATGTGTTGAAACTTTGCTGAGTGTCGACACATCTCCTTTATGTCGACACATGTACTTAAACTTTGTTGAAGTTCGCTGAGTGTCGACATAGCTTCCTGGTGTCGAAACGTTTGATGTCGACAAAGTTTCTCTAGGTGTCGACACTGCTTCTAAGTGTCGACACTGATTATGTAGACAATTCTTCACTGTGTGTCGACACTGCCTGTATGTGTCGACACATTTCTTCTGGTGTCGACTCTGCCTTCCTGGTGTCGACGTAATTACTCCAAGTGTCGACACAGCTTCTCTGGGTGTCGACAAAAGCCTTCTTAAGTGTCGACACTTTTCTTCTAGGTGTTCGACACATGAACTTAGAAACTTTTATGCTTTCCCTGCAATTACTTAACCTGCACACATAAACTCAAAGCACATCAAATACACCTTGATGTATATCATTGAGTAGGGTGAGGCTTCTTCAAATCAGGTACATATATTCCAATTTACCCAACAGACACTCAGCGAACTTCAACAAATTTTAAGTACATGTGTCGACACAAAGGAGATGTGTCGACACTCAGCAAAGTTTCAACACATGAAGACAAGTGTCGACACAAAGGAGATGTGTCGACACTCAGCAAGTTTCAACACAAAAAGTTATGTCGACACAAAAGAGTTGCGTCGACACTCAGCAGAAATCAACTAAGTATTGAAGAAGAAGTATTTGTGTCGACACACTCAACCAGTGTCGACACATTCAACAGAAGGCTTGTGTCGACACACAGGATCAGTGTCGACATATTCTGAAGAAGCAGTGTCGAGAAGCTGTTACAACAACACAAGGAGTTGTGTCGACGCCATGAAGGCTAGTGTCGACACTTAGTCTATTTGTGTCGACACATAAAGACTATCTGTCTCGACACTTTCAGACAGTGACATAGATATCAAGAAGTGACTGGATGACTTGACAGCTACCATTTCAACCGGTCAACTGGAACTGTCAGAGCTGTCAGAAGGTTATTAGAAACCGGATCAGCCGGTTACCATGGAGGAAGACTATTTAAAGACCTTTCTCCTTCGACAGAAGAGATGAAGTAATCAGTTGAAAAACAACACAAAAAAGAAGAAGACCTTCAAGAGAAGATCTAAGTAGTTGGAGAGAGAGAGCTCCTTCTAAGAAGAACAGCTGTTGAACTAGGCTGTAAAGTAAGTTTCAGATTTAGATCTGATTCTCAAGACAGGAGTTGATTGAAGATCATCTTTAGAGGAGACTCAACCCTACTGTGTTCTAATTCAAGAAGCTTTGAAGAAAGCCAAGGGAGGTTGATCTCTGCAAAGTTCTTTCAAGAACTCATCAAGAAGCCAGTCAACTCATCTCTCTCTTTCAGAGTTGTGGTTATATACTTTGTAAACTTTATTTTCTGTAGGATCCTAAGGGATCTGAGCTGTAAGCCTATTTTATAAAGGCTGAGGTAGGTCTATTGTGCATGAGTGTAGGAGATTTATTCTCTGAGTGTAGGCCTTGATTGTAGGCTGAGGTAGGGTTGTTTAGCCTGAGTGTAGGTCTTGGTGAAGATTGAGTGGTAAGGCTTTGTGCCTGAGTTGTAGGAGTGGGGACACTCTGAGCTGTAGGAACCTGTTTGGGGTTCTGAGTTGTAAGATCTGAGGATCTGAGAGGAATTGGAGAAGTTAGGCCGAATCTAGTACACTACTAGACAGGCGAAGGGGGAAAGTGGATGTACCCAGACCTTGGGGAACCACTATAAAAATCTGTGTGTACTCTGTGTGTGATTAATTCTGTGATTACTGTATTATCTGTGCTGAATTGCTGTAGAGAATTGCAAATACAGGTCTTATTATTCAGTGTTTCTGCCTGTAATTTTAAAAAAGATTAAGTTCACCTATTCACCCCCCCCCCCTCTAGGTGATTAGGTACTATTTCTTTCAATTTCTATATGTCGACACAGACAACTCCTTGTGTCGACACTATTTTACTTAGCCAATTTTATGAACCTATTCTAAGTTCAACATTCCTAATTCAATTTTAAAATTATTGAATTTGGTTTCATCTAGGGGCTTAGTAAACATATCAGCAATCTGATTATCTGTGTTAACATATTCTAGTGAAATGTCTTCTTTTTCTACATGTTCTCTAAGAAAATGGTATTTAATTTCTATGTGCTTAGTCCTACTATGTGAGACAAGATTATTTGCAATAGAAATGGCACTTGTAGAATCACAAAACAAAGTGTTCTACTTACCTGGATACCATAGTCTTCTAGCTGATGTTGTATCCACAAAATTTGTGCACAGCAACTTCCTGCTGCCACATATTCTGACTCAGCTGTGGAGATTGCCACACTGGTCTGCTTCTTACTGCTCCATGACACCAGCCTTCCTCCTAGAAATTGACAGGTTCCTGTAGTACTCTTTTTATCTTCCTTACAACCTGCAATATCTGCATCTGAATAACCTGTTAGTAGAAAATCTCTATTCCTAGGGTACCAAAGGCCTAGATATGGTGTGCCCTTAAGATATCTCAAAATCCTTTTGACTGTAATCAGATGTGATTCTTTAGGGCATGCTTGATACCTAGCACAGACATATGTTGCATACATGATATCTGGTCTACTAGCAGTCAGATATAAAAGGGAGCCAACTATCCCTCTATACAAAGTTTCATCTACAGGTTTCCCTGCATCATCTTTGCTTAGAGACACACTTGACCCCATAGGAGTGTTCATGGTAGTGGATGATTCCATACCATACTTCTTTATCAACTCCAGGGTGAACTTAAACTGGCATATGGACAGGCCATCTTCAGTCTGTCTTACTTGGAGACCCAAGAAGAACTTAAGTTCCCCCATACTGCTCATTTCAAATTTTCCTTGCATAAGTTTTGCAAACTTCCTGCAAAGATTACTTTCAGTAGACCCAAATATTATGTCATCTACATATATTTGGACCAAGATAATCTTGCCTTTAGATTCCCAAAGGAATAGAGTCTTGTCTATTTTCCCCCTTGAGAATTTGTTCTCAATAAGGAAACTAGACAGGGTTTCATACCAAGCTCTTGGGGCTTGTTTCAACCCATACAATGCCTTCCTACATCTATATACATAATCAGGTTTAAGAGAATCAACAAAACCTGAGGGCTGCTCAACATAGACTTCTTCCTTCAAATTTCCATTCAGGAATGCTGATTTTACATCCATTTGGAATACCTTGAACCCTTGATATGTTGCATAAGCAAGGAACATCCTGATTGCCTCCAGTCTTGCTACTAGAGCAAAGGTTTGATCAAAATCAATACCTTCTTCCTGCCTATACCCCTTTGCAACAAGTCTAGCTTTATTCTTTATGATGATTCCATTCTCATCCAATTTGTTCCTAAAGATCCACTTTGTTCCAATGATATTGTGGTCTTTGGGTTTAGGAACAAGCTTCCAGACCTTACACCTCCTGAACTAATTCAGCTCCTCTTGCATGGCCTCAATCCAATGAGGGTCTAAAACTGCTTCTTCAAATTTCTTTGGTTCCACTTGTGATAGGAAACTGGAGTAAAGAACTGCATTCAGATTCCTGCTTCTTGTTTGCACTCGTTGTCTAGGATCACCAATTATCTGATTGGCTGGATGATCCTTTAAATGTCTATTAGCTGGAGGTAGTCTTTCTTCAGGCTGAACACCTCCAGCCACTTCATTTAGCTGCACCTCTTGGTCTTCTTCAGCATCTAGAGAGTCTTGTACTCCCCCTGGACAATAGCCACCATTTTCCACTTACTGAGTTGCAGTAGAATCTTCTACAATGGTAAGCTTGTCCATCCTCTCATTTAAACCTGTAGAACTGCAAACACTACTTGGCAATTCACTGTTAATGAGCCTTGCTTCATCAAAAACTACATGTACAGACTTTTCTACAACTTGAGTAATCAAATTGTAGACCCTATAAGCCTTACTATTGTTGCTGTACCCAAAAAAGATCCCCTCTTGGGATTTGGCAGCAAACTTGGTTAGATAAGACTTGCCATTGTTAAGTATATAGCATTTACAACCAAAGATCCTGAAATAGGATAAATTTGGTTTTCTGCCATTCACAATCTCATAGGGGGTCTTGTTGTGGCCCTTGGTGATAGTAGCCTTATTGATCACATGACAAGCAGTATTTACTGCCTCAGCCCAGAAATATTCTGGGAGAGAAGTGTCACTCAATAGGGTTCTACCAGCCTCTATCAATGTTTTATTCTTCCTTTCAGCAATACCATTTTGCTGAGGTGTTCTTGGTGAAGAAAATTCTTAAAATATCCCAAATTCTTCACACAGTTTTGTCATACTTTCAGACTGAAATTCAGTACCATGGTCACTTCTGATTTTGACCACTGTACTGTCCAGCTCATTCTGAATTTGTTTAACAAAACTATATAAGATACTTGGGGTTTCAGATTTTTGTCTTAGGAAGAACACCCAGGAATATCTTGAATAGTCATCTACAACCACAAATGTATAGACCTTCCTACCTAGACTGTGAACTGGCATAGGACCAAAAAGATACATATGCAAGAGGTATAAACACCTCACAGAATCCTTGTTTTCAAGGCTATGAAAGGTGGATTTGGTCTGCTTGCCTTTTTGACAAGCTGAGCATATCCAATCCTTTATACACTTAACTTGAGGACCATTCCTCACTAACTCTTTGTTAAAGAGTTGGTCAATTATCTTATAATTAAGATGAGTCAGCCTCTTGTGCCATTTAACACAATGTGAGACTCTCTCATCAGCTACAAGACAAATAGGAGAAACATTGTTCTCACACACAAAGTCAAGACAATAGACATTTCTCTTCCTATATCCTGTCAAAATGATCTTTTGATCACTTGACCTTTTGATATGACAACCATTCTTGACAAATGAGATGTCATATCCTAAATCACTCAGCTGACTTATGCTAATGAGGTTATGTTTCAAACCCTTCACATAGGCCACTTGAGTGATAGTAATTTGGTTACTAGAAATGTTACCAAAGCCTTTGATGATTCCTTTTTCTGAACCAGCAAAGGTAACTTTAGGGCCATACTTGATAGGTGTATAGTCCTTCAGCAACCCCCTTGTTCCAGTCATGTGCCTGGAACATCCACTCTCCAAGTACCATATAAGGGCATGGCCACTTGGACTCACCTGCAAAACAGATTACTTAACCTTAGAACCCAAATAACTCTTGGGTCCTTGGTGCAGGTTAGTCTGACCTTTAACAAAACTACTTGTAGCTCTTCTAGCAGACAGTTTGCTACTCTCTTTGACACTAGAATTGTGCCAACAATCTAAGGCAAAGTGGTCTATCTTGCCACAACACCAGCACGCAAACCTGTTGTACCTTTGTTTAGGTACAACCCTGGCTGAAGTATCTACAGCAGGCTTTATGTTTTGTGCTGGGGTTTTGCCTTTAGATTTGGACCTTGCAGTGCAGGCAGGTTTTTTAAACCCTAATCCAGCCTTACACTTTTGTGGTACAAACTCATCTATCAAGGGTAAAACAGATTTAGGTTTAGAAAAACTTGCAACTATCTCTCTCTCTTTCTGAAGTCTAATCTCCAGATTTCTGATCTGATCATTCTTGAATATGATTGTGCCCATTTGAATAACAGTTATGTTCTTCAATCTGGTAATCTCATTCAGTTTTTGATCTACCAATTTCTCTGAATCTACTGCAGCCAACTTAAGACTAACAATCTCCTTTGCCTGAGTTTTGGCCAAGGTTTTGCTTTTCTTCAAGGCTTGCAATAAGACTCTATATTCATCAATTAACTGATGAATATCTCCTTCAGATTCAGACCCACCCACATCAATTGATGCAGATGTATCTGACTCTGACTCAGTACTATAAATTGAACTAGAAGAACAACTTTGTACCTTACTTGGTCCAGGCTGATCATGGTTCTTGTCTCCTTCAGATAAAGCCATCAGTCCCTTGCACTGATGGTCCTCATGCTCATAAATTGAGTTCATTAGCTGTATAAACTCATCTTCTTCCTCTTCAACAAATAACCCAATGTAGGCTTCAGCTTCTGATTATGTTTCTGAAGATGACTGGTCTGTCAGACTCTTGTCTTTCTTAGAAACAAAGGACTTTTCCTTTTTGCTCTTAAACTGTGTCTTCTTTTTGTCAGCTGACTCCTTCCTCTTTTCAGGACAGTCAGCCACTATATGTCCTGTCTATTGCAGCAATAGCACACAATCTTTGAAGATGTAGCTTTGTTTGGCTTGGACCTGCTTCTGTCATTCCTTGATGACTTTCTTTTCTGATAGTAGTCATCTTTTGGCTGAGAAGTGGAAGGCTTAGACCTCCACTGCTTCTTCTTCAGAAATTTTTGAAAATGCCTAGTAAAAGCAGCAAAGTCTTCATCACTTTCACTGCTATCTGAATTTTTGCTATCTGAATTATCTGTGACAGCCTCAATAATTATTTGAGGTGGAGATGGAGACTTGCTTCTATACTTCTTAGTGGCTTCAGTCTTGAAGGCCACAGTCTTTTCCTTGTGCTCCACTCTAGTATTCTTCTCTTCCTCCTTTCTAACCATTAACTGCATCTTATAAGATAGCAGTTTTCCAAACAAAGTTGGAGGAGGTATATCAGCTAGTTTGGCCACTTCCCTAATGGCACAAATCTTGGTGTCCCAGTCCTTAGTCAGGGATCTTAAGAACTTGTCATTCAGCTCATAGTTGCTGAAGTCTCTTCCATAGGACATCAACTCATTAACAATCCTATAGAACTTCTTGTAACATTCTGTAATGCTATCAGACTTTCCTTGTCTGAAGCTTTCATATTCCTGATTTAACAAGGACTTCCTATCTTGTCTTACTTCTTCTGATCCCTCCATATAAACAAATAATGTGTCCCACATTTCTTTAGAGATTTTACAATGAATTAAATTTTGAAATGTTGCATCATCAATGACACTAACAATTATATTCTGGGCTCTCTTGTCCATAGTGGCCAGAATGATTTCATCTTTAGTCATTTCAGAGAAGTCCTTGAGAGTTTTCTGATTTGCATCCAGAATGGATATCTTCATTGGCACATATGGGCCTTCTTTAACTGTAATATATATCCTTGGGTCAGAAGCTTCCATAAAGAGTCTAACCCTCTCTTTCCATATGCCAAATATCTCTTTTCTACATATTGGAAATTTCATGGACCCCAGCTCTTTGTGATTCTCACTAGAACCCATTTTCTTGATTCTTGTTTGTTCTGAATCTGCCTACAGGATCTTACTCAGACTATTAAGTCCCTTTTTTGAGGAACCTGGCTCTGATACCACTTGAAATAAATAGTGTCTAACCACCTAGAGGGGGGTGAATAGGTGTACTTTTTCTTTTTTATTTTAAGGCAGAAACTCTGTACAATTAAACCTGTATTTGCAATATTCTACAACTATTCAGCACAGCTAGCTCAACAATCACAGAAATAATCAAACACATAGTGCACACAGATTTTTATAGTGGTTCCCCAAGGTCTGGGTACATCCACTTTCCCCCTTCGCCTATCTAGTAGTGTACTAGATTCGGCCTAACTTCTGCACTTCTCCTCAGATCCTCAGATCCTACAGCTCAGAACCCCAAACCAGGTTCCTACAACTCAGAGTGTCCCCACTCCTACAACTTAGGCATAAAGCCCTACCACTCAGTCTTCAACAAGACCTACACTCAGGCTAAACAGCCCTACCTCAGCCTTCAACAAGGCCTACAGTCAGAGAATTGATTCTCCTACACTCAGGCTCAAAAGCCCTACCTCAGCCTTTATAGATTTAGGCTTACAACTCAGATCCCTTAGGATCCTACAAAAAGATAATAAAAAGTTTTTAGATCACCACTCAGTTTGAGAGAATGAAGAGGGCAATCTTCTTGATCATTTCTTGATAGCACTAATTCCTGAGATCAACATTGTCTTTGCTTTCTTCAAGGATTCTTGAGTCTGAACCCAGTAAAGATGATCTTCTTGAAGTAGACCGGCTGTCAACTTCCTTCTTAGGATGGAGAATTAAATTTGGATCCTACTTTCCAGTTTGGTTCAGAACCTGCTACTTAAGAGATTTGATTAACAAGTCTTTTTCTTGATTTCAGATACTGGTGTTCTCTCTCTTCAAGTAAATCTGAAATTTCTTCAAAATACTGATTTATAGTTTTCTCTGGATCTGTATTGATCTTCTTAATCTTCTGATTGATTGATGATTTTTCTATTGATTGATCGATTCTTCTGTTGAAGGAGAAAGGCCTTTATATAGTCTTCCTCCAAGGTAACCGGCTGATCCGGTTTCTAACGAACTTCTGACAGCTCTGACAGTTGCAGTAGACCGGCTGAAATGGCAGCTGTCAAGTCATCCAGTCACTTCTTGAAATCACTGTCTCTATCTGAAAGTGTCGAGACTGTTCTTCATTATGTGTCGACACAATTAGACCAAGTGTCGACACAAGTGGACTAAGTGTCGACACTTGCCTTGGTGGTGTCGACACAACTCCTTCTATTGTTGTAATAGCTTCTCGACACTGCTTCTGTTGAATGTGTCGACACTGATTGAGTGTGTCGACACAAGTACTTCTTCTTTAGAACTTAGTTGAATTCTGCTGTGTGTCGACACATCTCCTTTGTGTCGACACATGTCTTCTTGTGTTGAAACTTGCTGAGTGTCGACACATCTCCTTTGTATCGACACAAGTACTTCTTTTATTTTAACTGTGTTGAAACTTGTTGTGTGTCGACACAAGTCCTGTGTGTCGACACAGTTGATGTCGACAATGCCTTCAGTGTGTTGACACAGCTTCCTGGTGTCGACACATTGGATATCTACTAAGCTTCTCTGGGTGTCGACACTGCCTCTAAGTGTTGACATGATATATGTTGAGTATTCTTCATAGTGTGCCGACACTGCCTGTATGTGTCGACACTTTTCTTCTGGTGTCGACTCTGCCTTTCCTGGTGTCGACACAAATACTCCAAGTGTCGACACAACTTCTCTAGGTGTCGACACAAGCCTTCATAAGTGTCGACACTGCATCTCTAGGTGTCGACATATGGACTTAGGAACTTTTCTGTATTTTCTGCAATTACTTAACCTGCACATATAAACTCAAAGCACATCAAATACACCTTGATGTACATCATTGAGTAGGGTGAGGCTTCTCCAAATCTGGTACACATTTTCCAATGTACCCAACAGAGCTTAAGAAGAAAGATCTAAAAGGCAAGAAGCCAGCTGATGATACTGATGCTCCTGTCCAAGCCAAGATCAAATCAGGCAAAGGAATAGTTATCAAGGAGCCAGATCAGCCTTAGATTAGATTTACTTGAGTTTACAACTTTGTAATCTTTAGTGTTTAAATCTATGTAAACTTTTGATAAAGAAACTTTTATAGTTTGAACAAAACATTAATGAATGCTCATTGTGTTAGCATTGCTATTCTGTGATGATATATATGTTTTGTTTTAGTAATTATCTTGTCATATAATGTTGTTATACATCATAATGTGTATTTGTTATGAATGATGTATATCATTGACTAAGGGTTATGACTTCTCAAAATAGGGGGAGATTTTTGGGTACATTGGAAAATGTGTACCAGATTTGAAGAAGCCTCACCCTACTCAATGATATACATCAAGGTGTATTTGATGTTGTTTTGAGTTTATATGTGCAGGTTAAGTAAATGCAGGAAGGCAGAAAAATTTCTAAGTCCATGTGTCGACACCAGAAGAAGCTGTGTCGACACTTATGAAGGTTTGTGTCGACACTGGAGAAAAGCTGTGTCGACACTTGGAGTTAATTGTGTCGACACTTGGAAAGGCTGTGTCGACACCTGAAGAAACTAAGTCGACATACAGAGGCAGTGTCGACTCACAGAGAAGTTTAGTCGACATCAGCTGTGTCGACATGCAGAGGCAGTGTCAACACACAGTGAAGCATTGTGGACATCAATTGTGTCGACACCAAGAGGCAGTGTCGACGCATAGAAGACTTTGTCAACACACTGCAGAGTTTCAACAAAGTTGAAGAAATGAAGTAACTGTGTCGACATACAGAGACCGTGTCGACACACAGAAGACCTTGTCGACATCAACTGTGTCGACACACAGGACTTGTGTCGACACACAGTAAAGTTTCAACTATGTTAAAGAAAAGAAATGATTGTGTCGACACACAAAATAAGTGTCGACACATTCTACAGAAGGCTGTGTAGAGAAGCATTAACAACAATAAAGGAGATGTGTCGACACCACCAAGGTATGTGTCGACACTTAGTCCACTTGTGTCGACACTTAGTCTACTTGTGTCTACACATGATGATTTTGAAGAATCGAATAGAGAAGAAAGAGAACTGATAGAAGTAATAATATAGAAGATTTTCATCAGAAGATCTAAGAAGAAGTTGGAGAGAGAGAGCTCCATCTACTGAAGTGCAGTTGCTGAACCAGGCTGCCAAGAAAGATTCAGATTGAGATCTGAATCTCAAGTCAGAAGCTGATTGAAGATCAACTTCTCAAGAGTTCAACCCTACTGAGTTCAGATTCAAGAAGCTTTGAAGAAAGCTAAGAGAGGTTGTTCTCTGCCATCAGATTCTTCCAAGAACTGATCAAGAAGCTATCCATCCATTCTCTCTCTACTAGGGTGGTAGTAAAATACATTTGTTAAATCAATTATCTGTATGATCTATTCTAGATCTGAGCTGTTAGTCTGTGTTATAAAGGCTGAGTTATAGGAGATTTAGATCTCTGAGTGGTAGGCCTTGTTGAAGGCTGAGGTAGGGTTGTGAGCCTGAGTTGTAGGAGATTGTATCTCTGAGTTGTAGGACTTGTGTAGGCTGAGATAGGGCAGATTGCTTGAGCTGTAGGAGCCTTGTTGGGTTCTGAGTTGTAAGATCTGAGGATCTGAGGTGAAGTGCAGAAGTTAGGCCGAATCTAGTCCACTGCTAGATAGGCGAAGGGGAAAAGTGGATGTACCCAGACCTTGGGGAACCACTATAAAAACTGTGTGCACTCTGTGATTGAATGTTGTTGTGAATGTTGTGTTGTGTTAGCTGTAGAATTTGTAGTTTTCTTATTATTTAACTAAACAGATTTTTTGCCTTAAAAAGAAAAAGGAATTACACCTATTCACCCCCCCCTCTAGGTGGTTAGGCACTAATTCTTTCAGCACCCCAGCTTCCCCCACTGGGAAATGTCATCTCGGTGGGTCAACCCTTGTCCAGCGCCACCTTCGGCATGGGGATGGTCCAGCCTTCCTGCGGCCACCACCCGACCTGGAGCATAGGTTGGGTGGTTTCGGTGGAGCCCTGGCCGTTGGAGCGCCCATGCAAAATGTCTAGAAGGAGGGGAAGGGGAGGGGAGAAGTTTCTACCTGTAGAGGAGGGGCTTGGGAGGGGTCGGCTTGGTGAGCCATCCAAGGTGGTGGTGGTGGATCTCGGGCTTGCCTTTTCCGGCGACCTGAGCTCTGATAGAGCTTGAGGAGGTGTGGGGGGAGTTGCTCTTTGACCTTGTGAGGGGATTATTAGGGGAGGGGGCCTTTATATAGGCTGGAGGGGGAGGGGATCTCCTCCCCTACCCAATGTGGGATTAATCCCTCCTTAGGGAGGGATTAATCTCCACCATTCAGCTATCCAAGGACATCTGGAAGATCAAGGCAATTCCCTCATGTGGGAAAATGAGGTTGGGCCCCTTATGGGCTTGGGCTTTTATAAGTGGGAGAGTAAAAAGAGAGGGGATTGGGGAAAAAGTTGGTGGGACACTACTTGGGCCCATTCCTTCCCATCTCAATAATTTATGGCTCTTATGGGTAAGGGGGCAATATACTATTTACCCATGGAGAGGGGATGACCTCCTCCTTAGGTAAAATTTTCAAAAATGAGGAAAAAGGAGGGTTTGACCAAAGTCAACCCTGGTGGGTCAACTCATGGGGTAAAGTCAAAATAAGTCCAAGCCATCGAGGTTGGGTCAAAGTTGGGGTGTTCGGTCACATTTGGTGTGCACACGCTTTTTGGTGCATAGTTGGGCTTGATTTGACCATGGTTTGACCACCCATTATCGAAACTGATCGGAGTCAATTATGTTGACTTTGTTTGATCATACAAATCCAACGCCACTGACCGGGGTCGAATCGAACTTTGTTTGGTAAAAGCCAAAATCTGCGCGTTGTGATGCACTAAAATGGTCAAAATGTCTATATCAGTCGTTAGATCTTGAATCGTGATGCAGTGAGTTCTGATGCACTCGTATCTACTATACGAGGCCACAGGAACTGACGGAACTCAAATAAGAGTTCTCTAGGATGATATCCAATGTCTGACTCTTGTGGCATTTTACGAGGAATGGTTACGTCTATCACATGACCTCGGGTTTCAATGGAACGAGTTCCGACGCGCTCGTATCGACTATACGAGGTCACAGGAACTGACGGAACTCAAATCGGAGTTCTCTAGCTCTATTTCCTGCTTATGGTTACCTTCTACCTGGTCACGGGTAGGGGTTCGGGTTATTTTTATTGGGCCCACTAGGGTTCTGGTGGCCCAATAAAAGTTGAGATGTTACAATCCAATAAAAATAAAAGGATTTTCATCCCCGAAAATTTGCTCGAAGTAAGGGGAAAAAGTGTAACATACCTGGGGGAAGAGTTCTGCGTGCTTTTCGCGAACGAACGCCTCTGGTTCCCAAGTGTACTCATCTTGTCAGTGATTTGACCATAATATCTTGACCATTGGGATGGTCTTGTTACGTAGTTTCTTCACTTTATGATCTATAATCCTGATTGGTTCGAGCTGGACGGATCTATCAGACGACAGTTGTACTGGTGGTGTAGGTAGATGCTACTCTGGTTGTCGGAGAACTCGTCTCAAGGAGTAGATATGAAACACTTCATAGAAATTTCCCAATTCTGGGGGCAGGGCTAATCGGTAGGTAACAGGGCCAACACATTCTATCACCTGATAGGGACCCAGGTAGCGGTGTCTAGCTTTTTCTGCTTCCTCAACCGGGAGACACCATGCATGGGCTTGATTTTTAAAAACACCATTTCTCCCACACTTAACTCCACCGGTCGGTGTAGTGCGTCATAATACTTGACCTGCCGACTCTGCGCCTCTCGCATCCGTTCGGGATTAGTCGTATCGCTGCCGTAGTTTCATCAATGTATGCCACTCCCAAGGCTTCTAGGTCCTCTTCCTGAGCCCAAGTCAATGGGGGGGGGGGGGGGGGGGGTCGGCAATGCCTCCTGTACAACGCCTCGTATGGGGCCATCTTGATGTTGGCATGGTAGCTGTTATTGTAAGAAATCTCAATTAGAGGTAACAACTATTCCCATAGCTCATTATGTTCTATTATGCATAGACGAAGTAGATCCTCCGTCGTCCGGTTTGTCCTATCTGTCTGTCCATCTTTTTGCGGGTGGAAAGCGGTGCTAAAGGCCAACTTAGTCCCCAAGTATGCCTGCACCCTCCTCCACTCCTTATATGTGAAATGACTGCCACGATCTGACACGATAGACTTTGGCACCCCGTGGAACCGAACTACCTGCTCTAGGAACATTCTGGCCAAAATGACAACTCTGTCACCCTGTCAATTTGGAATGAATCGCTGATGAGTACGATTATGATAGGCTTTTTACTATCATAATTGTAATCATGTCTACTATTTCCTGCCCCTTTTGTGTTGATTTCACGATAATAGTAAAGAAATTGTCGTATCATGGATAAAAGAGCGCATTTTGAAGTCTTTGGCATTCCTTGTAATAAACTATTTACTGATTCTTTCATTTTTCTATTGCAGGTAATGCCAACCAATGGACCTAAAAGTCTCGGAGCAAACAAAGGAGTTCACGGAGACAACATGGCTGATGACAGGACAAAAATTTGGTGCACACGGCCGTGTGCCTACCCGTGTCCTATGCACCTGGAGCTAAAGAAATTGCACGCAGGAGACACAGACTCACACGGGTAGACCATACGCCCGTGTGGCGATCCGTGTCATATTGAACACGCCTGACAACCAACCCGTGTCTGAAGAACACGGCCGAACACACGGCCGTGTCCATACCCGTGTCATCTGACACGGTCCACTACCAGACACGCCTGCTCGTGGGGAACCGCCTAGGAACCGTCCACACGGCCTGACACACGACCGTGTTGGAACCCGTGTCCGACCTGTTTGCAATGGGACTATATATTTCCTGTAGAAAAAATTGTTTAGGACTTTTTGGATCATTTCTGGATTGGAGAACTGCTGAAGGCCGAAGGGGAGCATCCAAGACAAGGAGGATTGAAGGGTATTTTATATGTATTTTTATCTAATCATTAATCCCTTTTAATCCTTCCTTTCTCTTGATGATTCATCTTTGGTCATTATTTTAATTTGCATGAACGTCTATTTGAACATTCTAGTAATCATATATCGTTTTGTTTATGTTAAATTTGTGGTATTTTATTCATGTTTAGGCTTGCAAACAATGAGTTTAATCTTCCTTATGAATTACTTCTTTGCTTTACATAATTTGCAGATTGCTAGATTGAGAAATTGGTTCTTTGTAATGATATTTGTATATTCATATTGTTGTGTTAATTCTCTTTGTAAATTTCAACTCTATGATCGAGAGATATATTGTTTGGAAAAGTAGAACACGAGTAAAAGGATTAATGGTAATTTAGAGAAAAAATTCATGAATTTATGTAGTAATAAGGGTACTTTACTTAATGCGAACTTGAGTATTGTAAATTGTTCGAGAGAAAATTTACTATCTTATGTTTAGATTTGGAATTACTCGAGAGAGAATTTGATGAACATTTAACCTTTACATTACAACAAATTTAATAGTATTTTCATTTCATGATCACTTAGAATTGAACTAATAAATGAGTTCGTTCATGTAATCGCTTAAAAGCTTCATGTCTTTTATCATTTTTTTCTTCTCTAATGCTAAATTATCCAAATGGTCATAGTTAGGTTAATGTAGTTTAAATATCACTTTTATTTATAGGTATTATAATAAAGGGAGGGTGAGTACGAGTAGTTGAAACGACCCTGTGGAATACGACACGAGATGTAGATTTCTCCTGTACTATGATTGATAGGTGCACTTGCCTGAATGTTAATTCAATTTAGCTTATACCCATCTACATAGTTATACTAAAATGTAGAATGAAATTGAATTGAGTTATTACTTGTTAGCAAAGCAAATCATCAATCGCGCAACTTTGGTAAGTCGGTCTACGACCACCCAAATAGAATCGTTTCTGACATGGGTTAGAGGTAGGCTATCGAAAAAGTCCATGGTGATGTCTTCAAATTTCCATTCCGGTATTGGCAGGGGCTGCAATAGGCCTCCCGGGCTGCGACATTCAGTTTTAACCTTCTTACATGTCTGACACTGGGCCACGAAGTTAGTGACGTCTTTTTCATCATAGTCCAATAAGTGGTCCTGCGTAGGTCCACATACATCTTGACCACACCAGGATAAATAAAGTATCTTGACTGGTGGGCTTCTTGTAGAATTTCTTTGTGAATTCCTCCGATAGAGGGAACAAATATACAATGCTTAAATTATAGAATCTCGTCGTGCAGATTATAATTCTCCCATGCTCCACCTTGCAGAGATCGAATGATCGGAACCACCTCTGGGTCGATCTTCTGAGCTTCTCGTATCTGATCTCGGATGTTGCATTGGATCTCCATCTAATACATCTGAGACTTGTATTCCTCCGGATATCTTCGGGCAACCAGGGTAATTTCCAAGTCTATTAAAGATTGGAACAGCTCCTTAGAGATTTGTTCCATCTAACTCCCAGCTATCGAAGGCTAGAGGCTCAAAGCGTCAGCGAATTTATTGGCTTTTCTGGGGTGATATTGGAGAGCGAAATCATTGTCGCACTGGAATTCTAGCCATCGGCGCTGTCGAAGATTCAGCTCTTTCTGAGTGAAGATGTATTTGAGGCTCTTGTGGTCGGAGAAGATCTCACATCTTACTCCGTACAAGTAATGCCTCCAGATTTTAAGGGCGAAGATGACAACGCCCAACTCTAGATCGTGAGCTGCATAATTTAATTCGTGCGGCCTCAATTGGCGAGATGTATAGGCCACCACCTTGTCATGTTGCATCAAGACATCTCCCAACCCCTTAATGGAGGCATCAGTGTAGATCTGGAACCTCTCGATCCCTACGGGGATTTTAAGGATTGGTGCAGAAGTCAACTGCTTCTTCAATTCGACGAACGCGGTCTCGCATTCTGATGTCCATCAAAATGTAACATCCTTTCTGGTTAGGGGTAATGCAATCTTAGAGAATCCTTCTACGAACTTCCTATAATATCAGGCAAGACCATGGAAACTTCGGATATCTACCGATGTTCTGAGTGGTGGCCAATTTTGCACTGCATTGATCTTAGCATGATCCACTCCTAGCCCTTTCTTGTTTATATTATGGCCCAAGAATCCAACTTCTTCCATACAATACTCACACTTACTGAATTTGGCAAAGAGGGAGTGTTCTCAGAGTTTTAGTAGCACCATCTGCAGGTGCCTAGTATGATCTGCCTTAGTTTTTGACTAGATCAAAATATCATCAATGAAGACGATCACGAAGTGGTCTAGGAAGGGCTCAAAGACTCTATTCATCAGGACCATGAAGGTGGAGGGTGCATTGGTGAGCCCAAAAGGCATCACCAGAAACTCGTATTGACCGTATCGGGAGCTGAAGGCAGACTTGGGAATGTATTCTTCCCGATTCAAAGCTGATAGTAGCCTGATCTCAAGTCCATCTTGGAAAACATGGACGCACCATGCAATTGATCGAACAGTTCGTCGATCCTAGAGAGGGGGTATGTGTTTCGTATGGTAAGCTTATTTAGCTCCATGTAGTCTATGCACAGACGTAATGTTCCGTCCTTCTTCTTTACAAATAGCACCGGGGCTTCCCATGGTGAGGAAGTGGGATGGATGAATCTAACATCTATTAGCTCCTGCAGTTGAATCTTTAATTCAGACAGTTCTCTTGGGGACATCCGATAGGGTGCTCGTGACACTGGCCTTGCTCAGGTCACGAGCTCGATCTGAAAGTTGACCTCTCGCTGGGGTAACAATCCTGGGAGGGATTCAGGAAAAATGTTCGGGAAATCGCGTACCACCGGAACTTTGGTGAGTACTTGAGTTTTGTCTTCCATTTTGAAGTAGATAAGGTACACCTCATTCTTATGCCGGACTGACCTTACAATCTATATAGAAGTTAAAATAATATGCAAGACCGAAGGTACACCTATCAACGTGACGTCCTAGCCATTTTTGTTCTACAGGCGGACCTATCGCATTGAACAATTTATTTGCGCCTTGTGCTCGGCTAGCCAGTCCATTCTCAGTATAATATCGAATCCATTTATTGTCTGTATGGTTGCGTAGACCTCAAATTCTATTTCTCCTAGCACAGCCTGGAACAAGCATTTTTCTGTAAATGTCATATATGATCCATCCGGCAAATGGATTCGTATAGCTAGTACGGTTGTGCGGATAATGTTCTATTTTGTTGCGATAAATTCGTGGGACACAAAGGAGTGTCTCGCTCCTGTATCAAAGAGGGTCTTGGCGGAATATCATCCTACCAACAGAATTCCAGATGATATAGGAAGTATATATATCATATAACTAATATACAAGATGTAGACATACATATATATCCTATACATAGCATAAGTAGCAACATATGGTATATCCTATCGCATAATATATATACCTATCTCTACATTAGGGGTTGGTCCATGCTACAAGTCCAGTGCGTAGGTCTTCAGGGGAGCTACTCGGCCCGGCTGGCCTTTCCTGCCAGCTCTACCTCTGCGACGCCTCTGGCCTTATCCCTGTGCTGGCTGCCCATCCTATACTGCTCCTAGACCTAGCCTTTATGTTGCTTATGGGCAGAAAGCCCTCATATGCCCTGGCTGCTGACACAATAAGCAGTTCCATGTAAAGGGAACATCACGTCGTGCCACTGGCGTGGGCTGTGGTGTCGGAGCTGGTTTGATGTCCTCTTATGGGGCTGGGGGTGCTGGTGGGAGCCTATAAGGCTATCTACGGTGCCTCTGCCTGCGCCCTCTATCCTTTCAGTAGGAAGCAGCTCCCATGTCTCATCTTAGACCTCTAGGGGCATCGACCTGTCCTCTGTGCTGCTGGGCTACCATTCGTTGGTCCAACCTAAGTGTTGTTACATGAGAGGCTATGGTTTGGAAGGTAGACTGAGAGGTCATAATCAGAGCCTGCCTCAGGTCATCATGTAGGCCTCAGTAGAATTGGGAAGCTCTATCCCTGTCAGAGGCTGCCAAATTCCCGGTAAAACATGCCAGGTGCATGAACTCTCTTGTACTCAGGCACAGTCTGATCTCCCTGTCGGATGTGCAGGAACCTTTCTTGTGGAACAGCTTGATCTGCGTCTGAAATAAAGAACTCCAGCAGGTCCTACGAGAACTCTCCCCATAGTATATTGCTCGTCGGTCATCCTATAAAGGTCGAGTGGTTGGAAACACTCCACCAATCCCTAGCATATCCTTCTAATAAGGTCACTACCAATGAGACTGCAACTATTGCTGGGCATATCATACCTACCAGCAGCTCCTCCACATATTCCACCCACTCCTCTACCTGGATGTCAGTCTCCATGCCTCTAAAAGTGGGGGACCTCAATCCTCAGAAGGTTGTCAGCAAATCGGTAGGCGCCATCATCTCTCGTGGTGGTTGTGCCAAGGCTGTACAGAAGGTGTCCAGGATGGTCGTCATTGTCTGCCCTAAGTCGGTCTCAGCAAACGGTACATCCGCAGGGACGACCGGGTCTTGAGGTGGGGTGGCGGGAATATATCCTCTGGAAGAGGTTCCCTCATTACTGTACTCCAGTATCTGGAGAAGTAACAGGAAAAGTGTCAGTAATTTGAAAAAGTAGGGTAGATTTGCAAAAATGACTGACGAAGTGAAAACAACGGTGTACGGGCAAACTAACATTCATTTTAGAATCCATAAGACTCTTCACTAGGGTGCACCAGGCTTCCGCTGCGAGGTTCATCCCGAACCAAAGAACGAAGTGAGGGACGGTAGGATCCTGAGACTGCTCCACAGGGATGAATCGTGATCGCTCTGATCCATCTGTAAGAACACCTTCCCCCAACTTTTACCTGGGTCGGGCTGGAGGGAATCTTACTGCCCGAGATGTCCACCCAGTGCTCCTTAGGGGTAAGGACTCATCTTATCTAAACACTAGGGTGCTGCCTTGCTTAGCTAGAATCACAACATTCACAATACATTAGAGATATGCGGAAGCATTAATAGGAAACCAATACCACATATATATATCATATATATATTTACACGAGTATATGGTCGTAGCCTATGTATATATAAAAGCCCGCGGGCTGTACAAGTACTACATATAACCCTCACTCTCTCTCCCTAATCAGCCCGTCGGCACTCACATCTAGAAACTCTAAAGACGTCGTGGGTGCTTCTCCTCAAGTAGTTTTATCTACTGGCGCAAACTCTTGTGGCAGCGGGTTAATATGATGCTCCATTTCCTGTGAATGGTTATTTAAATAACTGTTAGTCACAGAACTAAGTATAAACAAATCTCCTCCCCGGATCCATATCCTGGGGACGAGTGCACACCCACCCAACAAAAGTAGATAGTCGAAGCAAGGGAGAGTTAGTACAACATTTCATATACATATAGGCTAGGAGCAACTATAAAGAAACACATCATAGTATAACTGGAATAACACTAGCAATGTATATTAGTTATTAATTAAAGCTCCACTAGCATATCAGTACATCAGATGTTCACAACCTGTTGGGTCTATTGATCCCAATTTCCCAGATTTGTAAGAAGTCAAACGGGTCAATGACATACACGCATAATGTATTTAATGTGTGCTTCATTTCATGCATGCAGGTTGTCCATGATTGGACAGGTGAAGAAAATGAGTTTGGTAGTAAACTCATATTTCATCGAGCTCAGCTCGAAGTTCGTCGAGCTCAGCATGCTGGTCATCGAGCTCAACTCAACACTCTGTGCGATAAGCACAAGAGTTCAGGTTTTAACTTTCGTCGAGATCATCTTGAAGTTCGTCGAGCTCAGCTTACAAACCATCGAACTCAACTCAACACTTATTAAGCTAAAGCAAGAAAAATTAACTAAGGCAAAAAGCGTTGAGATCTCTAAGAATATCAAAGTTTGTTGAGCTCAGCCCATAGATCGTCAAACGTAGCTAAATCCAGAAAATCTGTCTAAGGTAAAAGCGCTGAGACCACTAAGAAGAAGACGTTGAGACCACTGAGACAGCTGAGATAGCTGAGAAGATAGTGTTGAGATCATTAAGACAGCAGAGACAAAACTAGCTGGATTTCTCTAAGTCCAGAAGCGTTGAGTAAAGTAGATTCACTCGATGCTTCTAATAAAGCAGGAAGCACTGAGACAGTTAAAACAAGAAACTGCTGAAGCAGCTGTGAAGATGCCCCTGAGACAGAAACTTGTCTCAGCTAAGAAGAAGAAAGCGCTGAGACAAAGGCATGTCTCAGCTAATACTGAAAAACCGCTGAGACCGCTGAGACAAAACCACTGAGACAAAGCCAAGGAATTTTTGAAGTCCAGAAGCGCTGAGATACAAGGCTGATGGCGTTAAGTGTCTTAACACCACTCAATGCTTGATGGAATTCTGGAAAATTTTCTAAGCCCAGATGTTGATGACTACTACTGACGTCATCAAAGTCAAAATTATAGGAAGCCGTTGAGGGAAAACAGTTGTAGTACCGAAAGATGTTTTGTCCCTTTCTAATGGAGATGGCGCTCATCAATCCTTAGTGGGCCCACATTCTATTGTGTTGTTGATTCAAATCAATGTATATAAAAAGGAAACTGTAAAGGGATTAGGGTTAACTAATACACAGGGATCAAACGCAGAAAATACAGAAAGAGAAATTGAAAGAGGAGGCTGGACATTTTCTTCCCATCAAGCTTAAAAGCTAAAGTACAGCCAAGTTAGCCTGAAGGCAAAGAAAGATAACTGAATCACTTCAAAGTTCAGCAAGGGTGTTCTCTTTAGAACAATGTAGCTGATTCATCTCTTCAGCAAGTTGTAAGTTATTTATCTGTGCAGCAAAAAAGTGTGAGCTGTAGAAGAAGACTGATTCCTTCTACAATAAGTTGGCTGGACTGATATCTGCTCAGTCTAGCAAAGTTGACTCAAAGATATTTATCTAAGTCAGTTGTTCTTGGTTTTCTGTAAATAATTTGTATTATCTTCCTGCAGGATTCGGTAGATTTGAATCTGTGAGTAGGGCACTTTGTACCTGAGGTAGGTGACAAATTTGTCACTGAGGTAGGTACACTGTTGGGGCACTGAGGTAGGATCCAAGTTTCGATCTAATCTATAGGGCTTAAGTGTTTGAGGTAGGAGAGTGTTGATCTCTGAGGTAGGATCCAAGTGTGGATCTGAGGTAAGGCTATCCTCCCAGCCTGAGTGTAGTGTCTTGTGGCTAAGGTAGGTGACTGGAGAGTCACTGAGCTGTAGGTGACAAGTTTGTTACTGAGTTGTAGGTCTTGGAGGAGGCTGAGCTGTAGGTACCTGAAAGGGTACTGAGTTGTAGGAGTGTTGCAGCACTCTGAGAGTAGGGTTGTGTGCCTGAAGGTGTAGGGCTGAAGAGCCTGAGTGTAGGCCTTATAGATAAAGCTGAGGTAGGTGATCAGTGGATCACTGAGCTGTAGGAGTTCTACAGAGCTCTAAGGTAGGAACCCTTGTGGTTCTGAGTTGGATTCTGTGAAGAATCTGTGTGTAAGGCTGAGGGCCTAAGGTGTAAGCTCTGAGAAGCATAGTAGAGGAGTTTGTGTCGAGTCCAACAAATAAGTTGGATAGGTCAGAGGGAATTTGGATGTACCTAATTGGGGAACCACTATAAATCCTTGTGCTTGTTATGTGCTTGTTTTATGTTTTAATTACAGGGGCTAATGACAAGCTCTAAATAGTATGGATTGATTGAAAACACTAAAAGAATTAAGAAAATATTAAAGACCTATTCACCCCCCCCCCCCCCCCTCTAGGTGATTAGTTAACCTTGAGTTAAATAACTTTCAAGTGGTATCAGGGGGAGGTTACTCAAAAAGGATTTAACAATCTGAGAATACCTCCAAGGTTAGCTAAAAGATAAGTAATGAGGTCTGGTGTAAACTATAAGGAATTGTGAGTCATGAAGTTACCAATCTGTAGAAAGGAAGGGTTTGGGCTCTAGAAGGAAAGGGTCGGGCTATTCATGGAAGCTACTGACCCTAGGATCTACATCACAGTCCAAGAGGGACCCTTCATCCCCATGAAGATCTCTGTTCTGGATGCCAACATCCAGACTCCTAAATCATATGAAGAAATGAACAAAGATGAGCTCTTTCTTGCCTCCATGGACAAGAGAGCTCAAAATATCATTGTCAGTGCAGTAGATGATTCTACATTCCAGAATCCGGTACACTGCATGATCTCCAAGGAGATGTGGGACACCCTAGTTGTGTCCATGGAGGGTTCACACGAGGTGAGGGATGACAGAAAATCCATACTCAACCAGGAGTTTGAGGCCTTCGGACAAGGAAAGTCTAAGGGCATTGCTGAAAGTTTTGAAAGATTTTTCAGAACTGTTAATGAACTGAGAACATATGGAAGTGTCTTCAGCACCTATGAGCTGAATGATAAATTTCTAAGGTCCCTCACCAAGGATTGGGACACAAAGATCTATGTCATCAGAGAGATGAGCAAGCTAGCTGACACACCACCTCCAACCCTGTTTGGAAGCTACTGTCCTATGAGATGCAGCTTGCTGCAAGGAAGGAATAAGGAGAGAAGTGCATCAAGTCATGGAGAAAGGAGAAATCTGTGGCTTTCAAAGCTGAGTCTTCAACCAGGATCAGAAGGAAGATCTCCCCAGTGAGGAGAACTGCTATGTCAGAATCTGAGAGCTCAAGGTCCAGCTCATCTAACAACCATACATCTGATGAGGACTTTGATGCTTTCTCTAGGAAGTTTCAGAAATTCATGAACAAGGGGCATTGGAAGACAAGAAGGCCATATTCCTCCTCTCAGCACAGAAGGAAATCCTTTAAGGAAGACAGGTATGCTCCAAACTCTAATAAACAATCTTCCTCTAACATTATTTGTTTTTGCTGCAACAAACCTGGGTATGTAGTTGTCGACTGCCCAGTGAAGAGGAAAGGAGTGAAGAAGCACCATAAGGGAAAGAAGAAGGAGAAGTCTCTTGTATCCAAGAAGGAAAAAGCCCGGTCTGACTCTTCGTCTGAGTCGGACAGTGAAGAAGAAGAAGCCTACATTAGGCTTATTACTGTTGTTGAAGAAGTACCTGAAGAGTTCCCTGCTGCTAGAATAGGGATCAGGGCCCCTCTGTCTCACTCAGATAGTGACTTAGAAGTGGATGAAGGTGAAGAATAAGATGTTTAGTGCCATAGATTAATGGCAATGATAGATGAAGAAAGCAGGCAGGATCTGTCTGGTCAGACTCAGGTAAATGCTAAATCACAATCTTTTATTTCAAGTCATGAGGCTAGCTCAGACTCTGAGGATGATGTCAACTCCATAATTGCCAAGTATGAGAAATTTTTTGAGGCATTCAAGAAATGCAAGCTACTTGCCAAGAGACAGACAAAAGAGCTTCTAGGTCTTAAAAGCAAGTGTGAAGACCAAGAAAGGACCCTCACTGACATGACTGCTCAAGTAGCTCAGCTCAAGGAGATCATTGACAGTGAGTCTGCGGAAAGAGTCTCAAATGAGAAACTTTTCCAGAAACTTGAAAATGATCTCTTAACTGAGAAATTACTGGTGAGCAATTTTTCTAATCCAAACACTATGCTGCCCTTAATTGATACCGACCTTACCCAAGCTGGTAAGAAAAAATTGGGATTTAAGGGACCTGTTAGACCTTCCAATCCAAAAGGAAAGGGAAAAGGGAAGGCACCAGTTGTGCCTCTAGCCTCACTGCCTCATATTCCTTTTCATAGAGTGTTGTTGCCTTCTAATAGGTATGACCATGAAAGTTATTATGGTCACTGGGAGAATGGCAGATCCACAGGTATGGACCAATGTGGCCCTAGCCAAGGTAGAAGATACAACCATGTGAGAGCCTTTAAAGCTACCCATGAGGAAATTCAAATGGCCCATCCTGGACCATTTGTTGTTGATGCCCCAGCCCCAAAACTCAAAGATAATGCTGTTGTTGTGAATCTAAATCATCAGCAAAAGTAGTGACTCAAGGAGAGTCTTCTGGCATGGCTGGAATGGCAATCTCAGATGCTATCAGGTGCATGTTGGCTGAAAAGAGACATGCAGTTGGTGGTTCTCAGAAAAGTCCAGAACAGTCTGCAGAAAGACTGTCTTTCAGTCAAACGGCTGCTGAAAGAAGATAGAAGCATAGAGAAGCACATCTCCCCACTGTTCAGGAAGCAGTACAGCATAATGTTGGTCCCAAACAGAAAAGGAGATATAATATTTATGAGTGCTAGTGTTGTGGCAAAGTGAGCCACTTTGCTGTAGATTGCTGGCACAATCCATCAGTATCCAGAGGTTGCCAACCTGTTAGGAATTCTACAGGAAGGCATGGTTATTTTAAGATTAATGTGAACATAGGACCCAACAGAAATTGAGGTCCTAAGGTAAGGTGATTTGTATTCTTTTCAGGTTAGTTCAAGTACCAAATCCCCTAAATGGTACTTGGACAGTGGTTATTCTAGGCACATGACTGGAACAAAGGAGCTATTGAAGGAGTACACTCTAGTAATGAATGGACCCAAGGTTATTTTTGGAGGCTAGGATAAGGGGATAACCAGAGGCTATGGTAATATCTCAAATGACATAATCACCATCAGAAAGGTGGCTTATGTAGAGGGGTTGCAACATAACCTCATAAGCATAAGCCAACTATGTGATCTTGGTTATGACATTTCCTTCCATAAGGATAAGTGCCACATCAAGAGATTAAGTGACCAAAGTGTAATCTTAACAGGCACTAGGAGTGGGAATGTTTATTGCTTAAATTTTCTTGCTTAGAGAATGGTTCCCCTATATGCCTAGTTGCAGATGAGAAAGTCTCATATTGTGTCCGGTGGCACAAGAGACTGACTCATCTGAATTATAAGACCATTGGTCAGCTCTTTAATGATGAGCTTGTCAGGAATGGTCCCAAAATAAAATGCTCCAAGGAGGGTATCTGTGCTGCTTGCCAAAAGGGTAAGCAGACTAAGACCTCGTTCAAGAGTATTGAGGCCAAGGACTCAGTGAGATGCTTATATCTCCTACATATGGACTTGTTTGGGTCTATGCCTATTCATAGTCTAGGTAGGAAGGTCTACACCATTGTGGTGGTTGATGACTATTCCAGGTTTAATTGGGTGTTCTTCCTTAGAAGAAAGGATGAAACCCTTGAAATCTTCATGAATTTTGTCAGGCAAATTCAGAATGAGCTTGCATGCTCTGTGGTCAAAATGAGAAGTGACCATGGAACTGAGTTTCAGTCTGCTGCTATGACTACATCCTGTGAAGAGCAAGGGATTCATCAAGAATTCTCCTCTCCAAGAACACTCCAGCAAAATGGGTTAGCTGAGAGGAAAAATAGAACTTTCATAGAAGCTGGGAGAACACTATTGAGTGACACTTCTCTCCCTAAATATTTCTGAGCTGAGGCTGTTATCACTGCATGTCATGTTCTCAATAAGGCTTTTATCACCAAAGGCCATACGAAGACTCCCTACAAGAACTTGAAGGGCAGAAAACCAAACATATCCTATTTCTGGATCTTTGGTTCCAAGTGTTTTATCCTAGACAATGGTAAGTCAAGAGTGACTAAGTTTGCTGCCAAATACCATAAGTGGATATTTGTTGAGTACATCAATAATAGTAGGGCATATAAAGTCTATAACTTGACAAATTAAGTTGTAGAAGAGTCTATCCATGTAGTGTTTGATGAGTCATGCATGATTGACAGTGAGCTGTCAAGCCCTTTTCCTAGCTCTGCAAGTACAGAAGTCATGATGGAAAAGCTCTCCATCAAAGATAAAGACCCAGCTTTGTAAGAAGATTGTGAATAGGGATATTGTCTAGAGGAAGCACATGGAAGTCAAGCTGGAAATGAAGACCAACCTGCTGAATAAAATGGTAATCAGCAGGAAGCAGTCAGACTGCCACCAGTAGTCAGATATCTGAGAGATTATCCTCCAGATTAGATACTAGTTGAGGCTAGCCAAGGTGTACAGACCAGAAGAAGGAGTATTAACACAGCTCTCTATTCCAGCTTCCTGTCACAAGAAGAGCCCAAGAAATTTGAAGAAGCCAATCAAGACCAATTCTGGATTGGTGCAATGCAAGAAGAAGTGAACCAGTTCAATAGGTGTAAGGTCTTGAAGCTGGTTCCCAAACCAAATGAACACAATATCATTGGAATCAAGTGGATTTACATAAATAAACTTGATGAAAATGACATTGCAATAAAGAATAAAGCTAGACTGGTGGCCAAAGGCTATAGACAGGAAGATGGGATTGATTATGACCAGACATTTATCCTAGTTGCAAGGTTGAAAGCAATCAAACTGTTCCATGCATATGCAGCCTTCCAGGGATTCAAAGTATTTCAGATGGATGTTACGTCTGCCTTCCTGAATGGAGACTTGAAGGAAGAGGTTTATATAGAGCAGCCTCCAAGTTTTGCAGATTCTAACTCTCCTACTGCTGTATATAGACTTAGGAAAGCTCTTTATAGGCTCAAGCAAGCCCCAAGAGTATGGTATGAGGCATTGTCTACCTTCCTCATTGAGAAAAACTTCTCAAGGGGGAATATAGACAAGACCTTATTCCTAATGGAATCTAAGGGAAAGATCATCCTAGTCTAGATTTATGTTGATGACATAATATTTATCTCTACTGATGACAACCTCTGCAGGAAGTTTGATAAACTTATGCAAGGGAAGTTTGAGATAAGTAGTATGGGTGAACTGAAATTTTTCTTGGGACTCCAATTAAAATAGATTGATGATGGTCTATCTATATCCCAGTCAAAGTTCACCAGGTAGAAAATGAAGAAATATGGCATGGAGAATGCTTCCACCATAAGAACTCCCATGAGCTCAAGTATGCCTCTAGGCAAAGATGATCCAGGGAAGCCTGTTTATCAAACTCTATATAGAAGTATAGTTGGCTCCCTTCTCTACCTCTCTGCAAGTAGGCCTTGTTGGGTACATTGGTCAAATGTACCTGATTTGAAGAAGCCTCACCTAACTCAATGATATACATCATAATGTATTTGATGTTTGTTTGAGTTACTTATGCAGGATAGGTATTCACTGGACTGAAGCTAAATGTTTCTAAGTCCATGTGTCGACACCCAGAGGGAAAGTGTCGACACTTGAGAAAGCTTGTGTCGACACCCAGACAAGCAGTGTCGACACTTGGAGTCATTGTGTCGACACCTGGGATGAAGAGTCGACACCAGACAGAAAGTGTCGACACTTGGAGCTGTGTCGACACTCAGTGAAGAAGTATGCAGAAAAGCTGTGTCGACACTTAGCAGAAGTGTCGACACCTAGAAGAGCTGAGTCTACATCAGAAAGTGTCGACACTTGGAGTTGTGTCGACACTCAGCAAAATTCTGCAGAGACTAAGGACAAGTGTCGACACTCAACACAATGTGTCGACACTCAATCAGCAGTCAACATATGAAGAATGTGTTGACACTCAGCACAATGTGTCGACACACAAACAGAAGAATCAGTAATTGAAGTAAGTGTCGACACTTAACACAATGTGTCGACACTATGCAGAAGAGTCAACACTTGAAGAAAGTGTCGACACCCAGCACAATGTGTCGACACTTAGTTGAAGACTCTACACTTGAAGAAAGTGTCGACACAAGGAGCTGTGTCGACACTTAGCAAAGAACAGAAAAGTTTGCAAAATATTCTAAGTACAAGTGTCGACACTAAGGGAATGTGTCGATACTAAGGGAATGTGTCGACACTCAGCTGAGGAAACAAAATTAAAGACTTGTGTCGACACCAAGAAGTAGTGTCGACACTTGACAGTTTCAACACATGAAGATGTGTCGACACAAAGGAGTTGTGTCGACACTTAGAAGAATACAGTTAAAGAATGAAGAACAAGACTTGTGTCGACACTCAATTTCAGTGTCGACACATGCAGAAGAATCTGGGTCGAGACATACAAGGAATTGTGTCGACATCTTGTAGACTTGTGTCGACACTTACACAACATGTGTCGACACTTGGTCTATAAGTGTCGACACTTAAGAACAGAAAGTCTCGACACTATCTGACAGTTAGAGAATTTCAAGAAGTGACTGGTTGACATGACAGCTGCCGATCCAGCCGGTCTACAGCAACTGTCAGAGAAATCAGAAGTCTGTTATGAACCGGACCAGCCGATTACCATGAAGGAAGCCTATAAATAGGCACCCATAGTTTACAGAAACTGATTGATTGTTGTTATTACAAGTAGTGAGAATAATTGAAGTGTTTGATCAGATTAAATCAGAAAAGTGATACACAGAGGATCAACACAAGAAGATCTGGCAGTCCAACTGCAGATCTAAGAAGTTGGAGAGAGAGAGCTCCAATCAAGAATTCAGTCTTTGGAACTAAGGCTGAGAAGAAGGATTCAGAATCATCTGGATCTCAAGAAGCAGAGGTCAAGGATTAACTGCAGAGGATTCAGACTAATTCAGTTCTACTCAAGAAGCTTTGAAGAAAGCTAAGTCAGTTTGGATCTAGCTGAGTTCTTCCAAGAACTCTTCAAGAAACTCTCAACTCCTCTCTTATTTTCTGAGTTGTAGAGTTAGTTATTGTAATTCAATCTTAACTTGTAGGATCCATTGGATCTGAGAGAATTGTAAGCCTATATTATAAAGGCTGAGGGTAGGGCTTGGTTGCCTGAGTGTAGGAGTTGAAGAACTCTGAGTGTAGGCCTTAATTGGCTGAGTGTAGGCCTGGGTGGCTGAGTGTAGGCCTTTGTGGCTGAGTGTAAGGCTTTGGGCCTGAGGTGTAGGAACCTAGTTGGGTTCTGAGATAGTGGAGAAGATTGGCCGAATCTAGTACACTGCTAGATAGGCGAAGGGGGAAAGTGGATGTACCCAAAGATTGGGGAACCACTATAAATTTGTGTGTCTGCTGTGCTGTGTTGTGCTGTGAATTAACTGTTTATATTCTGTTATTGCTGTTAGCTGTAGAAATCAGTGAGATAACTGTTTTGCTGCCAACAAAATTTCAAAAAGGTTTAGGTCACCTATTCACCCCCCCCCCCCTCTAGGTGTTTAGGTACCATATCTTTCAGGCCTGGCATTATGTATGTAACATGTGTCTGTGCTAGGTATCAAGTCTGCCCTAAAGAGTCTCACTACACTGCTGTGAAAAAAATCTTGAGATATCTTAAGGGCACCTCAGATCTTGGCATATGGTACCCCAGGAATGGGGAATTTGAACTAACAGGCTATTCAGATGCAGATTTTGCAGGTTGCAAGGAGAACATAAAGAGCACTTCAAGCTCCTATCAGTTCTAGGTGGAAGGCTTATCTCTTGGAGCAGCAGAAACAAACAAGTGTTGCAATATCAACAGCAGAGTCAGAGTATATTTCAGTTAGAAGCTGCTGTGCTCAGTTATTATGGATCCAACATCAACTTCAGGACTACAACATTCAGATAAGTAAAACTCCACTCTTTTGTGATTTTACTAGTGCAATTTCTATAGCTAGGAATCCTGTCTCACATAGCAGGATTAAGCATATAGAAATTAGGTATCATTTCATTAGAGAACATATGGAAAGGGAAGACATCTCCCTTAAAATTGTCTCCACAGACAAGCAAGTGGCTGATATCTTCACTAAGCCACTAGATGAAGCCAAGTTCAACACCTTCAAATTTGAATTGGGTATGTTGAATCTTGTATAGCTTCAATTCTTTCTTCTACCATATACTACACGGTTTATTTTACAGAGAGAACATACTCTTCCTCCAGATTATGAAGAGAGTGTGCAACTGTTGAGGGGGAGCCAGCCCAGTAGCTGAACTAGAATCAGTCATAGTGAGAATATTTATTGTACAACCTCAGGCTCGTAGGAACAGTTCGGGCTCGCAGAGATGGGAAGGTAAGGTAAGATGTACTCTTTGACAGAAGCCTACTCACTGACGAGTGGGTCCCAGGAAAAGGGCTACTCGCCGGGTTAAGGCCGGCTCGCTAGGCGAGAGGGCCCCAGTGGTTCAAGCGAGAAGGGCCCAGCGGCTCAGGCGAGAGCCTTCCCAGGCGAGATGGACCCATAGAGAGGGCCCAGCGGCTCAGGCAAGAGCCTTCCCAAGCGAGACGAACCCAGCAAAGGGCCCAGCCGCTCAGGAGAGAGCCTCACTAGGCGAGACGAGCCCCATAGGTAGGACCTCTCGCCTGCGAGACGGTGCTCTCGCCAGGGGCCCGTTCAATTGGAAGGTGGTTCACCTTTTTTGCCCTAGGTGATTTTACGCTTTTGCGCTCGGTGGTCTGCATATAACCCTTCAGAACAGCGGAGTTTGGCTGTTGGCAGACCCAACCAAGGGTATTTTGGTAATTTCAGGATGGTTCAGTTTGCTTATTGGCAGTTCAAACGCAGAAAACTAGAAATAGGCCCATAGGGGTTCTTCAGAAGCACTTTTTCCCCGGACTTTGGAAGAGTTTTCTGTGCTTTCTGAGGAGCTCCAAGCCCAGTTTTTTGGCTTTGGAAGGGAAGCTCTCAGAGATCTTCCCGGTAAGCGGTGGTACCTCCCTACTAAGGCTTTGGGTCGATTTTTGGTCCTTCACAACCAGTCGAAGGTCAGAGCTCGGGACAAGTAGGTGTTGGCTACGCCCCTATTTTAGAACTTTTGTCGAAGTCAAATTTTGTCTTCAACAGTTCTGGCGCGTTGAGCGTGGAAGGTAGCCAATACAAGAAAGTTTTGAGTTTAGTCCTATAGCAGGAGGTGAAGGTGAAGGATCTGGTTCAGGAGGTTCCCCCTCCCGGGGAGAAGAGGCTATAAGGAAGATGCTGGAGGACTTCAGGCGAGAGGTCTTGCAAACCATCAGCTTGGCCTTCTCAGCAAGGAGCGAGTGGACAACTACTCAGGTCCTGATAGAGGCGATCCCGCTCTTAGGTGAGAACGGTCCTGGGCAGCGCCCCGGGAAGGAGGTCCTGGCGGAGGCTAGTGAGAGGGACGTGGCCGCGCTAGAGCTCTTCCCAGGCCAGCGTCCCGAGAAGGAGGTTCTGACAGAAGTTGGCGAGAGGGAGGCGGCTGTGCGAGAGATCTTCCCTGGGCATGGTCTCGCGGATCGGGTCAGCCAGCCGAGGCCGCGAGACATACCCTCTCGACAGGAAGGTGGCGAGAGCCCTTTCAGTGAGCTCATCATCTCAGCCCCGGTGCCGGAGTGGTTCCTGGAGCCCGACATGTCCTACTACTCGGGGAAAGATGACCCTATGAAGCACGTGCATTGGTTTATGGATGTTGTTTCGATAAGGCAAATGATGGATGCCTTCAAGTGTCGGCTATTTGCCATCACGTTGAAGGAGAAGGTACGGGACTGGTTCCACTAGTTGCCGACAAGTTCGATCTACAGTTTTGAGGATCTGCATTGAGGGTTCCTGTTGAGGTTCTCAACATCAAAGAAGCATAAGAAGGAGGTGGAGTACCTGTTTGCGGTAAGGCAGAAGCAAGACGAGACGTTAGGCCATTATGTTGACCGGTTTCAGGAAGAGATCCTCGTCGTCCAGGAGGTCCCAGGGTATGCATTGATGCTCTCTTTTACCCTGGGGCTGAGGTCAGGATTCTTTAGCATGGAGCTGAAGAGAGTGCCTCCATCCCTTTTGAGGAACTCATGGAGAGGGCGGCAAAGGAGATAGACTTCGAGAGGGCCAATCCGGCTTTTGCCAGGAAGCTGGCCAGGTTGGCGGAGGATGACGTGAAGGAGCCGGGAGTAGGAAGGCAGAGGGAGCAGGGAGAAGAGAGAAGGAGGGAGGAGCCTCAATGACAGGGGCAGCAGGGACCGCATCAAGGACGGGGGGCCCTAGAGCCGAACAACCGGTTAGGTTAGAGGCCTCAGGAGGGGCGCCCCTAGGAGCAAGGAGGAGGCTTTCAGGGAAGAGACAACTTTCGCGAGCCGAGGAGGTTTGATCAGCCGGCGTGAAGGCAAGGGCCGAGGGGTCACTTCCTGCAGAAGCAGGAGGCCATGGAAGTTGGCCGAGGTAGAGGAGGAAGGAGAGGAGCTCGGGGAGGAGCTGGAACAAGAGGAGGTGGAGAAGGAAGAGGGGTCGGGTGGCGTTACTTTTTTGTGACTTCCACCAAGAGGAGGGTCATGCAACGACCACCTACCCAGAGTTCTTGGAGATGAGAGAAGCCAGGAGACTCGGGAGGCAGGATCCACCGAAAAGGATGATGGAGGTGCAGCATGGGAATACGGGAGATAGGTTAAGGACCGGGCAGACATAGGGACTCGGGAAGGGATCGAGGTGATCCACTGAGGAGTTGGGATTGAGGCAACTCGTAAGGGGAGCCTCCAGACCATGTTCCAAAGTGGGGTTGCCTTGACCTCCCAGGCTCCCCCTCCGGAAGAAAAAATTACCTTTTCTTCAGCAGATATGCCAGATTACGATGACCCATTCTGTGACGCCTTGGTGATCCAGACGGCGGTCGATAACTTCACGGTCTCCAGGATCTTGGTGGACAACGAGAGCTCCGTGAATGTGATCTTCAAGAAGGTCTTCAATAAGATGAAGGTCGAGGGCAAGAAAGTGTTAGCTTCGGACGGACCGTTATTTGGATTTTTAGGAGAAAGAAAAGAGATAGAAGGAGGAGTAGGGCTGATATGTGAAGTTGGGGGGTGTGTCACGGAACTGCAGGTTCGTGATCGTGGACTCCCCAAGCAGCTATAACGCCATCTTTGGGTGCCCCTCATCCGCGCCTTTTGCTGCATCCCCTCCTCGTTTCATCAATGCCTTAAGTTCAACAACGGAGGGGTGCAGGTTAGGATCTGGGGGGAACCGAAGGTGGCAAGACAATGCTACATGACGACGGTCAACACCATATCTTGGATGACAAAGGCAGATGAGCTGGAGAGGGAGATGGCGGCGCATGAAGAGGTTATCGGAGAGGAGGAGGTGAGCCTGGAGGAGGCGAGGGAGGAGATTGAGGAGGAGCAGAGAGGAGGAGGTGTGCATGAGTTCCAGAGAGACAAAGAGTCGCAACCCCAAGATGGCCGGCAGGTGGAAGAAGTAGGAGAAGGAGTTGAGAGGGAGGCCCTGAGAGGCGTGGAAGTCGAGCAGCAGTGTGAGAGCCTGGGGAGGCGATGGAAGACGAGGAAGCAGGAGGGTAGGAAGAGTATTGGTAGGAAGAGGGAGCAAGAGCCGGCTGGGATCAGTCATGGCTGGAGCCAGCTGGAGAAGTGGTGGAGATGGAAGTCTTCACCAGCGCCAGACAGGTGCAATGGGTGCGGATCAACGGGGGCTTGAGTCCCAAGGACCAGGAGCGAGACAGGGCTTGCATCCAGAGCAACGTTGACATCTTTGCTTGGAGCGTTGCTGACATGACGGCATCGATGTAGATGTGGCTTGCCATCGCCTGAACTTGGACCCCCGGACGTGCCCCTTTCGCCAGAAGATGAGGACCATCGCTACTAAGCTGCAGGAGCCCATCCGTGAGGATGTCAAGAAGCTTCTGGAGGCTGGCTTCATCTCGGAGATCCAGTATCCAAGCTGGATCTCCAACGTGGTAATGGTAAAGAAAGGGGGAGGGAAGTGACGCATATGTATCGACTTTTCCTTATTAAATAAATCATGCCCTAATGATTGCTACCCCCTGCCTCGAATTGACGCGCTGGTTAATTCAGCTGTTGGTTTTTCTGTTATGAGTTTTTTGGATGCTTTTTCAGGTTACCATCAGATCCGAATGCACCCTCCTGATGTCAAATACGTCTCCTTCATCACGATGGAGGGATGTTTCAGCTATAAGATGATGCCCTTTGGGTTGAAAAACGCAGGGGTTATATATCAGCGCATGATGGATCGGGTCTTCCAGGGTCAAAGGGGGAAGAATTTGGAGGTCTATGTTGACGATCTGATGGTCAAGAGCAAGTGTGTGTACTCGCACCTTCGAGACCTGGAGGAGACGTTCGCCACCCTACGAAAGTTCAAGATGAGGCTGAACCCCTTGAAGTATGTCTTCGGGGCGAACCGCGGGAAGTTCCTTGGGCATCTTTTGACCCCAGCGGGGGTGGAGCCTAACCCAGATAAGGTGAAGTCCATCCTAAGCTGGAGTCACTACGCAATGCTAAGGAGGTCCAACGCTTGACAGGCAAGCTATCCGGACTAAGCAGATTACTCTCCAGGTCGGGAGAAAAATGCTCGTCATTCTTCAAAGTGCTGAGGGGCACCCAAAGGTTCGAATGGACGGCCTAGTGCGAGGAGGCTTTCCAAATACTAAAGAGGCAACTCTCCCTGGCTCCTCTACTTCAAAGCCCAAAGGAGGGGGAGGACCTAGCCTTTTATCTCGGAGTAGGAGCAGAGGCCGTGAGCTTTGTATTGTTCAGGGAAGAGGGGAAGAAGCAATTGTCAATCTACTATGTTAGCAGGATCCTGAAGAAGGCACAGCTCCGCTACCCCATCTTGGAAAAGCTGGCATATGCTTTGATCATTTTGGCCAGGAAACTCCGGTCGTACTTCAAAGCGCATTCGATCAGGGTGGTGACGGACCATCCCTTCACAAGATTTTTGAGGGAGTGGAGCACTCAGACAGGTTGGCCAAGTGGTCTATCGAATTGAGCGAGTTTGATATCTCATTCGTGCCAAGGCTCTCCATTAAGGCACAGGTGGTGGCTGACTTTTTGGCAGACTACGTTGTTGAGGTTGGGGCCGAGGAGCCGCGGCCACAGGAGGCGTGGAAGATGATGGTTTATGGGACCTCGGGAAATTACTCCCTCGGGGCAGGGGTGGTGTTGATAAGCCCTCAAGGGGTCACTATAGAACAAGCGGTGGTCTTGCACTCTCCAGCAACTAACAACCAGGCGGAGTACGAGGCCGTGATAGCTGTCCTTCGTTTGGTAAAGAAACTTGAGATCCAGGATGTGGAGGCTTTTACGGACTCGTTGGTGGTGGCATCACAGATCCGAGGAGAGTTCGAAGCTCGGGAGCCCACCCTTGTGAAGTACTTATCCAAGGTGAGGGCGATCATCGGAGGGTTCCAGACGTTCTCAATCCAACATGTTCCCAGGGAAGAGAGTACAACTGCTGATCGGTTGGCTAAGTTTGAACCTCAGTGAGGAGGGACCCTGACTAAGCTATTTCGACCGGCAATCGAGGAAGGAGAGTTGATGGAGGTGGATTGGCGACCCTCGTGGGTGGATCCATTGGTGACCTTCCTAACCACTGGCGAGCTTCCGGAGTGGGCCAAGGATGCAAAAAGCTTCAGGAACAAGGTGGATCACTACCTAATCCTAGAAGCGGGGTTACATCGGAAGATGTTGTCAGGGCTCCTGTCAAGGTGTGTGACCGAGGAGGAGATCCCGAGGATCCTGGAGGAAGTGCATTCAGGTGAATGCGGCAGGCATTCAGGTGGAAGGACGTTGGAAGAAAGGGGGGTGAGGCAGGGGTATTTCTGACAGACCCTGAGGAAGGATGCAGCTGAGTTTACGAGGAGGTGCCGGAAGTGTCAGCTATACGCCCCCCTCCAGCTCTTGTCTGCTCAAAGGATCTGAAGCGTCACGGCATCATGGTCTTTCGCCATCTGGGGGATGGATTTAGTCGGGCCTTTCCCTCCGGTTAGTGGGCAGAGGAGGTTCCTCCTGGTCATGACTGATTACTTTTCAAAGTGGCTGGAGGTCAAGGCGTTGGCCAAGGTCACCTCACAAGTCATCAGGAATTTTGTCTGGGGAGAGATCATATGCAGGCACGGGCTACCCCAGGCGATAGTAACTGACAATGGGCCCTAGTTTGCCAGCGAAGAATTCATTAGCTTCTGCGCTCAGCTGGGGATAGACCTTAGATTTGCCTCCATACATCACCCCAGGAGCAACGGCCAGGTGGAGGCGGCCGACAAGATCATCGTGAACCTACTCAAGAAGAAGGTGAAGAACTTGAGGGGAAGTTGGGTAGAACAGCTCCCCTCAGTATTGTGGGTCTTGCGGATAACTCCGAACACGGCCAGCGGCGATACCCCCTTCAAAAATTCTCATGGGTGTAAGACAGTCCTTCCCGTGGAGTTTGAGGTTCGATCCCCATGAGTCATGGCTGCGGGTGATGGGGATAAGGCTTGGAGGTTGGAAAATGAAGGGGGGTTACGCCTCTCATTGGACATGGTAGAAGAGCTACACGATGTCGCAGCTATCAGGAAGGAAGAGATCAAACGGTGGATGGTAAAATACTTTGACAAGCATATCAGGATCAAGCAGTTCACGGAAGGAGGTCTGGTGCTGAAGAAAGTTGATGTTGTGGGGAGATCTGCCCCCGTAGGTAAGCTCAACTCAAATTGGGAAGGGCCTTATATCTTCAAGAGGGTCCTGAGAATGGGAGGTTGCCACCTCCAGGACGTGGAGGGTAGGACCATGAGCCACACCTGGAGCGGCGATGACTTAAAGCGCTTCTACCCACGAGAAGGGAGAAAGTGAATTTGTATACTCAAAGTAAAGTTTATCATACTATGTTCCTCAATTTACTTTTGCTTTTACCTACTGTGAAATTCTGACGGCAAGGAGATGGGACTTTTGCACTACCCCAAGCCTGGCTCGGCCCCAGGTAGACCCGCTGTGCGGGCTCTCATTAGCTGGCAGGTTCGAAGGCTCGCCTGTGGGGGTAAGGGACCCCGAGCGCCGCTCGGCCCCAGGTAGACCCACTGCGCATGCTCTCATTAGCTAGCAGGTCCGAAGGCTCGCCTGTGGGGGAACGGATTGGTTCTTGGAGACTTGGTTCTTGGTTCTTGGAGACTTTAGCACTACCCAGAGCCTGGCTCGGCCCCAGGTAGACCCGCTGCACAGGCTCTCATTAGCTGGCAGGTCCGAAGGCTCGCCTGTGGGGGTAAGGAACCCCGAGCGTGGCTCGGCCCCAGGTAGACCCGCTGCGCAGGCTCTCATTAACTGGCAGGTTCGAAGGCTCACCTGTGGGGGAAAGGATTGGTTATTGGTTCTTGGTTCTTGGAGACTGTTGCACTACCCCGAGCCTAGCTCGGCCCTCGGTAGACCCACTACGCAGGCTCTCATTAGTTGGCAGCTCCTAAGGCTCGCCTGTGGTGGTAAGGGACCCCGAGCGCAGCTTGGCCCTAGGTAGACCTGTTGCGCAGGCTCTCATTAGCTGGCAGGTCCAAAGGCTCGCCTGTGGGGGAAAGGATTGATTCTTGGTTCTTGGAGACTTTTGCACTACCCCGAGCTTGGCTCGGCCCCAGGTAGACTCACTGCACAGGCTCTCATTAGCTGGCAGGTCCGAAGGCTCGCCTGTGGGGGTAAGGGACCCCGAGCGCTACTCGGCCCCAGGTAGACCCACTGCGTAGGCTCTCATTAGCTGGCAGGTCCGAAGGATCGCTTGTCGGGGAAAGGATTGGTTCTTGGAGACTTGGTTCTTGGTTTTTGGAGACTTTTGCACTACCCCAAGACTGGTTCGGCCCTAGGTAGACCCGCTGCGCAGGCTCACATTAGCTGGCAGGTCCGAAGGCTCGCCTGTGGGGGTAAGGGACCCCGAGCGCTGCTCAGCCCTAGGTATACCCACTGCGCAGACTCTCCTTAGCTGGCAGGTCTGAAGGCTCTCCTGTGGGGGAAAGGATTGGTTCTTGGAGACTTGGTTCTTGGATATTTTTGTACTACCCCGAGACTGGCTCGGCCCCAGGTAGACCAGCTGTGCAGGCTCTCATTAGCTGGCAGGTCCGAAGGCTCGCCTATTGGGGTAAGGGACCCCGAGCATGGCTCGGCCCCAAGTAGACCCGCTGCATAGGCTCTCATTAGCTGGCAGGTCCGAAGGCTCGCCTGTGGGGGAAATGATTGGTTCTTGGAGACTTGGTTCTTAGTTCTTGGAGACTTTTGCACTACCTCGAGCCTGGCTCGGCCCCAGGTAGACCAGCTGCACAGGCTCTCATCAAGCTGGCAGGGTTGTAAGCTCACTCGATGACAGAGTGGTTGGGGAGACCTCCTTAAGGAGCATCCCTACTTAGTCTCATAAAAAATAAACTACGGGAGGAAAAGGCTGGAGCAGTGCAAGTGGAGGCACTCCCAGCTGGCGGCCTTGGGGATGGTCTCGCCTATGGCGAGTGGGCACTCGCGCGGGACAAAAGGCTCGGACTAATAATAGGGGAGCAAGTCAAATAACTAAAACCACTCGTGGCGGGAGTGCCCTAAGGCGAGACGAGAGGGTTATATCAGTTGGCCTCACGCATAAATAAGGTGAGGGAAGTGACAACTTGCGCTCTGAAAAAAGTCAACTCTCCAACGAAGCGGCGAGGCGAGACGCAACACTGTCTCGCGGGCGTGAGCGCATCAAAGGGTCGTCTCGCAGTAGTAAAATGAGGCAAGGTGAAAAGAGTAAAAGCGAGGAGGCGAGACAGGTGGGTAGCACTGTCTCGCAAACAGAAGCAAGCCAATGAATTGTTTCTCAAAATGTAAAATAAAGTAACAAGACAAGAATTTGTGCATTTGATCAGTATCTGTTTGTCACAGCATTATGAATACACTTTCAAACTGATCACAGAATGAAATTCAAAAAGAAGCTAAGTTATACGGAAGCAAAAAAAAGAACGGGAGAGGGGTCCTGGATCTCGCAGGCAGCCTGTCATTTCTCCTCGCTGGAAGAAGAATCTTCGCTCTCCATGCTATAGAGCTGGGGGACCAGATCGCGAGAGGTCACCGTTTCGGAGTCTTCTTTCACGACCCCCAGCTCCTTCATCATCTTTAAAACCAGCTCTGCTGTCATAATTCTGGCATCTCGGCACTGCTCCTCAACTTCATCCAGAGAATAGTGAGGCAGAGGGGCCTGGAGGGGTTCGCGACGAGACGACGATGGGGCGTTGTCCTGGAGGCGGGTGATCTGAGCTTTCAAATCCTTATTCTCCTCCTCCAGGGTCGCCATGCGCGAGTGCATCCGCTCCGCCGTCTCGGCATCCTGCGAGACGCCCAGTCATTATCAAAGAGAGTTTAAAAAGAATAATCCAAGGATAGGTTTAAGGCTTACCATGCCACCCTGAGCTTTCGCGAGGAGGGTTTCGGCGACGGATAGCCTTTTTGCTAGGTCGTGGGATTTCACTCGCTCCGCCGCCAGGCCCGCCTCGGTGTCTTTCCATTTCTTGTTAATATAAATCAGGCGGCGCGAGGTGAGATGCGAGAGCTCCAAGGCACGTAGTTGGGCATGGGAGGTCTTCAGGACGAGGTCTCGCGAGGACTCGTTCTCGGGGGAGACTGCCTCGGGAGCACCATAAAGCTCGTAGCCCACATAGAAGGCGTGGCTAATGGGAACCTCCTGCTCTTTCCAAGATGGAAGGAGGGTGGAGATGGACACACGGTTGACGTCCCTCTCCCACACCAGAACGGGGTCGCCAGCAGCATCTTGGATCGCGGGGCCCAAATTGAAGTTTGGATGAGAAGAGGGGGCTGGGAGATTCAGAGAAATAGGTTCGCGAGATGTAGCGATGGCATGCTGATTATAAGTGGCGGCAGGCCGGTCGGGTAGAGTCGTCTCGCGGGCGGGCGAGATGATGTGAGGGGGAGGCGAGCGGGGTGACTGCGAGTCCCCTATGGAGATGGGGCTCAAGGAACCCGACATCTCCTTCTCCTTCGGGGCCTTCTTTTTTCCCTTAGAGAGGGTCACAGCATTCTTCATCTTTTCTTGGGAGGGTTGGAGCGAGAGGGTCGGTGTCACCTGCAGGACTCTTTAGAGAGGCAGGATCCAGTGACCCTCTCGCCGCCTCCGCCGCTGCGCTAGCGAGACTGATGCCCTTGGATGGTTGGATATTGCTCTTGTAGGGGAGGTGGACTGGTATGACTCGCTCTCCTAAAACAGGCAAGGAGGTGATGAGATGGCGAGATGAAAAATAAGTAAACACAAGATAAGAGAGCGAGAGTACCTTCGCCAGGGAGCATCAGAGACAGCGAGTCGAGGCCTCGCCGCAGGAAGTTGACCTCAAAGTTTTTGCCGACGAAGAAGTCGTACAGCAGCTTGTCCGTGCCGCCCACCTGCGGGGACACATAAAATATCTCGGCGGGCGACGCGGGTACGAGCAGGATGCCCCCGAAGTTGTCGTGGATGAAGACAAATCTGGTGAGCCAATAATGATTTTTGTTTGGCGTCTCGCACACCTTGAGCCCTTGCCCGATGAAGTACGAAACGTCGTCAGCATTGGCGTGGTAGATGAAGAGCTTGTGGAAGACCATCAAGCTAAAGTCAATGCGCTCCCGATGCATGTAGCATGCGAAAGCAATTAAGACCGAAATAGCATTCGGATTAAGATGTGTCAGGACGATGCCAAAGTACTTCAAGACCTGTTTTACCTCCGGCCAGAGGGGCAATCTCAACCCCGCCTCAAAGTGCGAGACGGGGAAGGCGAGTTCTCCCGGCTAATAAGTGTTGATCGCCTCGCCAACCTTGGGGGGCCGCGATTCAAGCCCCTCCTTTATGTACTCGCTGACGAAGGTGTGGTAGTCTTCGTAAGGAAGCCTGCCGGGAGGGAAGTCATGATCGGTAAAATGTTTCCCGCAGCGGCTGCGCCCCTCACCTTCCTCAACTTTCTTCTTCCCCATTTTTTAGCGAGACGGATGTTGGCGAGAGGGTTGAGAGATAAGAAGAAGCGAGAAGAGAAGAAGAAGCGAGGGGAGTAAAAGAGCGAGAGGGAGTGGCGAGACGGAAGAATCAAGTGGGCAAAGACTTGGGCACAACAGGGATGAAGGCGCAGATATTCTTCCTCTTCGAGGGGCAGGAGTATTTATAGTGGATGTAGTAAAATGATTAAATGGGCGGGAAAACGTATAGGGTAAGGGGAAGAGTCGGTCGGCGGTTCACTCTCTCTCTCTCCTAAAACCTCGATTTGTGTGGTCCATCACAATCACAGGACAAAATAATTAAATTAAAAGAAATTAAAGGAAATGAATAAATTAAACTAGCAGTAATAAATATTAAAAAATTCCATCCCACATAATGCGGGCGCCATGTTCTCAGGCATTGCCGGCGAGACGGCAGCATAATATATTACTTAATTATTACAGCATTAAAAATACAACTACAAAGAAGAAAAAGCGAGATGAATGAATAAAGCGGGTCGAGTAGGGCAGTCATTCGATTCGCCTATCCCAGGGTCAACCTCAGAAGACAGGTGAGCGCATTCAGTCTCCAGCCATTCGATTCGCCTATCGGCCGCCTGCCTGTCCTACTCCAGCTTGCTGATGATGGGCGCGTGTTTCTGGAACATCTCGGCTGTCTTGCGCTTCATCTCCACCGGGTCCACGGGGTCTCCCGGGTAGTCTTCAATTTCGTCTATAGGAGGAGGGGGAGAGACAGCGAGTCGCCTAAAGAGCTCCTCAGCAGGCGAGTCGGTCTGGGCGCCTACACAAGGAGTGGAGGGGCAGGGTGAGAGAGGCTCTCGCAGGAGGGTGTGGGAGTAGCGAGTGGGACAAAGAAGCGAGAGCGAAGGTTTTTTACTAGGATGGCGAGAGCTCCTGGAGGCCTGAGAAGGGTCGCTCTCCTCTTGTTAGGGGGAGTAGATGGAGAGTAGAAGGCTGTGGTGAGTCTTATTCACTGGGTTGAGGCCCAGATTACAACTGATGAGGCAATTAAAGTGCACCGCTAGCCATTCAAGAGGAGCTCGAAGAGGTAGTAGAGAAAAGGTGTAACACCCCAAATTTCTTAAGGCGGGAAATGCTTCTGTAACGCCTCCATTCATCATATGGAATATAACGGTGGGTCCGGCCGGTGCCCCACAACATATTTCACAGACAAACGGCGGAATTATGTATGAATATCAAAATCACGTTCTACTCGCATCCTAATTCAGAGCATTCTAGCGCAACATTTTAAGTTGCAAGAACTCATCACAGCGAATGTCCACTAAATATATAAACCATACTTTTATATATATCACCAGGATACACTCTCATGGCCTTAAGGCCTTACAAGGTGCTCTTTACAAACATATAGCTTCATACATTGGCACGCAGACCGGCCACACATAAAATCCAAAAATTATTCGCATGGCCTTCGAGGGCCTTTAAGCATCAAGGGCTTCGTTCCGCTCAATTCAATTCAACCTGTCAGTACCTGCAATTAGACATCCACCCCAAGAGCGGTAAACAAAGCAACGGTCTGCATTAGCTGACTAATTATAACGACCCTACCCGTTACACGGTGCAGTGGTTCCTTCCCTGTATGCATTGAAATCACAATCTATATATCACAACAAGTATCACAACAGTATCACAAGCACCGGCCTCCGCCAGACGCTCCGTGCACTCGGGGCACATTACGGTGGGCCGGACACCTTGGCACCACCACCGAACAGAGGTTTTTAACATGTCGGTTGGCCGGTCCTAGTCCACCAACACGCATGCTGGCAACATTCCGCCCATCCCACTCAGAGGTGCTAACCTCACGACAAACTTGAGCATTTAGATCGACCCACCACTGTGGTGCTGCAAGCCGGGTCTGCCCCGCGTCCTCCCAAGCATTACCACCAATCGATCTGTAAGACCCCTCCCCTTACCAAGGTGTTAACCCGGTCTTATGCCCAGAACCGCCGCCTTACGGTGACAATAACACACGGGCTAGTTGACACCAGAAGACGCTGATCCTGCCGGCTAGTACGATCATTTACCTGTAGGCCAATTGAGAATAAAAGTACAACAAAAAATAAAACTAGCAAGTCCACAAGTCACAGCAGTAACATCATATATTTAATGAAAAGGTACAACAGTGCACAATGAGTACAAAAAAAGAGAAGGGCTTATGCCCGTGCTTGCCAAAAATAATAGTAAAGCTCTCTCTCTCTCTCTCTCACTATAACACTATGTGGAAGCAAACTCTAAACAAGCACACTCGTCATCACCTGATGCTGGGCTGCAATAGTAGTAGGTGGTATCAGCTCCTCAAGTACTGCCACCTTGTCAGTTGGTCGTGCTGGTGCTCCATCTCCTCGAGCTCCTAAAATGATACGGTCACAACCGACCATTAGTTATAAAGACAAAGCCATTATCGTCCTCGCCTCACCCCCGCGACTCCTAGGCACCGAGCGGGAGGACGAAAGCAGAGGACAACAAAACAGTATCAAAATGGAAGAAGGTGACGGTGGATCTATTCTATCATGGATATATTATAACAGTTATGTCATTACATTAGCAGTTCTATATACATAGCACATGTAAAGTAAGTAAGCAGTACTGAAAGAAGAGTGCAGTAAGTAAAGTAGAGAAAGAGCAGAATGTAAACTATCTACCGCTACACTAACATCACAAGAGTACCTTAACTTATATGAATGCTCATATAAACTTATAAGTTAAGGTTTTAGAAATATAAGTTATCATATAAAAGAGACCATACTAATTTATATGATAAGGATCCATGGTGCGTATGACCTAAAAATGTTTGTATGTCATGTATACAGGTTATGATTCATGCAAGTGCAACTCACACACATGACTCTGTGATCACAGACCTTTAGTTCCCGCTTTTTGGAGCTAGCATCACACTCTGGCACCACTGTTGTGGCTATGGAAGCAGTGGAGCAGGCGTCTCCACTCCTAGGCGGGTATACACACTACCAAGCCTAGACCTCCCATACGCATCTGTACACATCCTAGGTGCACTCTAGAGTCTCTGCGTACTATTTGCTGGCTACATACCAGTCTTTTTGGTCGAGTGTGTGTTTTTGGGGATCGTCCTCCAGACCGCAGTGTAAAACAACCCACTGGCCCCTCAAACCATCACACCTCGTCAGAGTCACTGTACTGCCATCGGTGTGACGATTGGCCCAGTACCGCATGAGCCGCCACAAGTTTATTTTTATGCACATGCAAGATATCCCAATTCGAGCCTCCAGCTTACAGGACCAACCCATCCTGAAACCCTCCAACCCATCACGGGTGAGATTGCACATCAATGCCTCAGTTCTGAATCCCTCCAACCCTTCACGGGTGAGAATGTACATCAATACTTTAGTTCCAAATCCCACCAGCCCTTCACAGGTAAGAATGTATATCAATGCCTTAGTTCTGAATCCATCCAACCCTTCACGGGTGAGAATGTACATCAATGTTCTCTTAGCCTATTAGACTACTCTTGTCTGATGTTTGTTATACCTAGCAATTTAGGGTTAATCCCAGGACTTCCCAGGGCATACCCGGTGAAGGGCTTTTGGGGGCACTAGGAACTACGATGGGCTGAAGCACAAAGCTCCATTTCTCAAGGATATTTATTTTATTAATGTTTACCCATGATCCATACTAACTCTCACGTTACTCTGGGACAAACCTAATAATTTAGAATATTATCAGGAGAGCGGTGGTCTTCCGCTGATCTCCGTTCTAGTCATTATCCTTAAGATATTGTACTCTACCACTCATTACTATGCAGTGACCTACTAGACACCAACCAGGGTTGCCTTCCCATTATAATTACCAACTCAACCATTTATCGAATCCCTTGTGGGTCCCAGTGACATGAGCTATATTTATTTGCTAAGCGCACCCATGACCTAGTGTTGACCCGAATGTCGTGTCATCCAAACTCTTGGGTCAAATGTTCCTAATTTCATATCATGGTTATTATGATGTGTGATAATGATTGAACAAAGTTTCATTGTTTTCCCAAGGGATTAAGAGACCTAGATTAATTCTTTAATTGTGCGACTGGGACGCCTTAAACATGAAGTACTATATATAATGGTTCAACCTACCTGAGGTTTTCACTAGGTGTTCTTTAAGGTCAATTAATACTGCCTACCAAGTTTCATATTATTCCCATGCAAATTTCTATTTATTTCTTATTTAAATAATAAATTCTAATCCAACCACTTTACAAATAAAGTACCTTAACCACTCAACCCAAAATTCTGAGAAACTTAGTGGGTGTTCATGTTGATATAATAAGGCTAACTACAGAATTTCAAATTCTTAAACAATCATCAGACTTATACTATACCCATTTAAGCAAAATTACCAAAATACCATTTTTAGAGTTTTTAACATATATGGACTTCTAAAAATTCCCAAATAACTTATCAGAAGTTAAAACACAATAATAAACCACTGTAAATTTTTTCGTAATTTTAAGACACTGATTTCCTATATTTTTAATTAATTTCCAAAATGCTAAAATGGTAAATTCTTCTTAAAATCCAAGAAAACAATATTAAACAGTGTCATAAATTTTTTCAGGGGTGAACATTGCCATACCAGAGCTTGTATCAAATATTCATAATTTAGTGAACTTATTTGCCCTATTTTCCAATTTATATCCTAACTAGGCACATTTTCCAATAATTCCAAATAATGGGATTTTTGATCCCAAAAATCCCAAATTTCCCATGAGAGGTGTATTCCACTCCTATTATCCCCTTTCCAGAGTTTCATGGGCTTGCAATGACCCAACTGGGCTAAATTCACATTTTCGCATTTTGCTATTGGCACCCCAAATTTAATATGCCAAACTCATGCATGTGGGATTTCCCATATATGCAGAGGTAAAAATGACCTGAAATTTTTATCAATGATTTATCTTGACCTAATGTACATCTCACCAAAATTTGGGGGCATTTGGAGTTGTATATCTCTATAAATTCAATTAATTTAATAAATGATATTTCTCCAAAAACTATGGAAAAATAATTTCCAAAAATTCCCCATTTTTTGTCAGTACCTAAGAAGGCCTAATCACATGCATGACCAAAATCATAGGTCATGTGTACTTAGGGTTTGGCTTGGGCACTCATTTAAAAATCTGTCCTAGCCTAGGACCAGTCTTGGTAGAATGGCCCTACAGGGAGCTCTACTTCTCCAAATTACAACTTTAGGGTGTAAAATTAAAGTTAAGACCTAGGGCTACATTTTATATGTTGAACATGTTTTCTGAATCTACCTCCAAGAGGCCTAAATTTAGCCCGCAAGGTACAGAAATAAGTGTGAAAGAATACTAAAGTTTGATATATTAATACAGCACGAATCTCAAAGCAATAATGGAGGGCATCCGTTCATCTTCCTCCTCCAGCCAAGGGCCGAGATTTCCCCGACCTGGAGTGCCTTCAAACCTCATTTCCCGGCCACCCCTTAGCCTCCACGGCCGGCTACCACCACCACCACCTCCGTTGAGGTGGTGGCCAACATTTGGCAGATAAATGGTGGTCGGAAACCGCCTCTCCGGCGATCCCAAGCAAGCTCAAAAGCTTGAGATTTTCTTTCACACCTCACATGGATCCAAGCTCAATTGAGCTCGAAATCTCTCCTAAATGATCTAGGAGGCTAGCATAGAGGGAGAGGAGGAGAAACGGACCTTAATCGGAGCCCGACGGCGGCGGCGGCGATGGTTGGCCATTGAATTTCTCCTCTCCGGCGAGCTTGCTCCCGAACTCGTTTCTCCACCAAAAGCTTCGATCCAGATATCAAATTCCACTCCTCTCGGCCTTCTGAAACTGATGGTGAGGTCAAAATGGGGGTGGGGTGGTTGTATAGGGAGATATCATCAATGAGAATTTCGGCCACCACCTTGAATGCTCCTCCTTGGCTCCAAGTGGCACCTCCTTTGCTAGAATTTTGCTGGGGAATTAATCCTATGCTCAGAAATGAGCTTTGGGAGGGATAAGGAGGTTCAAGTGGCCTCCATCCCCTCTTTTCCTCTCTTCTCTCTCCTCTCTTTCCCAAAATTTCCAAAAACACCCCCATGCATGCACACTCTCTCATATTTTAGAGGGGTAGGGGCTGTCATTAACCATTTAGGCTGGTCATGAGCCTTGGCTCATGGGCTTTGCCTATTGGGAATGGGCTTGGCCTCCCTTTTTCTTCCTTTAAGCCATTTGTTGACTTGTTGACTTATAGGGTTGACTTGGTCAACTTGATGAGTGGGCTGGCCCCACTTGATGGTCATGAACCCCATGTCATCACCCAACATGTGTTGGGTCATGGTGATGCCCCACTTGGGCTAATTGGCTTATATGTGTGGATTTGACTAAATTAGAATTATGGTTGACTTGAGTCAACTTGGGTCAATGGTTGACCCAATTATGTGGCTTTTTGTTCACTTAGATTGCTTTTAGGGTTAGGGGCATAGTGGTGGGGTCAATGCGTACCTACGATTCCATTTTGGGCTAGTTTGACCTGATTTGACTCGAACCCTATAGTGGGCCCTATATAAATCCACCCTAACTCCATGGGTCAAACCTATCCTAACCCCATTCATCCACCACATGTCCTAACCTAATCTAAGTTTAGGGGTCTAGTTGGAAATGGGATGTTACAAATCCCAAAAAAAAATATCGTCCCTGAAATGCAAGTTCGGGTCTACGGGGTTTCTGTGGACAAGAATTTTAAGAAACTTAAACATAATTAAAGTATACCTGAGGCGAAAAGCTCCGGGTACCATTCTCGCATCAGATCCATCGGCTCCCAGGTGTGCTCCTCCTGTCCGTGGTTGGACCACAATACCTTTACCAAGGGAACCTTCTTCTTTCGCAACACTCGGACCGCGGTATCATCGATCCGGACTGGCTATAAACGAACTGATCTATCAAGGGCTATCGAGCCTGCTATAGTGGTAATATTCTGCTCCGGCCGAAGGAGAGCTCTCCGTAGAGAAGAGATGTGGAAGACGTCGTGTAGAGTCCATAACTCTGGCGGTAGCTCCAGCTTGTAAGCCAAAGGACCGATCCGATCCAGGATCAAGTATGGTCCCTTAAATCGAGGGCTGAGCTTCTTGTGTCTCCGCACCCGCGAGACACAATGCACCAGATATATCTTCAAGAAAACTCTGTCTCCCACCTGGATCTCTACTTTTTGATGCTTGTATCGTAGTACTTGGTCTGCCGACTCTGTGCCTATAGCATCCGGTCCCAGATCAGCCGTATCTGAGCATCCGTACCCTCAATATAATCTGATATGAGTGCCCTTGGATCCTCATCCTAGACCCGAGATAGCGGCGTCCGACAATTCCTACCTTATAGGCCTTGTGGTTGTTGCTATCAGAGGTAACAGTCCCCTTCCAAATGCACTTTCATTATATTTTGGGATATTCATAATCAAGATTATGTGGGCATATTTTCAAGTCTTCCGACACATTATCATTAAATAAACCTTAATCATACGTTGGTTCGGAGTCCCTTACAAGCAATGATCATCAAGTATGTGAAAATCAATAATCTTATATGTAGAATTGTGCACACAAATCTTAGATTTCTCTTCTAGAATCGTCTACACGCCTTATAGCTTATACCATATCGAATCTTCAAATATATGTTATCATCGTTTTATTTATGACGAAGGTCCAACTTATGCATAGTAATTAACCAACCTCCAAACTTAAGATTTGATGAAAAAATTAGGGTGCTGTTATGTGCAAGCCAAGTTTGGCTACGTGCAAACCACGTTAAGTGCAAACCAAACTAAAAAACCAGGAATACTTGTGAACCCGTAAAAACCGGTCTGCACCTAGCTGTTCTGGCAGTTTTTTTGAAAGAGTGGTTTGCACGTAGCCAAAACCGGTTTGCACTTAAATTTACTCAAAAATTATCACCCCCACTTTTTTGTTCTTCCAAATTCATGACATATTACACCTCTACTTAAGTAAAAATACATAATTTTTTGAGTGAACTCTTCATATATACATCGAGCGATCATTATTAATATTGATGTTCACAACATGACACTCAATCGCTTTTCTAATTGGATCCTGATTGATGAGATATAAGGAATTCTTGCAAAATAATAAGATTCATCACAAGTCGATTTCATCATAAAAAGAATCTGATTAAACACTCATTAATTCTTGTGCAATTTCACCGTGTACACCTTTGATAGTCAAAATCTATATTTCATAGTCATGAATCCTCTTAATGGTGGTTATAATGTTATCACCTTATGTTCCCCAGTTCTTGACGTCATCATAATCAAGAGACCATACATATGTGTACCACTTATATATACCCCAAAAAATACATAATTCGCATTATCTAATATATGCGAGGTTGAATTTATTCGTTCCTTTGTGTGTAGGATGGGCTTGTATTGCCTACTCATGATAAAATTTACTAAGTTCACTAAACATGATAGTGCGTTTGCCCGCAAGGTCGCCATTTCAAATCCTTCAAACTATTATAATGTTTGATTCTAAGGAAAATAACATGTTCATAATCATAAGTTGCTCTATAAATTCTGAATCTTTCTGAAGGCAATTATTATATCATCACACAATTTTGTTTTGATTCTTGTGATCATTAGAGCCACATCAAAATGATCGTACTTATAATATATATCTTCCAATTCAGTATAGTTTTTCACTTGATTTTAAATTTTTTTGTGGGGCCGTTATACTCCCAATGTCATAAACAAAATTATTCAAACACTTTGAATTCTCACTTATGGGTTCTAATCATATAACAGTTAAGACTCGCAATCACTCCTTCATATTACCATGATGTTACCCTATCCTAATTTGTATGTTTCCAATCTATTGACCTGGTTATGTTAGGTAGGCGCGGGTAGCAGTGACCAATCATCGTGTTTACTTCTCCCAATTGCACCCATTTAATATGTGATAATCATGAGCCCTAGTTATGCAAAAATTTCAGTTATCCTTCTGACTTGTATTGAATTCTCAATTCACCTTGGCTTTCTCTTGCAATATATATGAGTTCATTAATCAAATCCTTAACCGACGATATAATCATTAATCACGTGTCACGTCAATTGGGTTAAGGTGTTAGGGCATCTAGGAACGTGCTTTGTTGAGGTAACACATTCCTTTAATTATACATAAAACCTTTGTGTCGTCGTTACTGCTTGATTTTAGTTTATCGAAAGGCCATTTGTTCGAATTCTTGTGGATTATACGCAACTTGTTTTGTTATTTGAATATAGTATGTCATTATACATCGATGAAATTACGATCTCTCTTTAAGTTGTGTCAAGTAGTTATCTAATTCACCAGCCCGAGAAAGTTTCTAACGTCACATGCGGTTTTCCTTGTTCTAAGACTGTGATATATTCAAGCGGGCAACCCTCTACATATATCCCAACTTCAAGGAAGGTTTGATAATCTTACCAATTATTCGTACATAAGTCTCGATTTTCATATGGGTAGTGTTCAAATACCAATTCTCCAAGATCACTATGTTTGCGACACAATGTTTTATAAACAGGGTATAGGGAAATCCAAGTCATTACCAATTTAGCCCAATAAACAAAAGGATAAGCCCCCATATATTTTATGCTAAATTTCTTTAATATCTATAGTGCAATCATCTTATATATGCCTCAATCCTTAGGGCTAACAATCTTAGACTTGGAATTCCACCTTGAGACTAATTGATATACTAAATACCTTTGGCCCTTAAGATTACTTATACGATAATCTTCTCAAGGTCAACAGGTGAACCAACTAAAATGTATTTCTTATGAGGCTTGAATTATTATTTTACCTCTGGTATTTGCCACTGTGGTTGTCTCAACGTAATCAAGTCATCAGTATGAGGGTTAAGTTTACGAGTACCCTACTATTCCACTAATAGATTATATGCACCAATTCTCCTTAAGGCGGTCCTATCAGCTTGGATAAGAAGTGATAATATTACTCGATAGGTGGAGTAGGGACATCAGAATTTAAGCCTTAAGCAGTGACTCTTGCGTCAAATTCTTCCCTTGGTGAATTTGGGTATCCTCGTACCTTACCCAATCTATCTCCGAGGTCGATTTTAGACTCGGATACACTACGAAATCCTCTTGGTAAGTCAAACTAAGGTGGTGTCCTAATTGGATTGTCCTAACTCATTATTTAAATGGACTATTTTCTGTGACTTTTTCACATGGGCACACCATTGCTTCTGCTGCATAGTTTACCCGCAAACTATTGCTCGAGCGGGGTGATCCAGTGTTGTGGACTTCTTTCTCATATGATCATTTGTTCAAGTGATACCAGTTTGTAAGACCCCTCCCCTTACCAAGGTGTTAACCCGGTCTTATGCCCAGAACCTCCTCCTTATGGTGACACTAACACACGGGCTAATTGACACAGGAAGACGCTGATCCTGTCGGCTAGTACGATCATTTACCTATAGGCCAATTGAGAATAAAAGTACAACAAAAAATAAAACTAGCAAGTCCACAAGTTACAGCAATAACATCATATATTTAATGAAAAGGTACAACAGTCCATAATGAGTACAAAAAGAGAGAAAGGCTTATGCCCGTACATGCCAAAAATGAATAGTAAAGCTCTCTCTCACTATAACACTATGCGGAAGCAAACTCTAAACAAGCAGACTCATCATCACCTGACGCTGGGCTGCAGTAGTAGTAGTAGTAGGTGGTATCAGCTCTCAAGTCCTGCCACCTCGTCATGCTGGTCGTGCTGGTGCTCCATCTACTCGAGCTCCTAAAATGATAAGGTCACAACCGACCGTTAGTCATAAAGACTAAGCCATTATCATCCTTGCCTCACCCCCGCGACTCCTAGGCACCGAGCGGGAGGACGAAAGCGGAGGACAACAAAGCAGTATTAAAATGGAAGCGGGTGACGGTGGATCTATTCTATCATGGATATATTCTAACAGTTATGTCATTATATTAGCAGTTCTATATACATAGCACATGTAAAGTAAGTAAGCAGTACTGAAAGAAGACTGTAGTAAGTAAAGTATATAAAGAGCAGAAAGTAAACTATCTACCGCTGCACTAACAATACAAGAGTATCTTAACTTATATGAATGCTCATACAAACTTATAAGTTAAGGTTTCAGAAATATAACTTATCATATAAAAGAGCCCATACTAATTTATATGATAAGGATCCATGGTGTGTATGACCTAAAAATGTATGTATGTCATGTATGCAGGTTATGATTCATGCAAGTGCAACTCACACACATGACTCTGTGATCACAGACCTTTAGTTCCCGCTTTTTGGAGCTAGCATCACTCTCTGGTACCACCATTGTGGCTACGACAGCAGTGGAGCGGGCGTCTTCACTCCTAGGCGGGTATACACACTACCAGGCTTAGACCTCCCATACGCCTCTATACACGTCCTAGGTGCACTCTAGAGTCTCTGCGTACTATTTGCTGGCTACATACTAGTCTTTTTGGTCGAGTGTGTGTTTTTGGGGATCGTCCTCCAGACTGTAGTGTAAAGTAACCCACTGGCCCCTCAAACCATCACACCTCGTTAGAGTCACTGTACTGCTATCGGTGTGACGATTGGCCCAGTACCACATGACCTGCCACAAGTTTATTTTTATGCACTTGCAAGATATCCCAATCCGAGCCTCCAGCTCGCAGGACCAACCTGTCCTGAAACCCTCCAACACATCACGGGTGAGATTGCACATCAATGCCTCAGTTCTGAATCCCTCCAACCCTTCACGGGTGATAATGTACATCAATGCTTTAGTTTCAAATCCCTCCAGCCCTTCACAGGTGAGAATATATATCAATGCCTTAGTTCTGAATCCCTCCAATCCTTCACGGGTGAGAATGTACATCAATGTTCTTTTAGCCTATTAGACTACTCTTGTCTGATGTTTGTTATACCTAGCAATTTAGGGTTAATCCCAGGACTGCCCAGGGCATGCCCGGTGAAGGGCTCTCGGGGGGCACTAGGAACTATGATGGGTTGAAGCCCAAAGCTCCCTTTCTCAAGGATATTTACTTTTATTAATGTCTACCCATGATCCATACTAACTCTCACGTTACTCTGGGACAAACCTAATAATTTAGAATGTTATCAGGAGAGCGGCGGTCTTCCGCCGATCTCCGTTCTAGCCACTAACCTTGAGATATTGCACTCTACCACTCGTTACTATGGAGTGACCTACTAGACACCAACCAGGGTTGCCTTCCCATTATAATTACCAACTCAACCTTTTATCGAATCCCATGTGGGTCCCAGTGACATGAGCTATATTTATTTGCTAAGCGCACCCATGACCTAGTGTTGACCCGTATGTCGTGTCATCCAAACTCTTGGGTCAAATGTTTCTAATTGCATATCATGGTTATTATGATGTGTGACAATGATTGAACTAAGTTTCATTGTTTTCCCAAGGGATTAAGAGAACTAGATTAATTCTTTAATTGTGTGACCGGGTCGCCTTGAACATGAAGTACTATATATAATGGTTCAACCTACCTAAGGTCTTCACTAGGTGTTCCTTAAGGTCAATTAATACTGCCTACCAAGTTTCATATTATTCCCATTCAAATTTCTATTTATTTCTTATTTAAATAATAAATTCCAATCCAACCACTTTACAAATAAAGTACCTCAACCACTAAACCCAAAATTCTGACAAATTTAGTGGGTGTTCATGTAGAAATAATAAGGCTAAATATAGAATTTCAAATTCTTAAACAATGATCAAACCTATACTATACCCATTTAAGCAAAATTACCAAAATGCCATTATTAGAGTTTTTAACATATAGGGACTTCCAAAAATTCCCAAATAACTTATAAAAAGTTAAAACACAATAATAAACCACTGTAAAAATTTTCATAATTATAAGACACTGATTTCCTATATTTTTAATTAATTTCCAAAAAGTCAAAATGGTAAATTCTTCTTAAACTCCAAGGAAACAATATTAAACAGTGCCATAAATTTTTCCAGGGGTGAACTTTGCCATACCAGAGCCTGTATCAAAGATCCATAATTTATTGAACTTATTTGCCCTATTTTCCAATTTATTTCCTAACTAGGCACATTTTCCAATAATTACAAATAATGGGATTTTTGATCCCAAAAATCCCACATTTCCCATGGAAGGTGTATTCCACTCCTATAAGCTCATGTCCAGAGTTTCATGGGCTTGCAATGACCCAATTGGGCTAAATTCACATTTTCCCATTTTGCTATTGGCACCCCAAATTTGAATATGTCAAACTCATGCATGTGGGATTTCCCATACATGCAGAGGTCAAAATGACCTGAACTTTTTATCATTGCTTTATCTTGACCTAATGTACAAACCACCAAAATTTGGGGGCATTTCGAGTTGTATATCTCCATAAATTAAATTAATTTTATAAATGATATTTCACCAAAACTATGGAAAACTGATTTCCAAAAATTCCCATTTTTGGTCAGTACCTAAGTAAGACCTAATCACATGCATGACCACAATCTTAGGTCATGTGGACTTAGTGTTTGGCTTGGGCACTCATTTAAAAATCTGCCCTAGCCTAGTACCAGTCTTGGTAGAATGGCCCTACAGGGAGCTCTACTGCTCCAAATTACAAATTTAGAGTGTCAAATTAAAGTTAAGACCTATGGCTACATTTTATATGTTGAACATGTTTTCTGAATCTGCATCCAAGAGGCCTAAATTTAGCCCGAAATGTACAGAAATAAGTGTGAAAGAATAATAAAGTTTGATATATTAATACAGCACGAATCTCAAAGGAATAATGTAGGGTATCCGTTCATCTTCCTCCTCCAGCCAAGGGCCGAGATTGCCCCTGTAAGACCCCCCCCCCTCCCGGATCCCAAAACACGGCACGAAGGGGGCTCTTATGCCCGGAACAGCCGCCTTGCGGTAGCATTAGCACCCGGGCTAACCTGTACCACAAGACGCCTATTCCGCTGGCTACAACAATATCAATATAACATGTCAACCCAACCAAAAATATAAGCAAGAGAAGTCAAATCCACACTAAGTATATGAGTCCAAATAGTACAACAAAAGAGAAGCTAAAACATGCTTCTACAAATTAGAGTACAGCTATAGAAATTGCCCAAAAAGGGGCTACATCAAATCCTCTCAACACTCATATCTGTGACCAACGGTATCAACACATCGTCACTTCAGACCCTGTCTTCCTGGCCAGGTTGTCCTGCTGCGTAGTCTGCGGCTGCTTTACCTGCGGCGTGACCTCCTAAAAGGAAGACGTAGCAACTGTTATTCGAAACGACTAAGTGGCTTCACATCCGCTCCCCCGGCGACTCCTCGGCACAGGGAGAAGAGAAGGAACAAGGGTAATATATATATGCAAGTAAAAGAAGTACAAGCAGGTGGCAATAGTGTAAAAGTAACAGTGTCATAATCTAGCAGTTATTTAATAGTAAACTAACAAGTAACTTAACTTATAAGAATGCCCATTCAAACTTATAAGTTAAGGATCAGGTTACATAAAGGTAACTCATCGTATAAAAGTGCCCATACAAACTTATACGATGAGGATCTTGTTGTGCAATTAATGAAATGTTATGTATGCTATGCAATGACTCACCAATGATCACACCCATGCAATTGCTATGTCGACACAGACTGTAGTTCCCACTTTTCAAGCAGGTAGCTAACCTCTCAGGCATCAGCCATCGTGGCCAGGCGGTGATAGTAGAACAGGCACTTCTACTACTAGGCGGGTATCCACACTACTTCACCTAGGCCTCCGTACGCCTCAACGCTAAGAACACAACAACGGAGCCCATGCGTACTATGGCCCAGCGGGAGCCTCGGGTAGATGTGCACCGAGGACCAAGCCCCGAACTGGCCTTGTGTGAGCCGGAAGGATCCTCGGAGTGAGCACGAGGACCAAGACCAACCGTTCACCTGGCATGGAAGGAGCCCCGGGGCGTGAACACCGAGGACCAAGCCCAATCGCCCAAAGTCTAACTGTCGACTCCCGTCGGTGTGACGACTGGCAAGCTCATAGACCTGCCACACTATCCTTAACCCAGGATTATGACACCGCGTGTCGACTCACACCACATGCAAATTCCACATCATCGTGGCATGGAAGGAGCCTCGGGAAAAAGGCACGAAGACCAAGCCCAACCATCCATCCATACCTATCTCAACACAAACCAAACAAGTGACAGTCAACACCGCACTCACACCCTCTCACAATACTACCCGTAGGGAGACGACGCTCTAAGTATTGGACTACTAAACTCATTCCATTAATCAAACATACTCATGGTCATAATTTATTCTTCTACATGACTTTCCAAATGATGACAACATAGTACAAACATGATGCGCATATAAAGACCTATCAATCTTTCCAAAAGTACAAACATATTATAAACATGATGCGCGTATAAAGATCCATCAATCTTTCCAAAGGATAACAATATATTATAAACATGAAGCGCATAAATAACCATCTATCAATTTCTATCAAGTAAATTCGTTTAAGTAAGCTTGCTTCACAATTGGATTATATGAAATCTGATTAATAAACTCCATCAATCATGCAACTAAAATGATTACTCATAAAAGAGTTCATCCAAGCCAAGTAACTTGCAATATTAATTCCACCGAATCCAAATTCATATTATATAAGCCTAGAATTTAGGTGCATGGTAAATCTGTGTAGCAACTTCGACTGGAGATTCACGAAGATACAAGAATTCGGTGAAGCCGTGTAACCCCTCGATGGAAAGGTCTTTCCATGGGCTACAATTTCTGCATGCAGGACTTATTGATTACCATTTTCGTTCAGACTTTCCTGTGGCTACAGACATCGCCTGAAGTCGTGCAGCCACTCGTTGGAAAGGTATTTTCAAGGGCTTCAACTTTCGTGTTTAGTAGAAAGCCCACATCTAGCCATATCCTTCATGAACATGGCTTATAAGATTGATGCGCGCAGAATACAGATTCAGCACGCATCTTGAGGCGGAATGAATGACATCGGTTCATCTTCCTCCTCAAGTCGATCCTCTCAAATCTCCTCCAGAAAATCCTCCACCCTTATTCACCCTCATGAGGCCTTTGCTCTTCACGAAACCGTCCCCCATCTCCACATAGAAGATCGGAGAGGTTGAAGACACCACTAACCAAGAACACAAGCCCCGGATTGGCCTCACCCTAGAGAAAACATCTTCTCACATGTCAAGACTCTTTTGAGTCGACGTCTCGCCTAGATATCTACAGATCTAGCACCAAGGGAGAGGGTAGGAAACTCACCTTGATTCCAGCGGTTCCTTCATTTCCGGCCATGGATCTCGTAATTCTCCTTGGCGGCATCTTCTCCTTCGCGGCATTAGCGGACCTCCTCCTCCGAAACTTGCTCCAGCAACTTCTCTCTCTCAATCAGGAATTTCTCTCAGGGAAAACGGCTGGAAGAAGAGTGAAAACGGCTAGGGTTTTCACAGTCTATATATATAACAAGAGTGGAGCTTTACGGACGGTTACAATGTCAAATCAATTCACCGACATGGGCGAAGCGTTACAGACGGTTACAACGCCGATTCAATATTCGATTCGACGGAACACGCCCTGATCACGCCCATGGTCACGCCCGTGACAGTGGGCGTGACTCCTATCGTCGAATGGAATTCGTCGAACGCAACTAAAATCGTCGAACGAAGAACACGCCCCGGTCACGCTGATGGTCACCCCCATGGTCACGCCCGTGACGTGGGGCGTGATACCTAAATCGTCGAACTCAACCAAAAATCATGGAACGGAGAATTCGTTGAACTCTCCTAAAATTGTTGACCGGAGAACACGCCCCGGTCACGCCCGTGACATAAGGCGTGTAACCCTCTCACTCGAGAACCAACCACCTACTCGAGTACCTTTGGCAGCTACTCGAGTACTTTTAGCACCTACCCGAGTATCTTAAGTCACGCCCCTGGGTCATGCCCGTGACCCAGTGCGTGTAACCCACTTTACTTGAGTACTTTGGAAACTACTCAAGTAACCTCGGCAGCTACTCGAGTACCTTCAGTCACGCCCCAGGGTCATGCCCGTGACCCAGGGCGTGTAACTCACTTTACTTGAGTACTTGGAAACTACTCGAGTAACCTCGGCAGCTACTCGAGTACCTTCAGTCATGCCCCAGGGTCATGCCCGTGACCCAGGGCGTGTAACCCACTTTACTCGAGCACTTTGGAAACTACTCGAGTAGCCTCGGCAGCTACTCTAGTACCTTCAGTCACGCCCCTGGGTCACGCCCATGACCCAGGGCGTGTAACCAACTCTGGACTAACTTCTCCATTCCACAAGTGCCGCCCTTTTTCCTCCACTTTCCTGAACTCAAGCCTGCCCTCCTGACTCAAAACTCATACGGGGGCCTAGCGCGAATCGGGACGTTACAAATCCTATAAACAAAATAAAAGATTTCGTCCCTGAAATCAGGCTAGAGCTATGGGGGAGACAAGCATATAGAAAATAAATATGCCTTTAAACAAAATTACCTGGAGGAAATAATCCCGGGTAGCGTTTTTGCATCAAGTCCACCGGCTCCCAGGTAAACTCCTCCTTCCCATGATTGGACCATTGTACCTTCACCAAGGGAACACTTTTGCGGCGCAATGTTCTTGTCTCGTTGTCAACAATCCGCACCGGCTCTAGTCGCACAGACCTATCGGACGCTACTGCACCATCAGTAGTGGGAATATATTGATCGGGCCGCAACAGCGCCTTTCGAAGCGATGACACATGGAATACGTCGTGGAGATTCTCTGGTTCTGGTGGTAGCTCCAACCGATAGGCCAACGGGCCAATCCTTTCCAAAATAGTATAAGGTCCAACATATCTTGGGCTGAGCTTTTTCACATCACAAACCCGTGACACTCCATGCATCGGCCGGATCTTCAGAAACACCTTATCTCCCACTTGAAACTCCACCATTCGGTGCTTTGCATTATAATACTTCGCCTGTTGACTTTGAGCCTCCAACATACGATCTCATATCAGCCTAACCACTGCATCGGTATCATCAATATACTCAATACCCAAGGTCTTCGGGTCTTCATCTTGCACCCAAGACAAGGGGGTTCTACACCTTATACCATAAAGTGCTTCATAAGGTGTCATACCGATGCTCGCCTGATGACTGTTGTTGTAGGAGAATTCCACCAGTGGTATGATTCTTTCCCACGGCTCACCCCTATCCAACACACATAATCTCAGCAGATCCTCCAATGTCCTGATGGTCCTTTCAGACTGCCCGTCCGTTTGAGGATGAAATGCGGTGCGGAAGGTAAGGCGTGAGCCCAAATACGCATGTACCGCCTTCCACTCCTTGGAAGTAAAGCGACCATCACGGTCGGAAACGATCGTCTTAGGCATGCCGTGATGTCGTACAAACTGCTCCACGAGGACGGGGATATATACGTGGTCGAGGACGAGGACCGCCAAGAGGAAACCCCGGCCCGGTCCGGGATCAAGTGTATGCGCTGTACATGGCGCAAGAGCGGAATCCCCAGGATGTTTTAGCTGGTATGTGCAGTTAACCTTCTCTTGCTTATATTTTTGGTTGGGTTGGCATGTTATATTGATATTGTTGTAGCCGGCGGAATAGCCGTCTTGGGGTACAGGTTAGCCCGGGTGCTAATGCTACCGCAAGGCGGCTGTTCCGGGCATAAGACCCCCCTTCGTGCCGTGTTTTGGGATCCAAGAGGGGGGGTCTTACAAATGGTATTAGTTTGTCATGATCCTCAACTAAAGAAGTCATTCAACAATGGTGTCACCCCTGTTTGATTAGCCCGTTTGGGGACAAACTAACGCAGCGAAAGCGTGGTGGGCCCATAACCCACAGGTCCGAGGATCGAAACCTTGCTTTGATACCATTTGTAAGACCCCCCCCCTCCCGGATCCCAAAACACGGCACGAATGGGGGTCTTATGCCCGAAACAGTCTCCTTACGGTAGCATTAGCACCCGGGCTAACCTGTACCACAAGACGCGTATTCCTCCGGCTACAACAATATCAATATAACATGCCAACCCAACCAAAAATATAAGCAAGAGAAGTCAAATCCACACTAAGTATATGAGTCCAAATAGTACAACAAAAGATAAGCTAAAACATGCTTCTACAAATCAGAGTACAGCTATAGAAATTGCCCAAAAAGGGGCTACATCAAATCCTCTCAACACTCACATCTGTGACCAACGGTATCGATGGCACCGTCACTTCAGGCCCTGTCTTCCTGGCCTGCCTGTCCTGCTGCGTAGTCCGCGACTGCTCTACCTGCGGCATGACCTCCTAAAAGGAAGACGTAGCAACCGTTAGTCGAAACGACTAAGTGGCTTCACATCCGCTCCCCCGGCGACTCCTCGGCACCGGGCGGAGAGAAGGAACATGGGTAATATATATATATATATATATATATATATATATATATATATATATATATATATATATATATATATATATATATATATATATATATATATGCAAGTAAAAGAAGTACAAGCAGGTGGCAATAGTGTAAGAGTAATAGTGTCATAATCTAGCAGTTATTTAAGAGCTATAGTAAACTAACAAGTATAAGTAACAGCAGGAAAGTAACTTAACTTATAAGAATGCTAATACAAACTTATAAGTTAAGGATCGGGTTACATAAAGGTAACTCATCGTATAAGAGTGCCCATACAAACTTATATGATGAGGATCTTGTTGTGCAATGTTATGAAATGCTATGTATGCTATGCAATGACTCACCCATGATTACACCCATGCAATTGCTATGTCGACACGGACTGTAGTTCCCACTTTTCGAGCAGGTAGCTGACCTCTCAGGCATCAGCCGCCGTGGCCAGGCGGTGATAGTAGAACGGGCACTTCTACTACTAGGCGGGTATCCATACTACTTCACCTAGGCATCCGTACGCCTCAATGCTAAGAACACAACAGCGGAGCCCATGCATACTATGGCCCAGCGGGAGCTTCGGGTAGATGTGCACCGAGAACCAAGCCCCGAACTGGCCTTGTGTGACCCGGAAGGAGCCTCAGAGTGAGCACGAGGACCAAGCCCAACCGTTCACCTGGCACGGAAGGAGCCCCGGTACGTGAACACCAAGGACCAAGCCCAACCGTCCAAAGTCTAACTGTCAACTCTCGTCGGTGTGACGACTGGCAAGCCCGTAGACCTGTCACACTATCCTTAACCCAGGATTACGACACCGCATGTCGACTCACACCACATGCAAATTCCACATCATCGTGGCATGGAAGGAGCCTCGGGAAAAAGGCACGAAGACCAAGCCCAACCATCCATCCATACCTATCTTAACACAAACCAAACAAGTGACAGTCAACACCGCACTCACACCCTCTCACAATACTACCCGTAGGGAGACGACGCTCTAAGTATTGGACTACTAAACTCATTCCACTAATCAAACATACTCATGGTCATATTTTGTTCTTCTACATGACTTTCCAAATGATGACAACATAGTACAAACATGATGCGCATATAAAGATCTATCAATCTTTCCAAAAGTACAAACATATTATAAATATGATGCGCGTATAAATATTCATCAATCTTTCCAAAGGATAACAATATATTATAAACATGAAGCGCATAAATAATCATCTATCAATTTATATCAAGTCAATTTGTTTAAGTAAGCTTGCTTCACAATTGGATTATATGAAATCTGATTAATAAACTCTATCAATCATGCAACTAAAATGATTACTCATAAAAGAGTTCATCCAAGCCAAGTAACTTGCAATATTAATTCCACCGAATTCAAATCCATATTATATAAGCCCAGAATTTAGGTGCAGGGTAAATCTGGGCAGCAACTTCGACCGGAGATTCCCGAAGATACAAGAATCTGGTGAAGACGTGTAACCCCTCGATGGAAAGGTCTTTCCATGGGCTACAACGTTCGTATTCAGACCTTAACCCAGATTTGACAGCATCCTATTAGAAATCAGACTTGAAGTCTGCTGTGTACAGAACACAATTTCTGCATGCAGGACTTATTGAATATCATTTCGTTCAGACTTTCCTGTGGCTACAACATAGCCTGGAGTCGTGCAGCCACTCGTTGGAAAGGTATTTTCAAGGGCTTCAACTTTCGTGTTTAGTCAACACCCCAGATCTGGACATATCCTTCATGAAAATGGCTTAGAAAATCGCTGCGCGCAGAATACATGTTCAGCACGCATCTTGAGGTGAAATGAACGGCATCGGTTCATCTTCCTCCTTAAGTCGATCCTCTCAAATCTCCTCCAGAAATTCCTCCACCCTTATTCACTCTCATGAGGACTTTGCTCTTCACAGAACTGTCCCCCATATCCACATAGAAGATCGGAGAGGTTGAAGACACTACTAACCAAGAGCACAAGCCCCGAATTGGCCTCACCCTAGAGAAAACATCTTCTCACATGTCAAGACTCTTTTGAGTCGACGTCTCGCCTAGATATCTACAGATCTATCACCAAGGGAGAGGGTAGGAAACTCACCTCGATTCCAGCGGTTCCTCCATTTCCGGTCATGGATCTCGTAATTCTCCTTGGCGGCATATCCTCCTTCGCGGCGTTGGCAGATCTCCTCCTCCGTAACTTGCTCCAGCAACTTCTCTCTCTCAATCAGGAATTTCTATCAGAGAAAACGGCTGGAAGAAGAGTGAAAATGGCTAGGGTTTTCACAGTCCATATATATTACAAGAGCGGAGCTTTACGGACGGTTACAATGTCAAATCAATTCACCGACATGGGCGAAGCGTTACATACGATTACAACGCCGATTCAATATTCCATTTGACGGAACACGCCCTGGTCACGCCCATGGTCACGCCCATGACACCGGGCGTGACTCCTATCATCGAATGGAATTCATCGAACGCAACTAAAATCGTCGAACGAAGAACACGCCCCGGTCACGCCCATGGTCATGCACATGGTCACGCCCGTGACATGGAGCGTGACACCTAAATCGTCGAACTCAGTCAAAAATCGTCGAACGGAGAATTCGTTGAACTCTCCTAAAATCGTCGACCGGAGAACACGCCCCGGTCACGCCCGTGACATAAGGCATGTAACCCTCTCACTCGAGAACCAACCACCTACTCGAGTACCTTTGGCAACTACTCGAGTACTTTTAGCACCTACCCGAGTATCTTAAGTCACGCCCATGGGTCACGCCCGTGACCCAGGGCGTGTAACCCACTTTACTCGAGTACTTTGGAAACTACTCAAGTAACCTCGGCAGCTACTCGAGTACCTTCAGTCACGCCCCTGGGTCACGCTCGTGACCCAGGGCGTGTAACCCACTTTACTCGAGTACTTGGAAACTACTCGAGTAACCTCGGCAGCTACTCGAGTACCTTCAGTAATGCCCCTGGGTCACGCCCGTGACCCAGGGCGTGTAAATCACTTTACTCGAGTATTTGGAAACTACTCTAGTAGCATCGGCAGCTACTCGAGTACCTTCAGTCACTCCCCTGGGTCACGCCCGTGACCCAGGGCATGTAACCCACTCTGGACTAACTTCTCCAGTCCACAAGTGCCGCCCTATTTCCTCCACTTTCCTGAACTCAAGCCTGCCCTCCTGACTCAAAACTCGCACGGGGGCCTAGCGCAAATCGGAACGTTACAGCCCCGACCTGGAGCGCCTTCAAACCTCATTTCCCGGCCACCCCTTAGCCTCCACGGCCGGCTACCACCACCACCAACTCCGTTGAGGTGGTGCCCAATGTTTGGCGGTGAAATGGTGGCCGGAAACCGCCTCTCCGGCGATCCCAAGCAAGCTCAAAAGCTTGAGATTTTCTTCCACACCTCACATGGATCCAAGCTCAATTGAGCTCTAAATCTCTCCTAAATGATCTAGGAGGCTAGCATAGAGGGAGAGGAGAAGAAACGGTCCTTAATCGAAGCTCTACGGCGGCGGCGGTGGTTGGCCATGGAATTTCTCCTCTCTGGCGAGCTTGCTCCCGAACTCATTTCTCCACCAAATGCTTCGATCCAGATATCAAATTCCACTCCTCTCGGCCTTCTGAAGCTGATGGTGAGGTCAAAATGGGGGTGTGGGTGGTTGTATAGGGAGATATTATCAATAAGAATTTCGGCCACCACCTTGGATGCTCCTCCTTGGCTCCAAGTGGCACCTCCTTTGCTAGAATTTGGCTGGGGAATTAATCCTAAGCTCAGAACTGAGCTTTGTGAAGGAGGAGGAGGGCCAAGTGGCCTCCATCCCCTCTTTCCCCCTATTCTCTCTCCTCTCTTTCCCCAAATTTCCAAAAACACCCCCAAGAAAGCACTCTCTCTCCTATTTTAGAGGGGTAGGGGCTATCATTAACCATTTAGGCTGGTCATGGGCCTTGGCTCATGGGCTTTGCCCATTGGGAATGGGCTTGGCCTCCCTTTTTCTTCCTTTAAGCCATTTGTTGACTTGTTGACTTATATGGTTGACTTGATCAACTTGATGCTGGCCCCACTTGATGGTCATGAACCTCATGTAATCACCCAATATGGGTTGGGCCATGGTGATGCCCCACTTGGGCTAATTGGGCTTATATGTGTGGATTTGACCAAATTAGAATTATGGTTGACTTGAGTCAACTTGGGTCAATGGTTGACCCAATGATGTGGCTTTTGGTTCACTTAGATTCCTTTTAGGGTTAGGGGCATAGTGGTGGAGTCAATGTGTACCTACGATTCCATTTTGGGGTAGTTTGACCTGATTTCACTCGAACCCCATAGTGGGCCCTATGTAAATCCACCCTAACTCCATGGGTCAAACCTAGCCTAACCTCATTCATCCACCACATGTCCTAACCTAATCTAAGTATATGGGTCTGGTAGGAAATGGGATGTTACACGATCTCCCGAATAACCAGGTTTAGGTCAGCCATTTCCCGTTGCTCAATTCGTCAGTAGCGCACCACATGATACGGGTCGGCTTTCCCTCCTGATCAGCCGCAGCTTTCCGCTCTCTCAGAGCAAATAGCGCTTGCAGCGCTCAACCACAAGAATCTTACGCAAAGTATCCAAGATCAGCATACAGTTCACGCAGAGCTTACAATAAAAGGAGCTTACATTCACAATTCATATCACATAATACACGGAGTCTTCTCCGGTTCACAACATAACCATCACCAATCCAGACTAACCATCTGGATGGGCTTCACAAAGCATGCTTATGCCGTACTACACACTTCCGGCTCTAGATGCAGACTCAACCTGGAATCACTTACGCTTTCCACCTCTTGGTGGAGAATTTCATGCATATGCATAAAGAAAGGACTTCGCTTGTCCAAGAAGGAGTTTGTTACCCTTGACGATCGCTTTGGAGTCATGAACTAGCCAGATTTAAATCACTGCCACGACTTTGCCTCCACGAATCTGAACTCGGATCTCGATTCAGCACGCTGAAGCTTCTCCGACAGCCATCTCCCTTCTTCTTCTTCCTTCCTTGCTCTCCTCTCTCCCTAGCTCTTTAGAAAGAGAATGGCTAAGATGGAATGAGAGTGATCCATCCACTCTCAGTCTTATAATGGCAAGGAAGGGCCTGGACCCTTGGATCCAAAATGAATGAAAAGAACAGCCTCGATTTGCCCTCAAATCTGTATTTTTGGGCTGACATGGCATGTGACACGCCCGTGCCATAGGTCGTGTACCTTAAGCGGCACACCACCGACTTATCCAGAACAATACACGGTCAGGTGACACTCCCATTTCACATGACTGACACGCCCGTGTCACTCAGTACACGCCCGTGTCTAGTGGTCGTGTACCTCAAGCAGGACACTACTAACTCAACCTGAGCGGGACACGGCCATGGGATACGCCCGTGTCCCAGGCTGTGTACCCCAAGACACACCCGTGTCCACCATCACACATCCCTGGCTGATCCAGAGGAGGACACGACCATGTGACATGCCCATGTCATAGGCCGTGTACTCAACTTGGCTTGTCGCTCGACGATCGTCGAGCGCAGTTTGTCGACCAGAGGAGGATACACCCTCTGACACACCCGTGTCGCAGGGCGTGTTCCCTCTCGAGAACTTCTCGAGTACATTTCATCGAGCACGTGAGAGGCTGCTCAATCCAAGCAGGACACGCCCGTGTCCCAGGCCGTGTCACCCAACCTTAACCCAAATTGGGATTTGGCGTGTTACAACTTCTCTGGGGGTTATCGCTCGACGGTAGTTAGTTATTGTGCGGTGGTAGTTCCAGGGTTAGCGTCGACAGCATTGAGAGCATTGAGTAGACTCAATACTGGACTTACCACATGGCAGAAAGATGTTACTGCACGACGGTATCAATTTGGCAGAGTTCCTGGGAAGCTATCGCCCTATGATAGTGTTACCACTGGTGATAGCGGGGTCAATTTAAGTGTTGGGGGTCTTGAGATTCTACCGCACGGTGGTAATAGTTAGCGCGCGGCGATAGCGACATGAGTCGTGTCGTAATGGACGTCTGCAACTGCACAACGTTAGCATCCTATCACTCGGAGATAGTGAATCTATATCGGCGTGGCCATGTGTCGGCCTGCGATTGGAAGGTTTGGGCAGTTGTGCTCGAAACAAGTCGTTGAATTGAGGTACTGCACGGCGATAGCTAGTTACCACGCGGTGGTGGCTTTATATAAAAGTCTGGTTCAGCCGTTTTTACTTCATTTCCTTTGGAGAGAGGACTTGGTCTGGGTTTCTTGGAGGAGGATTAGCAGCACCGGAAGAGAGCCTTCACCGCAATTTAGGATTCTTAGCTCAGATTCACAAGGCGAGTTCGGATCTACGTAGGCAAAGTCGGAGCGGCAATTTTCAACCGTCTAGATTTCTTCCAGGGCGCCAAAGCGTACTTTTAGGGTAATGATTCTTTACTTGGACATGTGAAGTCCTCTTCTTTTGCATAGGAAACCCTCTCCCGCAAGTGTGCGGTGAGCGTGAGCTCTTCCTTCTAGTAGATACGAAGTATCCCCGTAGTTTTTCATTTAGAGTTCAAAATCGAAGTACGAACATAGGCATGGTGTGTGAAGCCCGTCCGGATGGGTTGGTCTTGATTGGTGATGTTTTTCATTATGCTCGTTATGGCCGGAGAAGTCTCTGTGATGTTTTTTTCGGTTTTTACGCGGTAGATTGCAGTAGGGAACTTTGGGGACTAACTCTAAAGGGCCCTCGGAAAACTGGGTAGAATCGCATTTCTACTAGGTAACGCACGACGATAGTACTACCGCTGGCGGTGTAACACCCCCTATCTGTCGCATGGCATATAGCAGTAGGTCCGGCTGGGCCCAACACCATATACCACAGACAGACCGGAAGGTCACGCAATGGAAACCATCCTGCAAATAACCAACATCCTGCACAGAGTACATTCTAGCGGAAGCAATTTAAAAGTTGCAAAATAAAGAACCCAGCTATAAGCATGAATATCCACTAAACAAACCCAGGAGGAATGAATGTACAATACACCAGTACTTGGCCTTATGGCATTATAATAGTTTACTCAAATTAAAGTGTTTTCCAAACCTCGGCAGACAGGCCAGTCACACATGAATAATACAAGTAAACATTTAATAATTAGGCCTTCGAGGGCCGGCTCAGCAACATGGGCTTTTGCCTGCTATTTACCACTTGGCTCTGCAGTACCAGCAAGCAACAATCCACTGCAACGGTGGCAAACAAAAGCAACGGTCAGCTATGCTGACCAAATTATAACGACCCCGCCCCCGAACTCGGGGCGGCGATGCTTCTTCCCTACACTTTGTTAGCATAACCAAACAGTATAGTGTAAAAACACTTCATCATAGGTGTGGACACGCACGACCACACACCCCGTGCTCTCAGGGCACATTCTCGGTGAACCCGGTCAAAGTCCGCAGTCTCACCACCGCCCCCTGAACGACAAATCTCGTGAGCATTATGGTATTTCTGGCCAATGCCTAAGACCCTCCATCTATGCCAATGACAAGTGTCTTGTACCTTTAGGTCTCTTTAACCGAATGACATAGAGTGGGTACAGTTCCGCCTAACCTGTTGCTCACACCACCCTGTCACCTTAAGACATGGGCACGGGTCAAACTTCCCCGAGTCCCAATTTGATCACACACTTCACATAACCAGGTTATATGCAAGTTGGCTCCCAGGCCACCAAGATGGCAGAATCACGCATCTGCCCATTTTTCTGGGTGCACCATAGAGTTAGTCTCCTAGGCTCCCTGTTGCAATCTACCGCGTAGAAAACCCGAAAAACAACCATCGACGTGGAGCCTTCTCCGGCCATTCATGCAATGCAACATCACTGATCCAGACCAACTTTTATGTGTAGGCTTCACACATCATGCCTATGTCCGTTTCTCGATTACGGACTGTACATGTTAAACAATGGGGACTAGTCATGTCTACCCGAAGGAACGCCTCACACTCACCGCAAACTCGCGAGAGCGGGCTTCCTATGCAAAGGAAAAGAGGACTTCACATGTCCTATGATGAGAATCGTTACCCTAGCATTCCTCTTCGGCGCCATGAAGATCTATATGGATGAAAAGCACCGCAATGTCCTCGCCTCCGTAGATCCGAACTCGGCTTGCGATTTGGGGCTCTGAAGCTCCACCAGTGGCCGGATCTTCCCTCCTTCATCTTCCTTGTCTCCCCTCTCTCTAGAACTTTAGAAAGAGAATAACCCAAAGAGAATGAGGGTTTCTAACATTATTCCCGGGTATAACTCAACAAGAACAGCCCTGAACCGTTGGATCACAAAATAAGGAAATGGACGGCCACGATTCGCACTTAAAATCAGATTCCTGGGTCGAACACGGCTCGTGACACGCCTGTGTCCAAGGCCGTGTGCCCCATTCAATGCCGAAACCACCGCATCCCGAAAAGTACATGGGCTCTCGACACGCCTGTGTCATCCAGTATACGCCCGTATAGTGGGCCGTGTTCCTCCATCGACACAGGACCAACACACCCCCGAGAAGAAACCGGGTACCTGACACGCCCGTGTCGAATTTGACATGCCCGTGTCAGATTGTACACGCCTGGGGTCCAGGCTGTGTTTCACCCCCGACAAAACTCGGCCAACTACCCGAGTAGGACACGGCCTGGGACACGCCCCTGTATTAGGCCATGTTCGATATCTCCAGTACCTTTCGTCGAACACTCGAGACAATCGTCGAACCCGAGCACGATACGGCCCTGGGACACGCCCGTGTCCCAGGCCGTATGACCCCTACAAAGTTCCAAACTTGGCACAAAATGTCACTCATCGCTCTTTTGAGTTTCGGGGTATTACAGGTGGTAGCTCCTCGAGAGCTTTATTTGAGGCATGTGTCGTGGATACTTGGGGCCTGTGATGTGGTGCTAGGCTTTGAGAGCCCAGCTTGGTGGCCTGAGAGCCATCCATATATCATAACGTGGTTATGTATTGTTTGGAGAAATGGGAAGGGGGAGGCCGACCCGCATCGTGGCTTTTTGTTCCCAGCGATGTGAGCAATGGGAAAGGGCCAAACCTACCCAGTAGCTATGTCAAGCATCTGTGGGTAGTATTACCTGTCTCTGTCATAGTTACAGGCCTTAGGCCTTGCGCGGGCCGTAAAGACTACCAAAATGCCTGTGTATGTGCTGTCTTGTGAATGGTGGTGAGTCCCTTGCTTTTGTCCAGACACCGAGAATGTGCCCTGAGAGCATGAGGTGTATGGTTGTTTGTGCATACGCTTGTGGTGAAGTGTGCTTAGATTGCACTTTCATTGTTATGTTTTGGTTTTGCTAATATATTACAGGGAAGCAGCACCTCCATCCCGAGTAAGGGGTGGGGTCGTTATAATTTGGTCAGCTTTAGCTGACCGTTGCCTTGTTTTTCCACCGTTCGTTGGACTATTCATATGCAGGAACAGGAGAGTCATGTGGCAAGTAGCGAGCTAAAGACCTTGATGTTGTGCTGGCCCTTGAAGGCCAAAGCGAAGTGTTTTTCTTTACTATGTTCATGTGTGGTCGGTCTGCGTGCCGAAGTCTGTAAAATACTTTAATTCAAGCTGAATATTATAAGGCCTTAAGGCCAAGACCTTCTTTGTGTTTTTGTACCTTCATTCTTGTTTTGATCTCTAGTGGACATTCATGTTTTGTGATGGGTTCTTCCAATTTATTTAAAAGCTTCCGCTAGAATGCTTTGTGATAGGATTTGATATTGCATCATAGTAATTTGGTATTAATATGTAACTCTACTGACTGTCCGTGGAATATGGCGTGGGGCCTCGACCGGACCTTCTGTTATATCCCATGTGATAGATGCGGGTGTTACAATTTGGTATCAGACTACGGTGTTGGTCTTTCTTATGTGAATTTGTCTGCAAATTCTCTTAAGGGGTGGTGAGCACATGTATGCGACATCGTTATAACATGAAATGAACCCAAGAATGTCCACTTAAGAATGAAAATACACATGTTTGAGGAATCTGAGTGCTCCAACGATTGCGTTTTGGAAATCTATTTGTCATCTAATCAAGTGTTTTTACAACTATAGGTGACTTGGAGCGGGGCGGGGTTGTCTCATCAACAGCACTTCGTGGAGAGTAGTGCGCATAATGACGCTCTCGCGACCCCTCCTTCCGCTGAAACCATCAGAATGGTAGGGAAAGCAGTGTTCGCTATGATTAATGCCCAACATGGAAGGCATGTGCAACCCCCTATCCCTGGGGTGGCTTCAATGTCGGTTGGTGCTCTAGAGCAAGTGGTAATTAGAATATCATCAGATCAGTAATTGAATGTGTTTTTGGTGCAAGGGACGCACTCTGTTGACGAGTATTTGCATGTGTTTGTCATGATAAGGCGCTACTCAGGGTTTGAGTTGGAGGACGAGCAGGCTATGTTAAACAGATTTTATAACGGTCTACGTGATGAGTTACACTTTCTATTGGTAGGACCAAAATAATTAAGATTTCGAGCGTTGGTGGAGTTGGCTAGATCTTTGGAAGTAGATTTGGCAAAAGTCCACAAGACGTCACTGTGCACGGTACCGAACCTTGTAAGTCATGCTAAGGTTGAATACTGTGGGAGGAGGAGGCAGAAAGATAGAGCATCGACTAGTCAAGATCCATATGCTTGCCATACGTATGTCAAGTCAGGACACGTTGTCCGCGACTGTCGTGTTGATGCCCCGAAGACAAAGAAAGCTAAACAAGGAGCAGCTACTGGGCAAGTTCCACTTACTTGTTATACGTGTGGCAAGATAGGATATATTGCCAGAGCTTATCGGAGTGTTACTCTAGTGGAAAAGGAGACTGGATCTGGAGCAACTGTTGAGCGAGACCAAATTATATGTTACACTTGTGGTAAGCCGGGACATATAGCCCGTGACTGTTGGTGTGGGCTTCCAAAGACCAAGAAAGAAGCTGGAGGTCAGAAGAAAGAAGACAAGATGACAGGTACGGTTTAGTTTATAACTGTTACACCTATGACCTGATTAGTTTCTGATCTATGACTTGTTTATAGTAAGCTTTGCTCTACTCTTGGTCGTAGAGAGCATTGTTCGTTACAGGGGTTTCTCGCCCCTTAGCAACGAAGGTCTTTGTGTGTGTCGTCTTGTTGCTTTCCGTTGTATTGATTATGTATATACAAACCAAATGAAAACATGGTCGCTAAAGATTGTAGGTGGTGTAACCCCAAGGGGTCTCACTAGGACAGAACACCGAACGCGACACTAAGTTAACAATTCTTGAATGTGCAAAGTTGTTATTAACTCAATTAGAGGCTACGAATATCAAGCCTGGTTTTGGTCAGTGTTCCGGTAGTGTTGGAATTTGCCAACGTGTTCCCTGAAGATCTCCCTAGAGCTCCACCTCAGTGAGAGATCGATTTCACCACCATGTTGGTGCCAGGTGCCAAATCGGTGTCGCGGTATCCTTACCGCTTAGCGCCAGGAGTGATGGCAGAGTTGAAGGCGCGGCTTCAAGAATTGATAGAGCAAGGGTATGTGCATCCAAGTACATCACCTTGGAGCCCTCCGGTCCTCTTCGTGAAAAAGAAGGATGAAAGTTTGCGACTGTGAATCGATTATCAGGAACTCAATAAGCTAACAGAGAAGAATAAGTACCCGATTCTGAGGATCGATGATTTGTTTGATCAGCTAGTTGGATCAACTATGTATTTGAAGCTAGATTTGAAGTCTGGTTACTATCAACTAAGAATCGGGGAGGGTGATATTCCCAAGATGGCATTCAGTACACGATATGAACATGATGAGTTCACAGTCATGCGTTTTTGGTTGATGAACCAGATGTTCAAAGAGTATTTGATTCTATTCGTGATAGTGTTCATTGACGATATCCTATTGTACTCCCAATCTGAGAATGATCATGCGGAGCACTTGTATATTGTTCTGGAGACCTTGAGAAGTAATCATTTGTACGTCAAGTTCTCTAAGTGTGAGTTTTGGCTATATTCTGCAATGTTCCTTGGTCATATTTTTAGTGGTGAGGGTATCGTGGTGGATCCAGCAAGGTTGCTGCAATATAAGAGTGGCATGTGTTGTCTTCTGTAGCGGAAGTCCGGGGTTTTCTGGGGCTTGTCGACTACTACAGGCGCTTCATAGAGAACTCCTCGTGGATAGTGTTACCTCTCACGACCCTGACAAGGAAGGATTAGAAATTTATTTGGTCGCTAGCGTGTGCTCAAGTTTTTGAAGAACTAAAAAGTCGTCTAACAACGACGCCTGTCCTGTGTTATCCATGTGGTACATAAGGCTTTAATTTATACATCGACGCTTTGGGCAGCGGCTTAGGCTGTGTTCTACATCAATATGAGAGTGTAACAGTGTATGGCTCACGCCAAATGAAGGTGCATGAGAGGAGTTATCCAGTCCACGACTTTGTGTTGGCGGCTGTGATATTCGCTCTAAAGTTTTGGAGACACTACCCATACAGTGTGAAGGGTGATATTTATACTGACCATATGAGCCTGAAGTATCTACTAGATCAGAAGGACCTAAACATGCGATAACGGAGGTGGATGGAGTTCCTTGGGGACTATACCTTCAAGATACACTATGTGTCTGGGAAAGGTAATGCGGTTGCGAATGTGTTAAGTCACAGAGCTCCTGCGCGGGCCAATTGGTTGTCAATACATGACGAGCGTTTGGTGCAAGAATTGGAAGCCTTTGAGATCTATTGTGTTGATAAGAGGTGTAGTGTTGAAGCTCAGCTGAACTGCACAGAGATGCAGCATGACCTGGCTGATCAAATTCGGCAGGATTTAGAGTTGTGTGACAGCATGAAGCGGTTCATGGCTGAGTCTTTGGATGGGTCATATGCCCAATTTACTGTCGATGATGGGTTATTGTGGAAGGACAGTCGTTTGTGCGTCTCAAGTGTGGGCAAACTACGAGAGGAATTGATGTATGAGGCTCATCATACTAAGTACTCGATTCACCTGGGAAGCACGAAGATGTTCAAAGATATGAAAAAGCAGTTCCGGTGGTCAGGATTGAAGAAGGACATAACACTTTATGTGGCGAAGTGTCAAACGTGTGCCTTAGTGAAGGCAGAGTGCCAGAATCCCGAAGGATTCTTGAAGTCTTTGTCTATACTAGAGTGGAAGTTCGACAATATATCCATGGATTTCATCCGTGGTTTCCGAGATCGCAAAAGGGAAATGACGCCATCTGGTGGTCATAGATCGTCTGACGAAAGTCTCGCACTTCATCCCAAATAGGAAGGATGGACCAGTTGAGAAACTGGCAAAGTTGTATGTAGAAAACATTGTATGACTGCACAGTGTGCCCCGTAGCATCGTGAGTGACCGAGATGAGCGCTTCACGTCCAATTACTGGAGATTGGTGCATCAACTATTGGGGACCAAGTTGAAATTCAGTACGTCCTTTCATCCTCAGATGGATGGTCAGACCGAGAAAGTCAACAGGACGATGGAGGACATACTTCGCATGTGTGCCTTGGATTTCAGAAAAAGGTGGAAGGATCACCTATATATGATTGAATTTGCGTTCAAAAAGAGCTACCAGGCGAGTATTCTAATGGCACTCTTCGAGGCCCTTTATGGTAGGAAGTGTCGCACTCCATTGTCATGGTTGGAGACTAGTGAGTCCAAGCTGTACAAGTAGAAGGACGTCAAAGATGTGACTTCGGTCATGCGAATAATCCGTGATCATTTGTTGGTTTCTCAGGATAGACATGCTAAGTATTATAACACCGAGAACAAGAACGTTGGGTTCCCCATAAGCGATTGGGTATATTTGAACATTAAGCCATTTAAGGGTGTCTCAAGGGTTCGGCGCTTGAAAAAGACTGAGTCCGAGATATCTTGGGAAGTTTGAGATACTGGAACATATTGGAGAAGTTGCCTATCGATTGAAGTTATCAATGGAATTAGTGGTCTTCACGATGCACTCCACATATCGGTGTTGTGGAAGGCGGTGCAAGAGCCTACACAAGTGTTGGCTGCGGATCAAGTATCGGTTGATAGTGGTTGAAAATGAGGGTCAAGCCCATTCAAATTGAGGATGTAGAAGTCAAAAGACTATGTAATAAAGTGATCAGGATGGTCAAGGTCCGATGGGACAACTGTGGCCGAAATGTGCTTTCATGGGAGCGGAAAAAAACAAGAATTCGGAGTTCCCCGAGTTATTCAATTGAGATACACAGTTTAAAGTTGATTTAATTTCTTAGTTCCATGCATCACTTAATTTTGGGACGAAATTCTTTAAGTGAGGGAGATTTGTAACGCCCCAAATTTCTTAAGGCGGGAAATGCTTCTCTGGGTATCGCTCGGTGGTAGCTAGTTATCGCACGACGGTAGCTCCAGGGTTAGCGTCGACAACGTTGAGAGCATTGAGTCGACTCAACACTGGACTTACCGCGTGGCAGAAAGATGTTACCGCGCGGCGTTAGCTGGGGAATCAATTTGGCAGAGTTCCTGTGAAGTTATCGTCCGACGAGAGTGTTTCCGCTGGCGATAGTGGGGTCAATTTAATTATTGGAGGTCTCGGGATTCTACCACGCGGCGGTAGCAGTTAGCGTGCGGTGATAGCGGCAGGTGTTGTGTCGTAACCTACGTCGGCTACCGCATGGTGTTAGAATTTTATCGCGCGGCAATAGTGAATCTGTATCGGTGTGGCCACGTGTCGGCCTGCGATTGGAAGGTTTGGTGGTTACGCTCGAAACGAGGCATTGAATTAAGGTACCGCGCGGCGGTAGCTAGTTACCGCGCGGTCATAGCTTTATATAAAAATCTGGTTCAGCCATTTTCACTTCATTTCCTTTGGAGAGAGGACTTGGTCTGGGTTTCTTGGAGGTGTAATGACCTGGCCCGCTAGGAGCACAGCGCCGCCCGACCCACCACGCAGCCTAGGAAGGCAACCTGGCACCACGGGTGGTACAGCCGGAATCAACAAGGCCTGCAGACCGTACACCCCAACCAAATCTCTGCACTTGTTTCTCAGCAGCGGTAGGTTGTTTTCACGGGGTTTCAAACCCGAGACCTTGATAAGACTCTCCTGCAGACAGGGCTCATCACCAACTGAGCTGCATATATATATATATATATATATATATATATATATATATATATATATATATATATATATATATATATATATATATATATATATATATGTGTGTGTGTGTGTGTGTGTGTGTGTGTGTGTGTGTGTGTGTATTCATATACTTAAGGATAAATAGAACAACTTCATTTTATTCCTCAAGTCTTGACCGAACCAGAGAGCAAGAGTGACGGTGAGGGTTCTAAGTTTGTGAAGCTTTGGACTGCCGTCGTCGAAGCTACGATGCTCGAAATCGCAAACCGAGCATAGATCCGAAAAGCTCCCGTTGATATCTTCATGATCGTGGTAAGTATTTCTCGTTTCATGGAAGTTTTTCATTAGGGTTTTCGTCCCTAACCTCTCTTTCGGCCAAATCCTTGTATATTTCGGCTGTACACTATGGCGCCTTGGATTTTTCTTGGTCGTCGTGGTGGGTCGGGTGATGCCGTGGGGCGACCCTTTGGGCCTAAACCCGTGTCGTTACAAAAAAGTGCACTTTTTGTAATGACCTGGCCCGCTAGGAGCACAGCGCCGCCCGACCCACCACGCAACCTAGGAAGGCAACCTGACACCACGGGTGGTACAGCTGGAATCTACAAGTCCTACAGGCCGTACACCCCAATCAAATCTTTGCGTCTGTTTCTCAGCAGCGGTAGGTTGTTGCCACGGGGTTTCGAACCCGAGACCTTGATAAGACTCTCTTCCAACAGAGCTCATCACCAACTGAGCTACAAACAAAGCTCATCACCAACTGAGCTGCAGCTCAGTTGGTGATGAGCTCTGTTGGAAGAGAGTCTTATCAAGGTCTCGAGTTCGAAACCCCGTGCCAGCAACCTACCGTTGCTGAGAAACAGGCGCGGAGATTTGGTTGGGGTGTATGGCCTGTGGGCCATGTAGATTCCGGTTGTACCACCCGTGGTGCCAGGTTGCCTTCCTGGGCTGTGTGGTGGGCCGGGCGGCGCTGTGCTCCTAGCGGGCCAGGTCGTTATAGGAGGAGTAGCATTGCCGAAAGAGAGCCTTCACCGCCGTTTAGGATTCAGAGCTCAGATTCACAAGCCGAGTTCGGATCTACGGCGGCAAAGTAGGAGCAATCATTTTCAACTGTCTAGATTTCTTCCATGGCGCCAAAGTGTACTTCTAAGGTAACGATTTTCTACTTGGACATGTGAAGTCCTCTTCCTTTTGCGTAGAAAACCCTCTCCCGCATGTGTACAGTGAGCGTGAGGTCTTCCTTTAAGTAGATACAGAGTATCCCCATAGTTTTGTATTTAGAGTTCGGAATCAAAGTACAAACATAGGCATGGTGTGTGAATCCCATCCGGATGGGTTGGTCTGGATTGGTGATGTTTTCATTATGCTTGTTATGGCCGAAGAAGACTCTGTGATGTTTGTTTCTCGGGTTTCTATGCAGTAGATTGCAGTAGGGAACTTTGGGGACTAACTCCAAAGGGCACACGAAAAACTGGGTAGAATCACATTTCTACCAGGTAACGTGCGGCGGTAGTGCTACTGCCGGCCGTAGCTCCTTGAGAGCTTTGTTTGAAGCCTGTGTCATGGAGACCTGGTGTAACACCCTCACTCGTCACATGGAATATAACGGTGGGTTCGGCTGGGGCCCCATGCCATATTTCACAAACAAACGGTGGAATTACATGTGGAAATCAAAATCTACTCGTACCCTAACTCAAAACATTCTAGCGCGGCATTTTAAGTTGGATGAACTCAGCCCAATGAATGTCCACCAACATACAAACTCCACATTTATATATTAAAACCAGGAATGTATACAACACACACACCCATAGCCTTACGGCCTTACAGGTTCCTCTTTACAAAAATACATTTTCGTACATCAGCACGCAGGCCGGCCACACATGAAATCCAACCACGCTTCGCACGGCCTTCAATGGCCTTAAGCAGCAATCCCGCTTTTCCCTCAATTCAATGCCACCATCAGCACCTGCAATTCATTATCCACCCAAGAGCGGCAAACAAAGTAACGGTCAGCTTTAGCTGACCCATTATAACGACCCTACCCCTTACCCGGGGCAGTGGTTCCTTCCCTGTTTGCATTGCCATCATCATATCTAGCAGCATATCAAACACAACCACATCACAAATACCGGTATGCACCAGATGCTCCGTGCACTCAGGGCACCTTCTTGGTGTACCGGGCATCCCAGTCGTACACCGTAGATCAAAGGCTCTTCACTTGTTGGTTGGTCGGTTCCATCCTAGTCCACAAATCCCGCGGGTTGGCGACATTCCGTCAATACCGCTCAGAGGTACTTCCTCACAACATCCACAACAACCAGATCAGATCGACCCATCCAAGTGGTGTAGCAAGCCGGGTTTATTGATGCTCCCCAGACATTACCACCAATCGACCTCTCACCTATTTCCGATCGACCCACCCCTGTGGTGCAGCAAGTCGGGTTTAACTTGGCTCCCGAAGCGTTGCCACCCATCGATCCCTCATCTATCCAGATCAACTCACCCTAGTGGTTTAGCAGGTCGGGCTTATCCCGCGCTCCCCAGGCGTGCTACCAATTGATCTCTCATCACAACCAGGAGCTTACTCAAAGCCTCCACACATTCATAAGCACATCCATACATTCATACATCCATCCAACAAAGCATACATCTTTCATATCATCAAATCCACAGAGTTTTCTCCGGTTTACCCATAATCATCACCAATCCAAAATACCCGTCCAGATGGGCTTCACACAGTATGCATATGTCGTACTCCACACTTCCGGCTCTAGATACAGACTCAACCAAGGAATCGCTTGCGATATCCACCTCTTGGTGGAGGATCTCATGCACATGCATAAAGAACGGACTTCGATGTCCAAGAAGGAGATCGTTACCCTTGAAGATCGCTTTGGCGCCATGAAGTAGCCGGATGGAAGTCACTGTCTCGGCTTTGCCTTCACGAATCCGCTCTCGGATCTTCGCTTCGCCCTCCGCAGCTCCTCCAGCAGCTGGTTTCCTTCCTTCTTTCCTTCCCTTGGCCTTTCTCTCTCTTTCTCACTCTTGGAAATGAGGAGAAGAAGAAGATGATGAAAATGAGGGATTTACACCTCATTCTCGGCCTTATAACCACATGGAAGGAGTCTGACCATTGAATCCAGGATAAGGGAAACGAATGGCTCAGATCTGCCCAAAAATAGGCTGAACACGACCTGACACACCCTGTGACACGCCCGTGTCACAGGCCGTGTCACTTAAGAGGCAGGCAACCGACTCAAATCCAACCAGTACACGGCCGTTTGACACGCCCGTGTCACACCCTACACACCCGTGTCATGCCTAACATGCCCGTGTCCACCAGCCGTATACTTCACACAGCACAATCTCCACTCAACCCTAGCAGGACACGGCCATGGGGCACGCCCGTGTCCCAGGCCGTGTACACCAGGACACACATGTGTCCACCAGTACACACATGTGTCCACTAGTATACACCTGTGTCCACCAGTACACGCAGTCCCGCCTGAAATCCACAAGGGACACACCCTATGACACGCCCGTGTCACAGGCCGTGTACTCTCCACTCGACGATCGTCGACCAAAATTCGTCGACCACACACCCAACTGCTCAACCCAAGCATGACACGCCTTGGGACACGCCTGTGTCCCATGCCGTGTCACCCAAACCTAAACTCAAAGTGGGTTTTAGGGTGTTACAATCCTCCCCTCCTTCAAAAAATTTTGTCCCCGAAATTTGGTTCAGCGACCACCAGCAACAGAGCCACTCACGTTGCACTATACACAACCACGCACTCAAATAAGGCGAGCCGGGTTCGACCTCAGAGGCCACGGCTTGTCTCGCCCCAAGGCACCGCACAAACCAAACAACACCTGCAGCATATACACACATACAACTCTCTCACATGGGCACATCCATCCATAATTATATCTAGTGATTGATAATCAAACACATCATATATATACACCCGATCGCTCGATCAATCACGTAAATTTCACAAGTGTGCACCCACATTTTAGTATTCACCATAACATATTACATATAACATATATGTACAGGAGTATCATCATCAGTATTCACATCATTATTGAGTCCTCAGATAGATACAATATACACATTATCCAAGTGATACAAATCACTATTCAACGTTTACTTCCGCTCAGTCGCCTGATTTTGCATATAGCATTTTATCGGCTCTTGAAGTTCCAAATTAAACACACAAGGTTGCACCTCACCAATTGAGCTTTGCGGTTCTTGCGCTTCCAAATTATGCAATCGGGATTGCGTCTGGGATGCAGATGACTCGGCCACTGCTTTACCCTTTTCTTCATATGATGCATCTTGTCTTTTTCTCACTTCCTAAAGGGGCATTCCAACAAAATTTAGCTATTTGCCATTGCTTCCCACAGTTATAACATATATGCGTATCCACACGTCCTTGACCATAAGTGGCTCCCGAAGAAACAGTCGATGGAGCTGATTCAACAGGCCTAAACCTTTTATTCTCCCGTCTTCGAAACTCTGATTGCTCCGACTGTGGTACTTTGAATTCTGGCTTCTCCACTGCCAGTATCTTCTTCTCTTGTACCCGTTTCAAATCTTTCTCCAGCGCACGTGCCGTATCTACCAATGCTTGGAAGCCTTGGTTCACCGAACTCGGGAGTGTCGGCCTCAATTCATCCTGCAGTCCCTCATAAAATCGATTCGTCTTTCATGCTTCCTCTGCGAAGGTAGACCCCGCATATCGCCCTAGTCTGGTAAACTTATGTAGGTAGGTATCAATATCCGTCTCTCCCTGCACCAGACGTTGAAACTCGTTCTCCATCGCAATCCGTTGCGATACTGGCAAATACATGGCTAGAAACAATCTGGGAATTCATCCATTGAGACCTCCGCTAATCCATGACCTGCCAAGTGATGCACTTCCACATCATCCTACCACAATCTCGCATCTCCTTCCAGCAGAAAGGTGGCTAAGGTCACTTTCTGCTCCTCCATAGTCCTGATTGTCGTCAGGATCCTCTTAACTCTAGCAAGTCAATCTTCCGTCTGCGTTGGGGAAATCACCCCACCAAACATAGGTGGATGAAACTCCATAAAGAGCTACAATGACTCATCCGTTGCTTGCTCATCCACTACAACTTCAGCACGCTCTTGCCATGCACCAGCCCGTTCTGGCACCTCTACAGGCCTTGCCTGCCCAGTAGGAGGTTGTGTCTGTAACACTGCAAGCACCGTCTCCATCACCATCCGTATGGTTTCTGCCGAAGGAGGCATAGACGCTTTAACTGGTGCTGCACTCTCATCGTACCGCCGGGGCTCAGACTGCCCAGCACCACTCCTCTCCACCTAGCAATGTACAAAACACCATTAATCATTAATGTCATAACGGTAATTATACATTGACTACACACTCACGCACATTACGTGCATGGAATACATTCCTAGTGGACATTCGTGAGTTTAATTATGTGCTTCCTCCCAAATAATCTCAACCTGGCTCTGATACCACTTTGTAACGCCCCCACTCATCACATGGAATATAACGGTGGGTCCAGTCGGGGCCCCACGCCATATTTCACAGACAAACGGTGGAATTACGTGTGGAAATCAAAATATACTCGTACCCTAACTTAAAACATTCTAGCGCAGCATTTTAAGTTGGATGAACTCAACTCAATGAATGTACACCAATATATAAACTACACATTTATATATTAAAACCAGGAATGTATACAACACACACACTCATGGCCTTATGGCCTTACAGGTTCCTCTTTACAGAAATACATTTTCGTACATCGGCACGCAGGCCGACCACACATGAAATCCAACCACGCTTTGCACGGCATTCAAAGGACTAAAGCAGCAATCCCGCTTTCCGGTCAATTCAATGCCACCATCAGCACCTGTAATTCATTATCCACCCAAGAGCGGCAAACAAAGTAACGGTCAGCTTTAGCTGACCCATTATAACGACGCTACCCCTTACCCGGAGTAGTGGTTCCTTCTCTGTATGCATTGCCATCATCATATCTAGCAACCTATCAAACATAACCACATCACAAATGCCGTTATACACCAGACGCTTCGTGCACTCCGGGCACCTTCTTAGTGTATCGGGCATCCCAGTCGTACACCGCCGATCAGAGGCTCTTCACTTGTTGCTTGACCGGTTCCATCCTAGTCCACCAATCCCACAGGTTGGCGACATTCCATCCAGACCACTCAGAGGTACTACCTCACAGCATCCACAACAACCAGAGCAGATCGACCCACCCAAGTGGTGTAGCAAACCGAGTTTAATGATGCTTCATAGGCATTACCACCAATTGATCCCTCACCTATTTCTGATCGACCCACCCCTGTGGTGCAGCAAGCCGGGTTTAACTCGACTCCCCAAGCGTTGCCACCAATCGATCCCTCATCTATCCAAATCAACCCACCCTAGTGGTGTAGCATGCCGGGTTTATCCCGCACTCCCCAGGCGTGCTACCAATTGATCTCTCATCACAACCAGGAGCTTACTCAAAGCCTCCACACATTCATAAGCACATCCATACATTCATACATCCATCCAACAAAGCATACATCTTTTATATCATCAAATCCACGGAGTCTTCTCCGGTTTACCCATAATCATCACCAATCTAGACTACCCGTCCAGATGGGCTTCATACAGTATGCCTATGCCATAATCTACACTTCCGGCTCTAGATGTAGACTCAACCAAGGAATCGCTTGCGATATCCACCTCTTGGTGGAGGATCCCATGCACATGCATAAAGAAAGTACTTCGATGTCCAAGAAGGAGATCGTTACCCTTGAAGATCGCTTTGGTGGCATGAAGTAGCCGGATGGAAGTCACTGTCTCGGCTTTGCCTTCATGAATCCGCTCTCGGATCTTCGCTCTGCCCTCCGCAGCTCCTCTAGCAGCTGGTTTCCTTCCTCCTTTCCTTCCCTTGTCCTTTCTCTCTCTTCATCACTCTTGGAAATGAGGAGAAGAAGAAGAAGAAGATGAAAATGAGGGATTTACACCTCATTCTCGGCCTTATAACCACATGGAAGGAGCTTGGCCATTAAATCTAGGATAAGGGAAACGAACGGCTCAGATCTGCCCAAAAATATACTGAACACGGCCTGACACGCCCTATGACACGCCCGTGTCACAGGTCGTGTCACTTAAGCGGCAAGCAACCAACTCAAATCCAAACAATACACGGCCGTGTGACACGCCCGTGTCACACTCTACACGTTTGTGTCATGCCTGACATGCCCGTGTCCACCAGTCGTGTACTTCACACAGCACAATCTCCACTCAACCCGAGCAGGACACGGCCATGGGACACGCCCGTGTCCCAGGCCGTGTACACCAGGACACACCCGTGTCCACTAGTACACGCAGTCCCTCCTGAAACCCACAAGGGACACGCCCTGTGACATGCCCGCGTCACAGGCCGTGTACTCTCCACTCGACGATCGTCGACCAAAATTCGTCGACCACACACCCAACTGCTCAACCCGAGCACGACACGCCCTGGGACACGCCCGTGTCCCAGGCTGTGTCTCCCAAACCTGAACTCAAAGTGGGTTTTGGGGTGTTACACCTGGGACCTATGATGTGGGGGTGAGGCTTTGAGAGCTCAGCTTGGTGACCTGAGAGCCATCCGTATATCATAATATGGTTATGTATTGTATGGAGAAATGGGAAGGGGGAGGCCGACCCGCATCGTGGACTTTTGAGCCCAGCGATGTGAGCAACAGGAAAGGGCCGTCTTATGGACGTTGGTGAGTCCCTGGCTTTTATCCGGACACCGAGAATATGCCCTAAGAGCACGGGATGTATGGTCGTTCGTGTCTATGCATGTGCTGAAGTGTGCTTAGATTTAACTTTCATTGCTATGTTTGGTTTTGCTAATATAGTGTAGGGAAGGAGCACCGCCGCCCCGAGTAAGGGGTGGGGTCGTTATAATTTGGTCAAATTTAGTTGACCGTTCGGTGGATTCTTCTTATGTAGGAACAAGTGAGCCATGTTGCAAGTCGCTGGCTAAAGCCCTTGATGTTGTGCTGGCCCTTGAAGGTCAAAGCGAAGTGTTTTCCTTTACTATGTTCACGTGTGGTCTGTCTGCGTGTCGAAGTCTGTAAAACACTTTAATTCAAGCTGAATATTGTAAGGCCTTAGGGTCAAGACCTTCTTTGTGTTTTTGTACCTTCATTCATGTTTTGATCGATAGTGGACATTCTTGTTTTGTAATGGGTTCTTCCAACTTATTTAAAAACTTCTGCTAGAATTCTCTGTATTAGAATTCGATATTGTATCATAATAATTTGGTATTAATATGTAACTCCACTGAATGTCTGTGTAATATGGCGTGGGGCCCCGACCGAACCTTCTGTTATATCTCATGCGACGGATGAGGGTGTTGCAAAAGAAGTCATCGCCGCAGCCGGTTCCCAAGAAAAAATGGCGTGCATCACGACAATCCCCGTCAAGATCGAGGCACGCGACAATATCAAGATTACACTCCCCTCAACACCTCTCGGATGAATGTACTCCTTACCATCCGCAATAATGATGTTATCAAGAGGCACAAAAATGAAGATTGTGCTCGACTGAGGAAAGAAATCGAGCGTCTCATTTGTCATGGGCTCCTTGGAAAATTTTTGGAGACACTGGAGATGGGATAGACAGCCTTAAGTAGGCTGGGGAGGGGGCATCGTTGAGAATGGTCAGCCCGGGCACAAGGATTCTTCCCCACACCCAAAACGCACAGAGTCTGCGCCTCATCTACTAGCAATTTCTCTTTTTCATGCTTTCTTTACTTTAAGGCAATAAGCCACGAGTTCAAAGTTGCACAATGTCTTCAATATAATTGTAATCATTTTTTGAACTTCATTACGATTATTCAAAAATGAACCTCCAATCAATCACAATAAATCTCTTCGGGCAGTATGCTCACCATTATAGTAATTACAACCAGGCAACATGCTCTAATTACAGTAACTGTGATCACTTCCGACTCCCGTGCTAGCAATCACCTCCAGGTAGGACACTTACAATCACACCAACGACCTCCAGTGCTAAACCCTAAACCCTAAACCCTAAACCCTAAACCCTAAACCCTAAACCCTAAACCCTAAACCCTAAACCCTAAACCCTAAACCCTAAACCCTAAACCCTAAACCCTAAACCCTAAACCCTAAACCCTAAACCCTAAACCCTAAACCCTAAACCCTAAACCCTAAACCCTAAAACCCTAAACCCTAAACCCTAAAACCCTAAACCCTAAACCCTAAACCCTAAACCCTAAACCCTAAACCCTAAACCCTAAACCCTAAACCCTAAACCCTAAAACCCTAAACCCTAAACCCTAAACCCTAAACCCTAAACCCTAAACCCTAAACCCTAAACCCTAAACCCTAAACCTAAACCTTAAACCCTAAACCCTAAACGCCAAACATAGAGCACATAATCAAGCATTGACTTTTTGGATCTGTGCAAAATGATGAACTAACTACAGCTAAAAGCAGGGCAATTTGCTCAAGCAAACACGCAAAGCAAATCAGATGAAAGAATAATTGCAGTGCATAAATCGTTCAACTAAACTTGCACATCAAAAAATATAGGACCGTTAGGGAAAAAAAATTCAGGCTCGTTTTCCACAAAAAAGGACTCCCAAAATGAGGAGGGAGCATTTGATGGGTTCCCTAAAAACAATAGGGTTGAACATGAATTTTTTGCCATGACTTCGACCGGCTCATCGATATAATTTCGATAGGTCTGGTCTCGTGTCATTGCGAGTTTGTTTTGTCCCCCAAATAGATGTCAGAGTGCTCATGCACCCTTGCGCTCAAACTATTCCCCGCGTACAGGCAAGCGCTGCGCGGCGTTGCACGTGACACTACATGCAGTGCTGCACAAGTGTTGTGTGTGAGGCACACCACCATAGATAGCATTTCCGCACAGCACGACCGTGGGGGGTATTTTCGCAAGGCACGGCCGCACGAACCACTTCCGCCTGGCAAATGTTGTGCGGAACCCTCCCGCATGGGAATCAATCCACACGACATTTGCCACACGTGAAATCTCGTACACAACATGTGTCGCGCGGGACTCCCTAATCCAACATACTAGGGGCTCTGATCCACCGCCCCCATTTGCTTGTGGGGGGCTGACCAAGGGATCACCTTGTGCAGCGCTCCCCGATTGAGGAGGGTTGCACACTCCCGGATGGGGGGAGTCACACAGCAGTTACAACGTACCCCACCCACACAATTTAGGAGTGTTGTGCACTCCTCAATGGGGGAGTTGCACGACTGTTGATTGTCGCGCGTCCCTCCTCCCTTCTCTGACGTCGTTGTCGGCACCTCTCGGTGTCGTTCCCACCATAGCGCACGCCACCACATCATAATCAAGATTGTCATGACGCCGCGCTCACAATGCACTCATAACATTGTCGCGCTCACATCGCATTCGCGCTAACATCCTCGCGCTCACGACGAGTTCAAAACACTTACATGCTCTCTGTACACTCAGAATTCTTGTGGGCTGACTACGTGCTCACAACACTAACGCGCTCACTACGCACACAAAATGCCTTTGCACTCACTCTAGCATGCTCATAACACATCTACGCTCATTAAAGCACGCAAAATTCCTTCCACGTGCACATCACATTTTTTTTCTATCTTTACCTCGTGCATCCGCAAGAATTGCAAGATTGTTTCCAGTTCGCGGATCGCAATTCACAGTTTCTTGTTGTCACCACTATAAATCCTGCTCGAATTCTTGTGTACACTCAGAATTCTTGGAGTACTATAAATCCTGCTCGTCACCACTATAAATCATGTTGCTAATGGATTTGTCTATGGATATGGTTCGTCATATCCATAGAATATCGATGTGTGTGCTCCAGATTGAGGAACTTGATTCGTCCGTCCGATAGTTTTGACAGTTACAATGACGCAATTACCCAATCAGCCATGTCAAAAACTATAAAAGGAGCTCAGAGCTTTCATTTTAAAGAGCTTTACATTCAGCGCCCGCAAGATTTCCATCAAAGATCCTTCAAAGTTCTCCGTTGACATTTGTGTACAACCCCGTATTCGCCCCTTTATAGTTTTAAGCTTTTTGGACATATGGGCACTCTTGGTGGCCACTTTTGTCTTGGCCTTGGAAATATACTAGTAGGGGAGGAAAAATCTGCCTCCCCCTAGTGGCCCTCTTTTGGGGGGCGGGTGCGACAAGTTGGCTAGCACCCGCCCCATCCTGATAAGTGCGAGGTAGGAGCGGCGGGACCGGCCGGGGGCCGGGGCCTTGCACCTGCCCTCTCCTGCTTGGCAGCCTGGCGGGGCGAGACCGGCCGGGGGCCGGGGTCTCGCCCCTGCCCCTTCCTGCCTGGCGGCCTGGCGGGGCGAGACCGGCCGGGGGTCGGGGTATCGCCCCTGCCCTCTCCTGCATGGCGGCCTGGCGGGGCGAGACCGGTCGGGTGTCGGGGTCTCGCCCCTGCCCCTTCCTGCCTGGCGTCCTGGCGGGGCGAGACCGGCCGGGGGCCGGGGTCTCGCCCCTGCCCCTTCCTGCCTGGCGGCCTGGCGGGGGGAGACCGGTCGGGGGCCGGGGTCTCGCCCCTGCCCCTTCCTGCCTGGCGGCCTTGCGGGGCGAGACCGGCCGGGGGCCGGGGTCTCGCCCCTGCCCTCTCCTGCGTGGCGGCCTGGCGGGGCGAGACCGGCCGGGGGCTGGGGTCTCGCCCCTGCCCCTTCCTTCCTAGCGGCCTGGCAGGGCGAGACAGGCCAGGGGCCGGGGTCTCGCCCCTGCCCCTTCCTGCATGGCGGCCTGGCGAGGCGAGACCGGTCAGGGTCTCGCCCCTACCCCTTCTTGTCTGGCGGCCTGGCGGGGTGAGACCGGTCAGAGCCCGGGGTCTCGCCCTTGCCCCCCTGCTTTTACCGTCTTGCCCTCGGCGGTGGGGGGGGGATTACCTCTTTACCCCCCGGCGTGGCTGTTTTCTATTGGCACAAAGTCTTTTGGCCCTAGGGCATTTCGGGCATTTTGGTCCATGAGGTTTGGAAAACTATAAATAAGCCCTTAGTGGTGCCTTGGGGGGATCACTTCGTCACTTCTTCATTCTCTCTTCATCCTTCAAGGCACCCTAGCTCAAGCATTGGCTAGGTAGGGGGAGACCTCAAAGGTATTCCGGGTGTGAGGTGGGACCTCCGCGCTAGAGCCGAGGGTCTGTTTCTAGCTTCTTGATCTTCGGTCCGTGACGTTCCTCCGGGTGTAGTAGGTGTGAGGTCACCCCTTTCTAGGGACCTCGAACTCCATAGAGGTCAATTTTGGCTTCAACACTTTGGTGCGGTGAGCGTGGAGAGTGACCAGCACAGAAGATCTCGAGAGAGTGTCATGACGGGAGGTCAAGGAGGTAGTGATGATCTCGGCGAGCTCCCCAGCCCAGGACCCTTTGTGGGGAGGCAAGAGTTCATGACCTCCATCCAAGGCATCATGGAGATGCTGCGAAGCATTGCTCCTCAGGGTGGCAGCTCCACCCCGACCCCCCAGGAGTTAGCTCCCCCTCTCAACGAGCCAAATCCCAGGGGTTTAGGCGAGATGACCCCAACGGGGGGAGAAGGAAGTGCACCAGGAAGAAGGCCAGGGAAGGAGAGGATGGGAGATGGGGTCGAGCGAGACCTCACCGGCCGGGAGTTGTTATCCAGCCCGGCGAGTGCCAACCTCCCAGGCGAGCAAGTCGCGCGAGTAGAAGTGGCGAGACCACCCCTTAGGGGGTCACCCTTCAGCAAGCTGATCATCTCAGCTCCCGTTCTTGAGGGGTTCAGAGAGCCAGACATGACTTACTATACCGGGAAGGATGACCCCGTCTAGCATCTTCAGTGGTTCGAGGATGCCGTCTCCATCAGGCCGATGATGGATGCCTTCAAGTGTCTCCTCTTTGCGATCACGTTGAAGGAGAAGGCAAGGGACTGGTTCCATCAACTCCCTCCAAGGTCGATCTATGGGTTCGAGGACTTGAGCCGGAGCTTCCAGCTTCGCTTCTCCACCTCCAAGAAGAGGAAGAGGAGTCCTGAATCCATCTTGTTGGAACACTTTATTACTGATTTGGGCAAGGATCACTATGTCCTTTAGGAAATTTGTTTTGACCTCCTTGTATAGATCTAAAGGTCAATTAGATTGAGTCTAAGGGTTAGTATTTAGGTTTGAAAGCTGCCCTCAAGACCCTCAAGACTAGATATTTGAGTTCAGGAGACTAAGTCATTTCGTCGAGCTCAGGTCGACGAATCGTCGAACTCCATTCGACGATCTCTGAGCTCACTTCAACGAGTCGTCGAACTCCGTTCGGCGATCTTCGAGCTCAGATCGACGTTCCTGTCTCTAGTTTGTTTCCCTATCTCTGAGCTCAGTTCGACGATAGTTGAGCTCAGATCGACGATTTCTGCTTCAGTCTAAGTCCAGTCGCTGAGCTCAGTTCAACGATAGTTGAGCTCAGGTCGACGTTTTTCTGGAGAGATCGACGTTTTTCAAGATTCAAATTCAGTCAGTTTTGGTATTCCCTTCTATTTGTTCCCAGCATTTATTTCAAGAATCTTGTAGCCGTTTCAATTAATCTGGAGCAAGTTTCAAGGAGATTTTAAAGGAATGTTTTATTGGACTTTCCTTCAGAAGACAAAATGCATTTAAGGAAGTCATTTATGACAGGCTAACGGCTATCTTGGACAGAGAATTATTCTATTCAGATCTAAGGAATAAAAGATTATTCATTCTGCTGGTTAATAACAACAACAACAAAAAGGAGAAAAAAGTTGCATATATTCACAGTCATAGAATTCTTACAGGAACACACATCACTGAAGGAGATCAATATACTGAAATTTCTAGATCCCTTTTGATTCCAGTGTTCAAAGGCCTTATCATTCAAGACTCCAGACAACACACATTTCAGCTGCTGCTGGAATCATCTTTTGCTGGAGATCTAATCTTCTGAAGGCCTATCACCCTATTGCAAAGCTTCACTTCCTGAACAACTCAAGATCTCAGGGGGAGCTTTGACAACATCCACTATCTTCTCTCTGATTGTTGACAGAGAAGATCATCTCACCTCTCTCTCTCTCTGCTGTAAAGGGTTTATCTCATTGGTTTTTGAGCACCTTATCAAAATCTCATTGGTGCCCAGAACACCTGATCAACTCATCCTGCAGTGGATTCCTACCTAGGGTGGTAGAAGAGTGGATGTACCCATATTGATTGGGGAACCACTATAGCTCATTGTGTCCTCTGGTTGCTTCTTTATGTTTTGCTGTGTGCTGTGTTGTTTTATTTCTTCCTTTCATATTTTTATTTTCTGCAGCACTATACACATATTATTTAAATTAAGTCTTCCACTACAAATAATTTTTATCTTGAAAATTATTTTAATATACTCTATTCACCCCCCGCCCCCTCCCCCCCTCTAGAGTTAAGATAGATCTTATCCTCCACTTTCACATCTTTCTGATAAGGCAGACGGCCGAGGAGTCGCTGGCCCACTACGTACGTTGACAGGTTCCAGGAAGAGATCCTGGATATCCAGGAGATGCCAGGGTATGCTCTCCAGATGGCCTTCACCGTTGGGCTGAATGAGGGCTTCTTCAAGATGAGCTTGACCCAGAAGGCCCACTTTCCTTCGAGGAGCTGATGGAAAGGGCGGCCGAGGAGATAGCCATGGAGGCAGCCAACCCGGCATTTGTCAAGAGTTTGGCGAACTTGACGGAGGTGGAGTCAAAGGAGCAGGGTGGCTCAAGGCATCAGGAAGGAAGAAGAAGAGAGGAGCAGAGAGCTCAGGGGTTCCAAGGACAGGAGGGTCCGGAACCAGGCTGGAGGCAGCAGGGAGGACCTGCCCAGGGTCCAGGAAGAGCTCTCATCCAAGGAGGGGGGAACTAATACGGGGGGCCAAGGGAGGTTCAACTGCCAGAGGCAGGCCCCTAGGCAGCTCCTACCCCCACCCAAGCAGGCCTTGGTGATCGGCGACAGAGGAAGAGGCATGGGGGGAGACCGCCAAGCTCGCCGAAAGAGGGGAGGAAGAGTCTTACCTTACTGTGATTTCCACCAGGTGGAGGGGCACGCTACTGCTACCTACCCCGAGTTCCTGGAGGTAAGGGGGGCGAGAGGCCCAGCTCAGCCTCAGCCGCCAGTGCGGGTTGAAGAGGTTCTGCCCAGAGAAGGGGGAGATGACGTATGTGAGGACCGGGTCGATGTCGGACCCCGCGGAGGTATAGCGGTGATCCATGGTGGAGTGGGGATTGATTCCACTCAGAAGGCAAGCCACCATGTCATGTACCGACGGAGCGTCGCCTCAACATCCCAGACACCGCCCCAGGAGGAGAAGATCACCTTCTCGATGAAGGACCTTCCGGATCATGAGGATCTGTTTTGCGATGCATTGGTCATCCAGACGACCATCGAGGGCTACACCGTCTCCCGAATCTTAGTTGACAACGGAAGCTCTGCCAACGTCGTTTTCAAGAAGGCTTTTGACGAGATGAAGGTAGAGCCAAGGAGGGTGTTGGCCTCGGACGGACCCCTGTTCGGATTTTCAGGAGAAAGGAAGGAGGTCGAAGGTGGAGTAGGACTCCAAGTGAAGTTAGGGGGGATCTCAAGAAACTGCAGGTTTGTCATTGTTGACGCTCCAATCAGCTACAACGCCATTTTCGGAAGGCCCCTCATCATTACTTTCTGGTGTTTGCCTTCGTCCTTCCACCAGTGTCTTAAGTTCAACTCAGAGGGGACTCAGGTCAGGATCAAGGGAGACTCCAGGATGGCGAGGCAGTGCTACGTCACGGCTGTCAACACCATCTCTTGGTTGGCCAAGGCAGAGGAGATGGAGAAGATCATGGAGAGCCTGAGCAGGATGGAAGTATCCAAGGGGAAGGAATTGGATAACGGCCATCAGGCCCAGGCCCCCTGAAGAAGCCTCGTCTCGGCAGAGTCTTGTATCTTTTTCTTATGCTGTAATGAGTCCAGCCCATGACCAATAGAGTCGGGGGAGGGGGGGGGGGTCATGTAACCAATCTATTTTTCCCCATTAGAGGATGTTGAAATTGAAAAAGCTAAGGTGACATGTCCAGCTCCCAACCCCCGGAGGATCTCCTCATACCAGGCTCACACCAGCTGGTAGGGTCGAGAGTGCCTCGAGGGGTGGCTCTTTTCCCCTTTTCTCCGATGATGATTCCGCTGTCAGGCTCTCACTAGCTGACAGGGCTGGTTGATCTCTCGTAGAAGCCAACACCTTTGCTCCGATGATGATTCCGTTGTCAGGCTCTCACTAGCTGACATGGCTGATTGATCTCTCGTGGAAGCCAAGTCCCTTTGCTCCGATGATGACTCTGCTGTCAGGCTCTCACTAACTGACAGGGCTGGTTGATCTCTCGTGGAAGCCAAGTCCTTTGCTCCGATGATGATTCCGCTGTCAGGCTCTCACTAGCTGACAGGGCTGGTTGATCTCTCGTGGAAGCCAAGTACTTTGCTCCGATGATGATTCCGCTGTCAGGCTCTCGCTAGCTGACAGGGCTGGTTGATCTCTCGTGGAAGCCAAGTACTTTGCTCCGATGATGATTCCGCTGTCAGGCTCTCCCTAGCTGACAGGGCTGGTTGATCTCTCATGGAAACCAAGCCCTTTTCTCTGATGATGATTCCGTTGTCAGGCTCTCACTAGCTGACAGGGCTGGTTGATCTCTCGTGGAAGCCAAGTCCTTTGCTCCGATGATGATTCCGCTGTCAGGCTCTCACTAGCTGACAGGGCTGGTTGATCTCTCGTGGAAGCCAAGTCCTTTGCTCCGTTGATGATTCTGCTGTTAGTCTCTCACTAGCTGACAGGGCTGGTTGATCTCTCGTGGAAGCCAAGTCCTTTGCTCCGATGATGATTCCGTTGTCAGGCTCTCACTAGCTGACCGGGCTGGTTGATCTCTTGTGGAAGCCAAGTCCTTTGCTCTGATGATGATTCCGCTCTCAGGCTCTCACTAGCTGACAGGGCTGGTTGATCTATCATGAAAGCCAAGTCCTCTACCCGGAGGAGGTCTCGCCACCCAGGCTCCCATAGCTGGCGTGGCAGGTTGACCCCTCCGGGGGGTGAGGTATTTTTACCCCGAGGTCATCTCTCCAGCCAGGCTCCCATTATCTGGCTTGACAGGTCGACCCCTCGGGGAGGCCAAGTGTTTTTAACTCGAGGTCGTCTCGTCAGCCAGGCTCCCATTAGTTGGCTTGACAGATTGACCCCTCGGGGAGGCCAAGTGTTTTTACCCGGAGGAGGTCTCGCCACCCAGGCTCCCATAGCTGGAATGGCAGGTTAACCCCTCCAGAGGGTGAAGTATTTTTTACCCAGAGGGGGTCTCGTCACCCAGGCTCCCATCAGCTGGCATGACATGTTGACTCCTCGGGGTGCCGCGCAAGAAAATTACACTCAGCGAATACGTTGGGTTGGACGTTTCTTTCCGAGCTTGTGCCAACCTCGAAAAGATCGGGGATTGTGTACAACCCCGTATTCGCCTCTTTATAGTTTTAAGCTTTTTGGACATATGGGCACTCTTGGTGGCCAATTTTAGCTTGGCCTTGGAAATATTCTAGTAGGGGGAGGAAAAATCTGCCTCCCCCCAGTGGCCCTCTTTTGGGAGGCGGGTGCGACAAGTTGGCTAGCACCTGCCCCGTCCTGATAAGTGCGAGGTGGGAGCGGTGGGACCGGTCGGGGGCCGGGGCCTCGCCCCTGCCCTCTCCTGCTTGGCGGCCTGGCGGGGCGAGACCGGCTGGGGGCCGGGGTCTCGCCCCTGCCCCTTCCTGCATGGCGGCCTGGCAGGGCGAGACTAGCCGGGGGTCGGGGTCTCGCCACTGCCCTCTCCTGCTTGGCGGCCTGGCGGGGCGAGACCGGCCGGGGTCTCGCCCCTGCCCCTTCCTGCCTGGCAGCCTGGCGGGGCGAGTCTGGCCGGGGGCCGGGGTCTCGCCCCTGCCCCTTCCTGCCTGGAGGCCTGGCGGGGCGAGACCGGCCGGGGGCCGGGGTCTCGCCCATGCCCTCTCCTCCGCGGCGGCCTGGCGGGGCGAGACCGGCCGGGGGTCGGGGTCCCGCCACTGCCCCTTCCTGCCTGGCAGCCTGGGGGGGCGAGACCGGCCGGGGGCCGGGGTCCCGCCCCTGCCCCTTCCTGCCTGGCGGCCTGGCGGGGCGAGACCGGCCGGGGGCCGGGGTCTCGCCCCTGCCCCTTCTTGCCTGGCGGCCTGGCGGGGCCAGACCGGTCAGGGGCCGGGGTCTCGCCCCTGCCCTGTCCTGCTTGGCGGCCTGGCGGGGCGAGACTGGCCGGGGGCCGGGGTCTTGCCCCTGCCCCTTCCTGCCTGGCGGCCTGGAGGGGCAAGACCGGTCGGGTGCCGGGGTCTCGCCCCTGCCCCTTCCTGCCTGGCGGCCTGGCGGGGCGAGACCGGCCGGGGGCCGGGCTCTTGCCCCTGCCCCTTCCTGCCTGGCGGCCTGGAGGGGCAAGACCGGTCGGGTGCCGGGGTCTCGCCCCTGCCCCTTCCTGCCTGGCGGCCTGGTGGGGCGAGACCGGCCGGGGGCCGGGGTCTCGCCCCGGCCCCTTCCTGCCTGGCGGCCTGGTGGGGCGAGACCGGCCGTGGGCCGGGGTCTCTCCCTGCCCCTTCTTGCCTGGCGGGGGAGACTGGCCAGAGGCCGGGGTCTCTCCCTTGCCCCCCTGCTTTTACCATCTTGTCCTCGGGGGGGGGGGGATTACCCCTTTACCCCCCGATGTGGTTGTTTTCTATTGGCCCAAAGTCTTTTGGCCCTAGGGGCATTTCGGGCATTTTGGTCCATGGGATTTGGAAAACTATAAATAGGCCCTTAGGGGTGCCTTGGGGGGGATCACTTCATCACTTTTTCATTCTCTCTTCATCCTTCAAGGCACCCTAGCTCAAGCATTGGCTATGGAGGGGGAGACCTCAAAGGTCATCCGGGTGTGAGGTGGGACCTCCGCGATAGAGCCGAGGGTCTGTTTCTAGCTTCTTGATCTTCGGTCCGTGACATTCCTCCGGGTGTAGTAGGTGTGAGGTCACCTCTTTCTAGGGACCCCGAACTCCACAGAGGTCAATTTTGGCTTCAACAATTTGAATCTCCCTTAATGATCTTCATCGACCTTTGATATCCCTACTCTTCGAAGATCTCCTTCAAAGGGGACATGAATATCTCATTCCGCCTTCAAAGATCTCCTCCCCTTTGAAGCTCTCATTCATTAGCAACATAAAATCCTCACTTCGCATTCCGTTAAATTATGTTATCACAAGAGTTATTTTATCACCCTCTAGAACTCAAAAACTTGTGACACTCAAAGATTTAATATAATTTGATTGACACCAAACATGCAACATGATTTCACTCTTTCTGGATTTTCCACGTTAAAAAAACTTTATGCAAGCTATTACAATTTCTATAACTATTTGCGCGCTTAACCCGATTCCGAGCTAAAGACAGTTTGCTTTGACAGATCTACGAGCACACTAATATTTTTATTATTATTATTTCAATATTTTTTAAAATCATTATATAAAAGTGCTCATAATAATTTATATGATGAGGATCTGTAAGTGCGTATGCTATGTCATGCTATTCAATGCAAATATTATGTAACTCGCACACACGACTCTGTGCACAGACCTTTCATGCATCCCCACTTTTTGGAGGTGGTCAACCTCTCAGATACCAACTGTCGTGGCTCGCGGTGGTAGTGGAGCGGGTGTCTCCACTCCTAAGCTGGCAGGCACACTACCATGCCTAGATTTCTCGTACGCATCAATGCTAAGAACACAACAGCGGAGCCCCACATACTCTGACTAGCAAATACCAGTCTTCTGTGGTCAGGTGTACTCTTAGGGAACATAGTCCTCCAGACCTCGGTATAAACATCTTACCGGTCTCCCAAAGGTCTACACACCGCACCAGAGTCTTCGTACTTCTGTCGGTGTGTCGACTGAACCTGTAGCAAGTGACCCACCACATAAACATAAAAATCAGGTATAATAATATCTTCCCGAGCCTCCAGCTCGCAGGACCAAACCGTCCTGATATCGACCAACAACCCGAGTCATCAGCTCGTAGGACCAACAAGCCATATATCACTCCAACTCACACATGAGTGTGATATCTATAACATTCCTTAATCCTATCATACTATTCTTGTCTAACTTCTGGATTACTTAGTGATTTATGATTAACCATGAACTTTCCGAGGTCCACCCTGTGAAGGGCTCGCAGCGATACTAGGACCTATGGTGTGCTGAAGCTCATCGCTCCCTTTCTCAAGGCACTTAGTAACGTTATGCTACCCTTAACCAAATCCACTCATAGGATTACTAAGTGAGGGACCTCTCCAAAAACATCAACTACCGAAACATTAATTTTCCAAAATTGCTAAATGCATACCATATGATCTTGTATATGTGTATGAATAGAAATCCTCCAAACGCTGGACCCAAGGCCCTAGGATTATATCCTGAGGTCTATCATAATATTTTAGACCTAAATCCAGAGATTTATAATTTTCCTAAAATAATCAGCAATTATTATAATTTTCTCAAATTATTGCTATATGTGATTTTGAACATGAAGTGTCACTTTCTTTAATCAAGCCAGCAAGATAAAATTATCATAACATCATCTTGATTAATAATGGCTCTGAACCAAATTTCACATCATTCCAATAATATTTGATATTTAATTTCTAATTACAAAAATCTGATCTACTAGGTCATGTTACACATGAAGTATTATAAATATTCAACAAATAATTCCAGAAAAATTATTGGAGGTTAAAATTGATAAATAATTATTTATTCCAAAATATATAATTTTATAACATAATTTGAGCACAATTATAGCAATAATATAGAAGGGGCAAAATTGATAATTATAACTGCAACCCTAAGATTCTGACTTTCAAAAATTCCAATTACTTTATCCAGTGTTTATCATAATAAATCATTGATATTGGAAAGGTTTCATAATTTTTTGTAACTATTTTAGTCACCCTAATTTCATTAATACACTTTCATAACAAAAATACTAATTAATTTATTTGTTAATCAAATCAACTCCAAATAATCTAAAACTTCATGAGAAGGTGACTTTCACTAAATAAGTGCATGTATAAAATTTCACTAGATTTGACCAAGTCAATCTTGCTAAATTCACAAGATACACATTTTGACTAAATGCACATCACAACACATATAACATGACGACTTGCCAGTAGGATTCACCAACCTACATGAGTCCAAAGAAACTAAAAATTTTATCAGGGCCTTTTAACACCTTAATGAACCTCTAACCAAAATTTGGGATTAAAATAATTATATTTCACCAAAATATTTCAATTTTCTAAAAAATCACATTTTGCCTAAAACCATAGGAAATGTTTGTCCAAAAATTCCTATTTTTGGAATGTAGGCGTATCTATGGTATATGCTTACATGCCCCAAATTTTAAGTCAATCCTCTTATCCAATTACAAGTTATTAAGGAAATAGTGACTGTCCTACCCTAAGTATCAGTCCCACAAGAATTATCATACACGAAGCTACATTGCTTCAAATGACCTGATTTCAATTTCTAATTAAATTAAACTCACAGAGCTACCTTTTTCATGTTGGGCACGTTGCTTGATTCAACACTTAAAGGACTCATTTTTCTGATTTAAAAGGTGTACGTTAAGGGATAAAATATATAACATTATTAATAAATGATCAATCCGACGGCCCAAGAGTCATCTTCAACATCCAGTCGGCGGTTCCGATCTTTCCGACGTGGAACGATTTTTAGCGCCATTTGTCGGCGATCTATCCCCCTCCCTGGCCGGCCACCACCCCTACCACCTCGTTGAGGTGGTGGCTATCGCCGGGCGGCGGCACGACCACCAGAGGGGTGTTTTCCGGCGAACCCGCCACCTCCATTTTCATGGAAAAATCTGAAATTTTGCTCTCTTGATCGGGTTTGTTTGAGCCCGATTTCTTTGCCTAATGAGCTAGAGATCTTGCCCAAATGGAGCGGGATGAAACATGCCTGATTTCGGGCTTGGATGCGACTACTCCGCCAGGTGGCCATGATTTTTGGTGTTTTCCGGCGAACCTCTCATGATCTCGATTCTCCAACGTTTGCAATGATCCAAGAGTCGATTTTGACTGCTTGAGGCTTTCTGAAGGTGATGAAAGTGTTGAATTGAGCTTTGGGGGCCTCTATATAAGAGATCCAAGTTTTTGGGGTTATGGACATGGAAATTAATGGCTCTCTTTGATGGTGGTCGTCATATAACTGCTGGAAACTCCTCTTCATCGAAGGAGATGAAAGGAGGGGTTGAGAAAGAAGAAGGGAGTGTCACTTGGCCTCCCTCCACAATTTCCCCTCCAAATGAAACTTCCCTCCTAATTACCTTCATTAAATCCCCTAATTAAAATTATAAATCAGATTAAATATATCTGAAAATTTATGGGGCCTTAGGATGGGCCTTGGGCAAGGTCTTAGCCCACTTGAATTGGTTTGGGCTCTCATTTAGCTTTTAAGGCAATTAGACTATGGTTGACCTTGGGGTTGACTTTGGTCAAGTTGATGGGTTGACTGGTGCAAGAGGTGTGTCTTAAGTCCCTTGGCACCACCCAATGTTGATTGGATCATAGTGATGCCCCAATTGGCACACTTTGCCAAACAGTGTGATTTTAACTTAAATAGGGCCAAATTTGACTCTTGTCAAATTGGTGACCACATGTTGGGGCTTCTGGGTCCATATTACAAGGTTAGGGGTGAGGTCAATTTTAGGTTTTGAGGTCAATAAGATCTCTTAGGTGAATGCTTGACCTAAAGTTGACTTTGGTCAATTCGGCCCACTAGATTGACCTAGCCTTGAGTCCATTACTCGGTTGCCTCTCTCTTAGGGTTAGAGAAGTGTTTTTTAGCTTATCTTGAGGTGGTGAGTTCATGTGAATGTGAATTGACCTAAGTTGACTTGTGCATATTGAGGGTACACTTAGTTATTTCCCTAAGTTCAAGCTGAGCTAGGGTCACCTTATGACCTCCATGCACCACTAAAGTCCTAATCCTAACTTCGAGGAGTCTGGAAGTGTGGAGGATGTTTCAGAAGCACCCATTCATTAGCAACTTAAAATTCTCACTTCGCATTCCGTTAAATTATGTTATAAAAAACGATATCTTATCACCCTCTAAAATTCAAAAATTTGTGTCACTCAAAGAATTAATAAAATTTGATTGACATCAAACATGCCACGTGATTTAACTCTTTCCGGACTTTCCATGTTTAAAAAAAAATCTTTGCGCAAGCTGTTCCAATTTTCTATGACTATTTGCACATTCAATCCGATTTCAAGCTAAAAACAGTTCGATCTACTACTAGCGCTATGAGTGACAATACTAATATTTTATTATTAATACTCCAGTATTTTTTAAAAGGGAATTGATATACGCAAACCTCCACCCGCTGTCCGCAAACCGGGTTAAGTAGTTTTTTAGGGTTTTATTTTTTTATATCCGCAAACAATGATGGCGGAGGTTTGCGTATACCTCCACCCAACAGCAGCTGGCGCTGGAGTTATGGACGGCCTCGGGTGTAACAGCAACAATGATGGCGGAGGCGGAGCTGGCACTGCATGGATGAGGATGGATGATGTGGCAGCCCTCTGGATGGAGGAGGGATCTCGGGGTGGAGCTCGGTTCTGCGAGCGTGGAGATGGTGCTTGGGCGGATCGCTGACGTGAAGGAGGCGGAGCTGGCGCTGCATGGAGGAGGATCGATGATGTGGTAGCGCTCTGGATGGAGCAACTGCTTGAATGGAAGGTGGCCGAGCTGCTGTTGGGTGGTGGCGGTGCATGCTATGAGGTGGCGGCCTGGACTTTCTGTATGGGGCTGCTGGACAGGCCAATCATGGTGGTGGAGCTTTTGTTGGCTAGGAGGTGGAGGAGTGGAGCTGGAGCAGCCGGGTGGTGGCTCGGGCAGCTTGGACTTGCCGTATGGAGGAGGAGGTGCTGGCCGGAGCTGCTGAAGTGGCCGGAGTGGAGGGCACGGCGGTGGCGAACTATATATATATATATATATATTTATATTTATATATCTCTATATATTATATGTATATATATATCCATACATATATGTGTACACTTATATATATATATATATATATATATATATATATATATATATATATATATATATATATATATAATAATATAATAATAAATAATAAGTAGGGGCTTGCATGCTTGGAGGCGTCGAAGAAGGTGACTGAGAACCCATGTATGCAAATGTGGTGGTCGGGCTCTATGTTGACGAATCTGACTCGTATGCGAACTTTGGTCGCGACAGCACGATATTGCCTATAATTGGAGAGTGCATTACAACGAACGGTTGCAAGGACCACCGCCGGCAACGGGACCAAGTGCATTACTGACATTGGATAATTAATAATGAAAAGTGGTATGTAAACGTTTTTTATGCAATTTCACTCAAAGTTTTTTTTCAAATGATAATGTTACAACTATTAATATTAATTTTTCTCCATATGCAGGCAAAAACACTAACAAAATACAGTGACAGATTAGACCAAAACGATGCTAAATATTTTCAAGGCAACTTTAGAGGCTAGTCATGACTTCTTTTGACTTCTTTTCAAGGCAACTATTAATATTGATATTTTTTTCATTTTTGCAGGCTAAAACATCGGTGTGAAGCAATGTCACATTAGGCTACAATCATGACTCATTTTGAATGTTAACTATGTTCGTATGGACTTTAGAAAAACTAAAATTAATTACATTATGATGATATTTTGGGAAGTTTATTAATATCTATGTATTTGTGATGTCATTATTGCGGCTAACAATTATGTTTGCGGATAACAAATTTATAAAACAGTGGTTTGCGGATAACAATTATATTTGCGGATAGCTAATTTGAAAAACAATAATTTACGAATATCAAATGTTTACGGATAGTGAAAAGTGATTTGCGTATATCAATCCCTTTTTTAAAATCATTATTCCGCGGGGGCTTCCATCACTGTCAAAATTGAAACGAGACGCAACCGTTTTCTCCAATAAAAGTTCATAGAAAATTATACACAAGATACGATAAAAGTCAACTTCTGCCGGGAAATCTGCAGAAATGAATACAGAATCTCGCATTTATTTCCAATATTTGCTTAAATTTAAAGAAAACAACCGGCAACATCTACAAACCGAATTTTCTTCATTTATATATTACAATACAAATGAATAAATAAAAGATTAATTGCCGTACCATGCATTGAGCTTCACCCGTCCACCAGTCAAACAGATGTTATTTTTGGGCAATGTTAAAAAGCAGATAGTTTCAATTATTGATGAGCAAAATAACTATTTAACACATCAATATATTATTAATATACTAATTAAAAAAAATTAAAATGCACACATAAAATTCTTTTCCAAACCCATCAGCACCTAGCTTAATACCCAAAATCATTGCATTAAAAACAAACTTTTGAAGTATCAATTAATTTGCTTAATGTGTGAAGAATTTCTAAAATGCATTTAATTATGCACCAGAAGCAAAAACTCAACACGAACAACTACAAATAGAAGGAAATGCATACATAAGGAGTGAATCAAAATGAACTTGTCTGAAAAACAATTTCATTTCTTGTGTGTGTGTAAAGAAGATACAATCATCAAAAAGAGTTAGAAATCTTGAAATTTCAGATTCTTTTTACATAATTGTTATGCTAAATTCAATCCAGAATCCATATTCATAATCAAACCTTTTCTTAATATGCTAATTTAAGCATTCATTAATCTTAGCGCATCATGCAGCCAAGGGACTGCCTGTTTAAATGCCGTTGTAATTTGTAAAGGAAAAAAGATGGACTCCACAAATTATCATCTTCCCCAGGAGCTAAACTTGGTTTACTGTTGATATATAGCTTTTTTGTCCACCGTCCTGGAAGGCAATGGATCACGGTTTCTATTTTTGAAAAATCTTTACGGTTTTAGCCTTTGTTGTTTGCTTCTTTCCCCCTAAAGTATATGTATTTTTTAACATATAAGCCAGTTTGTAATATAATAGGTGTCTACTAAAACAAAATTTTGAGTAAGTCTGAACAAAATGAACTCGTGGGAGTAAGTCTGAACAAAATTTTTAAGAAACTCTGTTCAAAGAAGTTAACTATTTCGAAGTGAGGAGAGGGAGACCTGAGAGGAGGGCGGCGAGCTCGCCGGAAAAAAAAAGATGAGCAGGAGGAGAGGGCGACCGTGAACTCGTCGAGAAAGCAGCAGCATGCAAACGCGAACAGGAGGAGAGGGCGGCGTCGTCGATCTGGAAGGAGCGACAGCGAACTCGCGGAGAAGAGAGTGAGGGCGAGCACGAACAGGCAGGAGCGGCAGCGAAAATCGCGAAACAGGGAGGAGAGAGCGCCGCCGGGTTGGAGTGCGGTTAAAGCTTTGGGCTGTTTGGAGATTTTAGGGTTTTAACTTTTTTTATGTGGTTTTTGGTGTGGTAATAGTCATTCATGATGTGCTTTTAACACCACCCTTCTATTTCAAGGACGCAAAGACAATCACATTGGAATGAGCACTATTTGCGACTTCACAGCTCCAAATCATTGAATGGTTGAATAATAAGCTGTCTTTTTATGCTCCGTTTGGCACGGCGGTGAGGAACGGTGATGGCAGTAGAAAGCACATGGGTTAAAGGTCAATACGGTAAGCATCACCTAACAAACATCATCCATTTGAACATAAAAAGAGGATGAAGTTCCTTAGGGGGGCGTTGACAAATGACAATTTAACCGTGTTCATGACCACCTTAACAATGATTTTAAACCCATGCGTTTTAGGATCGCCATCACTGTGCCAAATGGAGCCTAAGGCTCCGTTTGGGGGAACTTATTTTCACCGGTCAAGCGGTTACGACCACATGAACCGGAGCTTAATTACGGTCCGATTCATGCGGTCGTAACTGCTTGACCGATGAAAATAAGCCCCCCCAAACAGAGCATAAGTCTATATTGTGATGGGGGGGGGGGGGGGGGGGGTGGGGGGTAGGGATTGTGCATACTCTCACCTTACTGATCCCACCATCCGTTATTTGTTATCAGACTGTCAATTCCTGCAAAAAATCATTTGATTGAAATAGAACCGTTACATCACAAAAATATGATTGTAATTTTCAGTACGACCGTATTTTAATCAAAAAATACTTTGACGAAGGATCATAGATCGGATAACCGTACAAGTTGTTGTGCAATCAGACCGAGTACCGCGTAGCGCAATGAAATAAATCGAGCAACAAGCAATAGCGTAAAAATATAAAAAGAGCGAGATTTCAAGCACACACAGACGACAACACAAATTTAACGTGGTTTGGACAGGAGCTCCTACGTCCAAGGATAGAGCGCGCCGGAAAAGATCCAATATAATGATGAGTTACATATTACAACAGAGACCGTACAAGCCGAGCAATAAAGAGAAAACCGAAAAACTGAAATAGGAGTTGTCGTCGTTCCGACAGAGCAGTCGTCGGGCGACAATGATGCTGTTCTCCTTCTTCGCTGGAACATCTGTCTGCTCTGCACGCCTGAAGCTGATCCGTCTGGATCGACCGTCTGATGTCATCGCATGCCTCGAACCACCACTGGAGGTCGGCCGTCGGGATGAAGCCCGACCTGATGTCGCTTCTCCTGAAGTCGACCGGAACGTCGTTGCTAGCACAGCCTAATGCCTCCGCTGAGAACAAGAAACCGCCGCCTGCTATGTATAATAAAATCTCTTGTTGATGTTGTATCTTGATTGGCTGTAACCGGCTCCTATTTATAGGACATAGATGCATCTCCACCATTAAGGTGATATGCTCATAATAAGGAGATAGCCATTTATGTCCTGGCCATGAATGTTAAACCAGTCGGGCACAAATCAAGGAGAGAAATCTCTCCTAAAGGATATTCCAAGATAGGATTAGCCCGGATTAGGAATCTTATAGGTACACGGAACGTTGAGGTGACACGATCTCAATAATCTCCACCTTGACGCCTCACAAGATAGGCTCCACTTGCAGCTAGGATCTTCTCCCTCTGACAACAACTACCCCTCTTCCTGGGTTTGCCCCAATCAATATGAACCAATATGAGCCAAGTCAAGGCAGTGCTTGAACTTGACTCCTGTCATAGGATTGGTTAGCATGTCCGCAATATTGTCCTCCGTGGGCACCTTCAGTAACTGAATGTCCCCGCCACAAACGAACACTCTCAGCTTGTGGTAGCGCACGTTGATGTGTTTTGTCCTGACATGATAGATCGGGTCTTTGGCCAAACAGATAGCACTCTAACTGTCACAGTGTAGCTTCACCGCTTCTTGAGAAATCCTGAGTTCTTTGGCGAGACCTTTGAGTCAGATGGATTCCTTTGCTGTTTCCACTGCTGCAATATACTCCGCCTCTGTTGTAGATAGACTTACGATGTCCCGAAGAGTAGCTTTCCAAATGATGAGACCTCCACCTAGAAGAAAGATATACACAGAAGTAGATCTTCTCCTATCGAGGTTGTCGGCGTAGTCGGAATCAACGTAGCTCTCTAGAGCACTGACATCCTTGCTCTCTCTGAAATACTAATATGACATCTGGAGTTCCTCTCAATACCTTATAATCCACTTGACAGCTTCCCAATGCTATCGCCTTGGATTCCTCATGTATCTGCTGACAACGCTCATAGCCTGAGCGATATCTGTCTCGTGTAGATCATGACAGACATCAAGCATCACCGCACTACGTACGACAGCTGCGCATCTTTTGCATCCTCCTCAGTGTCCGGACACTTGACGGAGCCGACCCTCTCCAACCCGCGGCCGTTGATGTTGAAGCCGCGGTCGTTGATGTTGAAGCGCTAACAGATGACACACCACCACTACAAAGCAAAGATCTACGACGAAATAAAGACGTGGGGGGCGCGCACCGCACCTTTTCCCGCTACCATCTTCGTTCGCGAGATAACGCCATCAAGTGACGTTGTTGTCATAAAAACTGTCGGGCTGCGGATAACAATTTTTATGCTTATTTTGTTAATTGGTGGCCTGTTTTAGCCTCCAATAGCTCTTAAATTCTGATTATTTTTATGTATGAACTTTTTATTTATAGTGAGTCATATATAAGGCATCCACTCCTTGGTTTTAGGTAGAAAGTAAACCTAAAAACTTAACTTCAGCTTTTGAGATTTGGCTTTCTCATTGCCGCCCCACCCCCCCCCCCCACCCCCCCCCCCCCCCCACAACCCCCCCCCCCCCCACACACACACAGACATCTTCCGCCTCCTTGAGGGTTTCGGCCAAGTGAAGGCCCTCCACTTCCGGCGTGGGAACTTCGCGGTGTGACTCCGTTGAAGGTGGACTTGCAAAGCTTCTTCGGTGTGACTCCGGCGGAACCGTGGTTGAGCGATTCTCCACGTGCAACTATCTACGAGTTGGGGTAACGATTCCTCTTCTCTATCTTGTGTATTTCTTCTACCTCCTGCACATATTTCTTGTGCGAAAGTTGTGGTGTGAAATCTGGAATCTTAATCATCGAAGTATTTCCATTTGGTTTTCGTATTTGATTTTCCGAGTTTCTCGCATTCGAAGAAGGGTGGTGACCTTTGTTTTTCTTAGTCGGGGGAGATCAACCACTTTCCGAATCCTTTCTTTGTTGGATCTCCTTGGTACGACTTCACTCGACCGAACCGTGTGGGTTCATTTCGCGGAAAGGATAGTGACCTCTAGTCACTATTTGATCCTAAGGGGTTAGGGATCCTCAAGTCGTTGTGTGACGATAAGCGTTAATCTAAAACGTGGCTACGCTTGAGTGTGGTGTTTCTAATTTAGATCGTGTGCGTGTAGATTTAGTCGCTAGAACGTGCCGGACAATTCGCCCCGGTAGCCTACATCAATTTGGTATCAAAGCGAGGTTCGTGCCGGTTTCTAAATTGGCACAATCCTTCTCCGTTTAAGTAGGCTGTTTCGCAAAATCAAATTTCAGCAAAGTCACTATTTGTGGTGTGCCAACAGCAGGCTAAAATCTGAATTTTTCTTCAAAATCAAAAAAAAAATTCTGGTAGACTCTCTTCACCTTAGGAAGAATTAAATTTTTTAAAAAATTGCAGTTTAGTCCATCGATCGGGCGGGAAAAAAATTATTTCTTATAAATTTTAGCCAGTCAGGGTGTTTAAGGACTATTTTAGAGAAGAAAAACAAAAATCTGCATGCGCACAAGGCACGGCACCGAGTACGCCCCCTCTTCTTCCAATATGGAGGACGAGCGGCATGGAGGTCAAGACCCGACTCCGTCGAGGCTCTTCGACAAGAGTTTAATGAGCACATCGTGAATCAAGAGCGTCGCATGAATGAGTTAAGGGACATGATCGCTCAACTTACGACTGCTAGAGCGTCTCCACCAGCCCCTCCTAATCCGCTACCTATTAATCCTCACCCCCCGAACCACCACCAGCCCCGTTATCCTCATTGATTTGAGGAGGACTACGACGACCTTGCACCACGTGGTCCACACTATTATAATCGAGCTCCACAAGAGTTCAACATCACGAAAGCCATCCGTATAGAAGCCCCTACTTACGATGGCATGGGGCAGCCCCAAATCTTTCTGAATTGGATAATGGATATCGAGTGCTACTTCGAGTGACATAACTTAACCGATAGGCAAAAGGTCCAAGTCGCTAGGCTGAAATTACTAGACCGGGCCAAGGTATATTGGCTCAACGAGGAGAGACGCATGGGCGTGCTTGATGGTACGCCACCAATTGGTTGGCAGGTTATGAAAGCTATGTTGTCGGATCAATACGTCCCCACGTATTACCGTACGCAACTGTTTGACGACTTAAGCCTCTCTTAAGCAAGGGAGTCAGTCGGTGTCTGATTACATGGGTACACTTAAGGATCTGTTAGTACGCTGCGACGTTAAGGAAATGCCCGAAGTGACTCTCTCGAGATTTCGGAAGGGGTTGGATCCGGATATTCAGCGCAAGCTTTTGCGTTATGGGCATACAGATATAAACACCACGTAAAACGCGGCCTTGGACATTGAGAAAAATATCGCTCTCAAGTCTAAAGCCAAGTATTTCCAAAAGGGGAAGTCCACGTATAAAGACAAAGGAAAGTTTAAGGCTACCGACACAAATTCGATAGTCATCACCGCTAGGAATTCTAAGAATCCAACCGGAGAGCGAGTGCCAATTGGGAGAGTTAATAAGACGAATGTCACATGCTATGCTTGTGGAGTTCAAGGGCATTATGCGAGCGAATGCCCCACCAAGCCTAAGGCCTTAGCTTTATTGGAGGCTCCTACCGACCCGGCCGAAATAATTTATGAAGCCGACGAGGGGTCCGATGTTGAGGGAGTCCCGAGTGATTTGGAGGATGAACATAACCTCATGGTTATGCGTTGTATCTTGACGGTTCCCCGAACGCCAAATGATTGGAATAGGACGACCCTCTTTTCGATGATATTTAAGAGCGGAAAGAAGTTGTGTAAGCTTATCATCGATAGTGAGAGTTGTATGAACGTCGTTTCAGAGAGCGTGGTTGCAAGGATGTCATTAGTTGCCGAACCCCACCCCCAACCTTATCATGTAGCTTGGGTAAATAAGACTTCTCTTCCTATCACGAAGCGCTGTCTAGTTCCCCTTAACGTCAAATCTTATTCCGAGCAAGTGTGGTGTGATGTCATCCCCATGGATGCATGTCACGTCCTTCTTGGCCGGCCTTGGCTATATGACCACGACGTGACTCACTTCGGTAGGGCTAATACTTATGAGTTTAAGTTTAAGGGGAAGATTATTACCTTTAAACCAACTCCACCTAAGGACCCGACTATTCCGTTCAAGGATACCATTGTACCCGTGGAAAAGAAAACCTTGAACTTAATAGGAAGAAAAGAGTTCACCCGCGACCCATTTCTAGATGGCGTACTCTATGCGTTAGTGCTCTTGAGTAGTAAGGGAGATGATGATAAATTAGATGGTCTTCCAGAAGAAATAAAACAATTGTTGGATGACTATAAAGATGTGTATCCGGCCGAGTTACCCCCATCTTACCGCCACTACGTAACATCCAACACGCCATAGATCTCGTCCCGGGTTCCTCACTCCCGAATCAGCCCCATTATAGGCTCCACCCGGCGGCACATCAAGAGCTTCAAACTCAAATATCGGAACTCTTAACTAAAGGGTTCATCCGCCATAGTTTGAGCCCATGTGCCGTTCCGGCCCTATTAGCTCCCAAAAAGGACGGTACTTGGAGGATGTGTGTCGATAGTAGGGCGATTAATAAGATCACTATTAAATATAGGTTCCCTATTCCCCGATTGGATGATCTTTTAGATATGCTTGTCGGAGCCACGATCTTTTCCAAGTTAGATCTTAAGAGTGGCTACCATCAAATTTAGAATTCGGGAAGGGGACGAATGGAAGACGGCGTTTAAAACTAAGGATGGTTTATATGAGTGGCTTGTCATGCCCTTCAGGCTTTCTAATGCCCCAAGCACATTTTCTCGGATGATGACTCAAATATTCCAACCCTTCATGGGAAAATTCGTCGTAGTGTATTTTGACGACATCTTGCTGTTTAGCTTGACGCCCGCTGAACATACAAATCACTTGAGAACAGTCTTAACTACTTTAAGGAAAGAAAAATATTCTTAAATCTGAAGAAATGTACTTTCCTTGTCCGTGAGGTTGAGTTCTTAGGATATCTTGTAGGAGCGGACGACATTAGAGTAGACCCGAAAAAAGGTGCAAGTTATTAACGAGTGGCCGGAGCCCAAGTCCATCCGTGACGTTAGAAGTTTCCATGGACTCGCTACTTTTTATCGGCATTTTATTAGGAATTTTAGTAGCATCATGGTTCCCTTAACGGAGTGCATGAAGAAGGGGGATTTCACATGGACTAAATCCGCCACTCATGCCTTCCAAACGATCAAAACTCTAATGACGGAGGCACCCCTCCTACGCTTACCGGATTTCTCTAAGGTGTTTGAATTAGCGTGCGATGCGTCCAGGGTTGGGATTGGAGGAGTATTAAGTCAAAAGGGTCACCCCATTTATTATTTTAGTGAGAAGTTGTCCGGGGCTTAATTAAACTACTCCAATTACGATCAGAAATTTTATGCGGTGGTCCGAAGTTTGCACTATTGGAGACACTATCTCCTTTCCAAGGAATTTGTGCTTCTTTCGGATCATGAAGCCTTACGTTTTATTAACTCCCAATATAAAATCAGCCCCGACACACTAAGTGGGTGTCGTTCCTCCAAGAGTACACGTTCACTCTTAAGCATCTTAAGGGGTCCAACAACCGTGTGGCCGACGCCCTTAGCCGCGTCTCGTTATTATTGTCCACCACGCAAGTTAAGGTGATTGGTTTTGAGCGAGTTAAGGACGAATACGCGACATAACCGGACTTTAAGGACATCTACTTTGCCACCCAAGAGGAATCTCCCTCCACTATTTTGGCATTCTACATCCGGGATGGTTACTTATTTAAGCACATGAAGTTGTGTATCCCACAAACTTCCCTCCGCCATCACATCATTTGGGAACTTCATGGTGGGGGCCTTGGTGGCCATTTTGGTCGGGATAAGACGCTAGCTTTAGTAGAAGAGAAATTTTATTGGCCGAGTTTGAAATCTCTCGTTGGAAAAATCGTTAGTAGTTGTCGTACTTGTCAACTAGCTAAAGATAGTAAAACAAACGCCGGTCTCTACACCCCTCTACCAATCCCTTATCTCCCTTGGGAGGATGTGAGTATGGACTTCATTTTAGGCCTCCCGACCACCTTCCGACTACATGAATCTATCTTGGTAGTTGTAGACCGGTTCTCGAAGATGGCGTACTTTATTCCGTGTAGCAAAACTAGTGACGCCTCGCACATGGCAAAAATTATTTTAAGGAAGTTGTCGGGCACCGCGGCGTTCCAAAAACTATTGTTAGTGATAGGTACGTCAAATTTACTAGTTACTTTTGGAAGACGCTTTGGAAACTTATAGGAACCAAACTTTTATTTTCGTCCGCCTATCATCCGCAATCGGATGGCCAAACGGAGGTCGTAAATAGGAGCGTGGGCAATCTTTTACGATGTCTTGTTGGAGAGCACAAAGGCACTTGGGATCTCATTCTCCCTCACACACAACTCGCTTATAATAATTCTAAGAATAGGTCTACCAGGTTGTCGCCAAATGAGATTGTGCACGGTTATAAGGCGCCCGTGCCACTTGACTTGATTCCCCTACCGCCCACTTATAAATCAAGTCACTTCGCACAGGAATTTGCCCAACACATTCAAAATTTACATAAACACATACAAGAAGTGTTAGCCACGCAATATACGTCCGATCAGTTACACGCGAATTTGCACCGTCGAGCCGTCCATTTTAATGTTGGTGATTTGGTCTTGGTTCGTCTCATTCCCGAGCGGATGCCTACGGGTACCGTCAAAAAGTTGGCCAATCGGAGAGCCGGCCCTTTCGAGTTGCTAAGAAATTAGGAAACAATGCGTATCTTTTGGATTTACCTTCCGATTGGGGTATATCCCCTATTTTTAATGTTTCCGATTTAACACCTTATACTTCTCCGCCGCTTGAAATATGCAACTCTCCTTTTTCTTCTTCCTCTCGTTCTTCTCTTGGGCTTGGGGGGGGAAAGGTCTCCTGAATTGCCTCTTAATACGGATTCCGTTGGAGGTACGTTGGTGGATGCTTTTGCTTCGGTCTTACCTTTTTCAACTAACGCTTTTCCTAGTTTTCCCAAGACCTCTTTCTTACCAGACAGGATCCTTGCCGATGATGTTCTCCAGTCCCCACTTGGTACCTCTCGCCGCTATTTGGTCCACTAGCGTGATCGCCCATCCTCTGATGATTCATGGGTTCCCGAAGATGAAGTGGCTCGCTTGGATGATTCTCTCCTTTGCCGCTACAAAGACGCCAACTCCTCGGTGATGAGTCATTTTGAGAGGGGGAGATTGATGGAGCCGACCCTCTCCAACCCGCGGTCGTTGATGTTGAAGCCGCGGTCGTTGATGTTGAAGCGCTAACGGATGACACACCACCACTACAAAGCAAAGATCTACGGTGAAATAAAGACATGGGGGTGCGGCACCGCACCTCTTCCCGCTACCATATTCGTTCGCGAGATAACGCCATCAAGTGACGTTGTTGTCATAAAAACTGCCGGGCTGCGGATAACAATTTTTATGCTTATTTTGTTTAATTGGTAGCCTGCATTTAGCCTCCAATAGCTCTTAAATTCTGAATATTTTTATGTATGAACTTTTATTTAGAGTGGGCCATATATAAGGCATCCACTCCCTTGGTTTTAGGTAGAAAAAGTAAACTAAAAACTTAACTTCAGCTTTTGAGATTTGGCTTTCTCATTGCCGTCCCCCCACCCCCCCCCCCCCCCACATCTTCCGCCTCCTTGAGGGTTTCGGCCAAGTGAAGGCCCTCCTCTTCCGGCGTGGGAACTTCGCGGTGTGATTCCGTTGAAGGTGGACGTGCAAAGCTTCTTCGGTGTGACTCCGGCGGAACCGTGGTTGAGCGATTCTCCACGTGCAACTATCTACGAGTTGGGGTAACGGTTCCTCTTCTCTATCTTGTGTGTTTCTTCTACCTCCTGCGCATATTTCTTGTGCGAAAGTTATGGTGTGAAATCTGAAATCTTAATCATCGAAGTATTTCCATTTGGTTTTCGTATTTAATTCTCCGCGTTTCTTGCATTCGAAGATGGGTGGTGACCTTTGGTTTTTCTTAGTCGGGGGAGATCAACCACTTTCTGAATCCTTTCTTTGGTGGATCTCCTTGGTACGACTTCACTCGACGCGAACCGTGTGGGTTCATTTCGCCGGAAAGGATAGTGGCCTCTAGTCACTATTTGATCCTAAGGGGGTTAGCGATCCTCAAGTCATCGTGTGACGATAAAGCTCTTTATCAAGGGGGCTGGGTTCGAGACCTGGCCTCAACATCCCGCCGCACTGAGAATAGGTGCGGTCTTGGGTGGGGTGCTTGGGCTGCAGCTCGGTAGTGATCGCCGGGCGTGTTCCTCTGGCTGCGCCAGAGCGGGGCGGCTCTGGATCGCTGCATCAACACTGCTGATGATGTGATGATAATCTAAACTGTTGCCCTAAGGGGGTTGTAACAGGTTTAGATTCCATCATATTGAATTTCTCCAGAACCTTCTGAATCTAACCTTCCTAAAAGAGCCAAAGCATGCCTCGCTTTCTGTCCCGCTTGATTTCCATCACAAGGATCTTTTGCGCGTGACCAAGATCTTTCATTTCGAACTCAACATGCAGCTTCTACTTCAGTGATTGAATTTCCCGTGTTGTTTTGCAAGCAATCAGCATGTCGTAGACGTAGAGCATCAGAATCAGTATATCTATGTTTGCCAGAAATCTGTAGTAGACGCAGCTGTCGTTTTGGCTCCTGCTGTAACCGTGTGAAGTCATGAACGTGTCGAACCTCTTATTTCACATCCTCAGAGCCTGCTTCAAACCATAAAGAAATCTCTTCAGCTTGCATACCTTCTTATCGTCACTAGGTCGAATGAACCCCTCAGGCTGCAGTATGTAGATCTCCTCCTCTAAGCTGCCATGAAGAAATGATGTCTTCACGTCCATCTGCTCCAACTCCATGTCACACATCGCCATCATAACAAGTAGCACTTGTATGGAATAGTGCTTCACCACGGGAGAAGATTTCATCGAAATCAACTCCTTTCTTCTATGCAAACCCCTTTGCCATAAATTTGGATGTGTACCTCCACTGGTCCTTCTCGGATGTGGACTCCTTCCTAAACACCCACTTGGAGCTGATTGCCTTAGTTCCTTTGGGTAGGCTAACCAGATCCCAAGTCTGATTCTTTCGAAGTGAGTCCATCTCTTCCTTCATCGCAGCTTTCCACTGAGACCTGTCACTGCTCTTCATAGCTTCTTGATAAGACCTAGGGTCTGAGGAGATCGCTTGAAAGGCATATGCTACAGTGTCTTGTAGCCTGAGAGGCAGTCTGACATCTCTCTTTGCCCCTTCTCTGGCAATAGAGTACGGTTCCACTTTAGTAGGTTGCACAACATTAGCATCCTCCGGGTTAGAGGAATCATCATGGTCGTCAGCCTGGTTACTTCCTTCCAGCTCCACCTTTAGGGGTGTGACTGGAGTCTTCTCCACCTCTTTAGACTGAGGCTGAGACTTCTTCAGCATAGAAACCTCATCAAATATCACGTCGCGCCTGACCTTCACCTTCTTAGTGTCAGGGTTCGACAACTTGAATCCCTTCCTACCAGTCTTTCGGTCCAGATAGATGCACCGTCTGGACTTAACATCCATCTTCATCCTCTCAGAGTCCTATACAAGGGTGTACACAAGACAACCAAAGATGTGGATATCAGAATAGTTAACCGAAGTACCTGAACAAGATTCCTGTACAGACTTCAGATCCAGTGGCATCGATGGAGATCGATTCACTAAATAACATGTCATATTGATTGCTTCGGCCCAAAAAGTCTTAGGTAGGCCATCAAATAGATGCATACACTGAGCTCCCTCCAGCTGCATCCTATTCATTCTTTCTGCGATGTCGTTTTGATGCAGTGTGCTGGGAATAGTGAGATGACGAGTGATGCCCTCCTATTTCAATATGCATGGAACTCCGCTGAGGTATAATCACCACCATTATCAGATCTGAGATATTTCCCTCTCTTCCCGGTCTACTTCTCCACTTTCATCTTCCAGATTTTTAACTTCTTGAAGACTTCAGATTTATGCTTCAGAAAGTAAATCCAGACCTTCCTTGAGAAGTCATCGATCAAGGTCACGAAGTATATGGCGCCTCCAAGCAAAGGCTCTGGGGCAGGCCCCAACCATCTAAGTGTATATACTCCAGTGTCTGCTTACTCCGCTTTGTTGATGTTACGAACTTCACCTTGCATTTCTTCCTGAGAATGCATTTCTCACAAAAGTATAACTTGCACATCCTGACCCCTTTCATTAGGCCCTTCTTGTGAAGCTCCAGCAGTCCTCTCTCACTCATGTGGCCAAGCCTGGCATGCCACATTAGAGACGAGTCCTCATCTGACGTCATAGCAACCACTGCATCACCAACAATTGTGGTGTCGATCAGTCTGTAGAGAGTACCAGAGCGCTCTCCTTTCATAACCACTAGATTGCCTCTTTTGACCTTCAGATATCCGCTTTTGCCGGTGTAAGAGTATCTGGCCGCCTCCAGAGTACCAAGGGAAATGGGACTCTTCCTCAGATCGGGCACGTACCTTACATCTGAAAGGCTTCTTATTGTTCCATCAAACATTTTTATTCGGATGCTGCCGATCCCGTGCATCTTGCATTCTGAGTTATTTTTCATCAAAACACGACCGTCGTCACATTGCCTGAAGCTAGTAAACCATTCTATGTTCGGGAACATGTGATACGAGCATCCTGTATCCATGATCCAAGTGTCGATGGAGTCGAGGGTAGATTGAACATGGAGTATGTTAGCATCGCTCTCTAGGTCTGAAGCCACAACCACATGCTGTGGCGTCTGATTCTTCTCTTTTTCCTTTTTCTTCGGACAGTTATTTTTCCAGTGCCCTTCTTCTTTACAGCAGTGGCACTGGTTCTTCTTGTCCCTAGACTTGGACCTAGGTAGATCGACCTTCTTCCCTCTGTCTCTCGATCTCCCTTTGACCGGTTCTTTGTTCTTTACGAACAAACCCTAGCTGGTGCTGGGGCCAGATTTGCTCCTCATTTTATTTGAGAGCAACGTCGCCATCACCTCCTCCATATTAAGAGTGTCCTTTCCATAGAGGATGATGGTGACCAGATGGTCATAGGACATTGGTAGAGATTATAGTAATAGAATAGCTTGGTCTTCTTCTTCGACCTTCACGTCCATGCTCCGCAGCTGAGAGATGAGTTTGTTGAACACATTCATGTGCTTCAACAACTGATTGCTCTCGGACATCCTCAGACTATACAATTGTCTCTTCACGTAGAGCTTATTTGTAAGAGACTTAGACATGTATAGTACCTCTAATCTCTTCCATAGGTCTCCTATAGTCTTAGCGTCGACTACGTTATACATGAACTCATCGGCTACACTTAACAGAATCGTGTTGATGGCCTTCAGATCCAGTTCTTCCCATTCTTCATCCTTCTTTCCGAACTTCTCCTTGTCGAGGATTGCCTTGTGGAGACCTTGCTGAATGAAAACCGCCTTGTTCCGCTTTTGCCATAACCCGAAGTCGATTTTACCGTCGTACTTCGAAATCTCGAATTTTGCTGTCTTTATTTTGCTCGCAGAGCTACTGGGCAATCTGAATAATGTTCACAGATCAGATATGAGATGATAGGGAGTGGACAAATGTCGTCACCTACCGTTGACCCTGATATAAAACCAGAACATCCAGACAATCACCCCCGCGGAACCTCCCTCTGATACCAATTGTTGTGCAATCGGACCGAGTACCGCGGTAGTGCAGTGAAATAAATCGAGCACAAGCAATAACATAAAAATATAAACTGAGCGATATTTTAAGCACACATAGATGCCAACACAAATTTAACGTGGTTCAGAGAGGAGCTCCTACGTCTACAGGGAGTGCGCGTCTGAAAAGATCCACTATAATGATGAGTTACAAATTACAACAGAGACCGTAAAGGTCGAGCAAAAAAGAGAAAACCAAAAAACTGAAATAGGAGCTGTTGCTGTTCAGACAGCACTGTCGTCGGGCGACGTGTGATGTAAAGTTTTTGTTTAGAATAGAGAGCGACCTAGAGGGGGGTGAATAGGTCCAATTTAAATCTTGGCTACTTTAAGTTATAGAAATTTTGTGTGTGTTTATTAACACAACCACAGTATTCAAGAACACAGTTGATCTACTAAATACAACACATATCTAATTTAACAATCATTGCACAAATCACAACACAACACACAGTAGTTTTATAGTGGTTCCCCAATTTATGGGTACATCCACTAATGGTGTCGACCAAAGTCCTGAGTGACGACACAACTTGCTTCCAGTCTCAACATAACTTGTGTAAAATTTGTTGACACTAGTCCTGAGTATCGACACAGTTGGTTCCTTGACTAATGGTGTCGACCCAAGTCCTGGGTGTCTACACAGCTTGCTTTCTATCTCAACACTACTTTGATAAGGGTGTCGACACTAGTCCTGAGTGTCGACACAACTTGATTCCTTGTCTCAGCACTGCTTTTACAAAGGTGTCGACACTTGTCTAGTGTCTAGACACTTTTGTACTTAGCTTATTTTTTTCTTCAGCATAGAAACCGCACAAGTAAACTCAACATACATTAAATACGAATTTGTGCATATCATTGAGTTGAAAGGGCTTCTCCAAATCAGATACATAATTTCTAATGTACCCAACAATCTCCCCCTATTTGGAGAAGTCATAATCTCAATTCAATTATATACACCATGATACCCAAAATATGATGATAAAGATATATATTAAAAGTGCTGAACAAAAATGTAAGGAACATAAGAATGAACATACACATATAACCAAGTTCAAATAGACTTTTCATTCCAATTTGTTATCAATTTATACTTTTCAGTTTGTTACAAAGTTCTTAAAAATAAAATTACAAATGTTCAAAAATATTCTAGGAAAGATCTGGCTCTTTGATGACAATGCCTTTTCTTGATTGTATCTTGACTTTAACTTCAGGCACATTATCATCAGCTATCCTTTTGCCTATGTCATTCTTGGATTTAATGATCTTTTCCTCCTTAAGCCTCTGCCTTTCAAAATAATGATATGGCTTGGGGAAGTATTTGTTGGGCACTATAGAATTTGCTGGGATCTTCCCCGCCTTCAGTTCTCTTCTGAACTTATAGATGACTTCCTGCTGTTTAGAATGCTTCTCCCATTCTTATTCTGAAAACTATTTACCCCTATCAAATCTATTTGTATTAACAGCTTGCCATGCAGTGAGTATAATATTTATAGAAGTTTGACTCCACTGCTCAAAATCTGGCTTAGCCTTAGCCTGCTCCCTGAACATTTTCTTGGATAATTGAGCTTCCCTCTCTTTGAGCAAGGCAGTATTAGTCATCTCCACCTCTTCACATACAACATTCTGAACTTGTGGTGGAGGACTGTACATTGCATGTACTGCATTATGAATGTCCTCAAACTATGGTGGAGGAGGGTACATGGTCTATACTGTTGCAGGTTGAATAGGCTCCAACTGAGCTGGTTAGCAGTCATACTCAGCTGTTTGATCATTATAATTAATAGTAGGAAGTCCTAGAATAGCCCTGATGCTGTTGGAGGTCCACACAGCATGCTCAGAGCTAGCTTTTATTATTACTCTCTCCCCCTTTATGACTTCTCTTTCTACATGATCTCTCAAGTAATTCTTTGGAAACCTAACTTGATCAACAACATGATGAAGCCCAGAAGTCAGATGGTTCTTCATCTTGTGCAAATTATCATTTATTTCTTTACAAGAATTCTTGAAAGTTTGGTCCATAGAAGAAGAATGAGTTGAGATGTTAGTGTCAATAGCAGTAGAGGTAGAATTTAGCTTTGCTTCCGGAGTTGTAATTTGCTCTGCTAGCTTTAACAATGTAGTATCGTGCATAACTATCATATTCTCATTCATTTTAGTTTGATTTTTTATGACATAGCCTTGTTTTATAGCTATATCATCTTCATTTTTCTTTGTTTCCTCTTGTTATTTAGCAAGGGACACTACTGCATGTGCACCTCTTTGAAAGAAATCTGTCATGGCTGTCTTCATTAGATTTACTTCAAATCTAATAGATTTGATATCCTAAGCCAGCGGGAACTGCATGTCCTTTTTGCTTTCATCAACATATAGTTCCATGGCTTTCCTTTGCTCATTTAGCATGATTTGCATTTGAATTAATAAAGAGCTGAAATCTACATGAGGAGCAGGTGTTGTTCCAGATTGAACTGTCTTCTTATATCTCCTACTCTGTTTCCTGATTTCTTCCAATTTTCTTTTCTTGGGCAGAGTAGCTTCCTGCTCATCAGATTCTGAAGAACCGTCAACCTCAACTATTGGCTCTTGATCTCCTTTAGTGTATGGCGTCACATCTGCTTTCTCCCCCTCAACCCTTGCATTATCTTCATCAAGGTTGAGTCTCATCCTGTGTTCATCCTCTTGTTGTGCTAAGGCAGTAGAAATAAGATTCTCTGGAAGTATATCTTGCAAATCCCCCTGGATATCAGATTCCTTACTCATAGGAATTTCTTCCCCAGTCTCCTTAGTGACTGTATTCTCATTCTCTTTCTCAGAAATCTGCACATCTTGTGCAAGATTCTCAGCTTCTCCCACAACTGTATTCAGTTCTTGTAGAACTTCCATCACAGTGTTATTAACAATGTCACTTTCCAGGTCAGGAAGAATAGTGAAATTCTTCCCCTCAATGTGTTCCTTTTCTTATATTGTCTCCCCCTGCATCTAATCCCTAATACCAGGAGAGGGTCTTGGAGAATTCTCTTGTTCTCCATCATCATTTTTATCTGAGCAGGAACATTCTTGTGCTTCAGAATTACTGGAAGAATCTTTTTTCTCAACTGCTACTTTCTTCTTCTTTTCTATCTTCTTCTCAAGTTCTGGTGTTTCCCTTGTCAAAACTCTGTCCCATCTTGCTACAATCCTCGAGTTCATCCATCTCATGTTGTTAATCTTTGATCCAAGCTTAAGATTAAGAGTATCAGGAATGACTTGTACTAGGTAGAGACTTATAATTCTTCCCATATTGGGCTTCTTAATACTTTCTGCTATTCTGTCAAAAACAATCTTGCTCCAGTTTGTCTTGACTTTGAATATAACTCTTGTCATCATTTCAAACATTGAAGAAGAAATTCTGTCATGTGCTCTTGTTTTGTAGAGCAACACTTTACCTATTATTTTTGATAGAAATTTACCTTATGTATTCATCCTTTTCATTGCCAGTGTGCTTCCTATCTTTGTTGTTGGGGCTAATCTACCACCACACCAATTCCTCTGCAATCTTGACAGATTCCAGGTAATCTTCTTGATCAATTTTTTGACAAGTGAAATACTTTGAATAGTCTTCGGGTGGTGATCTTGATCTTTGTTCCATTTACCTTAGACTTAATCTTCTCAGCATTAGAATCTAGATGGGCATTGGAGAAGAATTCTTGAACTTCTCGTTTAAAAATATTTGATGGCTCTGAAAGCAGTAATTCCAATCCAGCTTCTGTGATTAGGGAAATTACCTCTTTAATTTCTTCAGTCGCTAGGAGGAATCCATTACGAACAAGTTCGTATCCTTCAAATATGTTAACGTCAGCCTTGAGAGCCATTAGAGTGGAGAAATTGAGAAAGAGATGTGTCGACTAAAAGAGTTCTAGGTCTCGACACTCAGGAATCAATCTCTCAAGATTTCAGTAAAGCGTAGTCGACTTCTACTTTCACTCCCTATTTATAGTAGATGTCATTGAAGTCGAAAAGGCGTGCTCTATTTAGTCTGTTCCAAGTTTTAGGAAATGACCTAGTGTCGACATAGGAAAACTACTCTGTCGAGATGTGTCAACTCAAGTCGACACAAATATGATGTCTCTTGACACATACCTTAGGGTCTCGACACATTCTTAGATGTCTTAGATGTCTTGACACATTCGTTGGTGTCTCGACACTTTCTTATGTACTTAGCCAAATTTTATTTTCTAATTGTCTAACTATTGACATTTGACCTTTTTAATGTCTAACTTGTTTATTTAGGTAGGTAGACTTTGTTACTTAACTTATATAAGTTGAGCAGAGATTTTTTTTTAAGTACCAATGAAAATGGTTATTCTGAACCTGAATTCATATGCACCCTAACTATATGATTTACTATATGTTTAACATTTCTAGTTCAAACTTGAAAAAATTGAACTTGCTTTCATCGAAGATTTTGTGAATATGTCAGCAATTTGATTTTTTGTTGGAGTATAATTTAAACAATTATTGTCTTTTTCAACATGTTCTCTAAGAAAATGATATCTGATTTTTATGTGTTTGGTTCTACTGTGAGAAATAGGATTATTAGCACTTGAGATTGCACTAGTAGAATCACAATATATAACAGATGTACTTAGATATACACTGTAGTCCAGGAGTTGATGCTGAATCCATAGTAATTGTGCACAATAGCTCCCAACTGATATATACTCAGACTCAACTGTTGAAATAGATATACTTGTTTGCTTCTTGCTGCTCCAACTGATGAGTCTTCTCCCAAAAAATTGACATGTTCCTGACGTACTCTTTCTGTCCTCTTTACATCCTGCAAATCTGCATCTGTGTATCCTGTTAGATCAAAATCGCCATTACTAGGATACCAGAGCCCAAGATTGGGTACGCCCTTTTGATATCTCAGTATTCTTTTAGCAGTTGTATAATGAGACTCTTTAGGGCATGCTTGGTACCTAGCACAGACATATGTTGAAAATATGATATTTGGTCTACTAGATGTCAAGTAAAGGTGTGATCCAATGATGCCTCTATACAAGGATTCATCCAGTAGTTTCCCAGATTCATCCTTGTGTACTGATACTGAGGAACCCATTGGGGTTCTCATGGTAGAAGAATTTTCCATACCATACTTTTTAATCAACTCCTTTGTGAACTTAGACTGAAAGATGGATATACAATCTTCAGATTGTCAAACTTGGAATCCCAAGAAGAACTTCAACTTACACATGCTGCTCATTTCAAACTTGCCATGCATAAGCTTGGCAAATTTTCTACATAACATCTAATTAGTTGAACCAAAAATGATGTCATCTACATAAATCTGGACTAGGATGCTTGAACCTTTGATGTCCCTTAGGAATAGTATCTTATTTATCTCCACCTAGAGAACTTGTTCTCTATGAGAAAGGTAGACATGGTCTCATACCAGGTTCTAGGTGCCTGTTTTAACTCATACAATGCTTTATGTAATCTGAAGACATGAGAGCTAAGTTTAGGATTTACAAAACCTGGTGGCTATTCTACATATACATTTTCCTTCAATGTACCATTTAGGAATACGGATTTAACATCCATATGGTGGACTTTATATCCTTTATAAGTTGCATGCGCTAAAAATAATCTAATGGCTTCTAACCTAGCTACAAGTGCAAAGGTTTGGTCAAAGTCTATTCTTTCCTCTTGTTTATACCCCTTGGCCACAAGTCTTGCCTTTTATTTTAACTATGACTGCATTCTCATCTAATTCATTCCTATATATCCACTTAGTTCCTATGACATTGTGATTTCTAGGTATAGGAACTAGACTCTAGACCTTACATCTCTCAATTGATTAAGCTATTCTTGTATTGCCATAATCCAGTTGGGGTCTAAATTGGCTTCTTCATACTTCTTAGGTTCCATCTGAAAGAGAAAGCTAGAGAACCTAACCATATTATGATGTATACTCCTAGTGGTCACTCCTAGTCTGTCATCACCTATTATTTGATCAATATGATGATATCTAAGATGTTTAACAGCTACAGGCAGATTCCTACCATCACCTAGTTCTTCAGGTAGAGAAGGATGAATCTCTTCCTCCCCTGGGCAGTGACTGTGTCTTCTATATGAACTACAACATTGTTTTTAGCCTCTAATTTTATATAAGATAAATCTCCTATATTTAATTTTTTTTATCTTAGAGTCAACATCTCTTAGACTAGAATTGTTAGGTAGTATATTATGTAAAACAGAAGTTTTATCAAAAATAATATTAATTGATTCTTCTACTACTTGATGTTTCAAGTTGTAGATCTTATATGTCTTGCTATGATTACTATAGCCTACAAAAATACCTTCATAGGATTTCTCTGAAAACTTAGTTAGATAAGTCTTCCTATTGTGTAAGACATAGCACTTACTTCCAAAGATCTTGAAATAAGACAGACTTGGTTTTTTGCCTTTCATTAATTCATAGGGAGCCTTGTTGTGACTTTTGTTGATCAAGACCCAATTCTGAACATAACAAGATGTGTTTATAGCCTCAGCCCAGAAATATTGTAGGAGAGATGTGTCACTTAGCATAGTTCTAATAGCCTCAATGAGAGTTCTATTTTTCCTCTCAACAATCCCATTTTGTTGGGGAGTTCTAGGAGAGGAGAATTACTGAAAGATCCCTAGTTCTTTATAGAAATTTGTCATTCTTTTAGATTGAAATTCTATGTCATGGTCACTTATAAACTTGACCATAGAACAACCCTTTTCATTTTGAATTCGTTTGACAAAATCAGCAAGAATGTCTAGAGTTTCAGACTTTCTCCTTAAGAAGAATACTCATGCAAATCTAGAGTGATCATCTACAATCACATAGGTGTAAGACTTCCTACCTAAACTAAGAATTTGCATAGGATCAAATTGGTCCATATGAAGTAGTACATGCACCTCTCAGTGTCTTTAAACTGAATGCTCTTAAAGGAGACTTTTGTCTGTTTGCATCTTTGACATGCTGAACACATGCCTTCTTTGGAGCATTTTAGCTGAGGTCCATTTCTAACTAAGTCCATAAAAAACAACTTGCTCATTGCTCTATAATTTAATTGAGTTAGCCTCTTGTGCCATTGTAACTCCCCTGATTTTTCGGTATTTATTTTTATTCTTGTAATGACGTAATTTTGACATCAGGGCGTTACGTTAACGCATGTTTGGGCTTATGCCATGTTTAGAGCGTGGTTTTGCTCTTTGAGTTTTCAGTGTGGATGGGTTTAGCCTGTTTGCAGGATTCCCTTGCGAGTCAGGTCTGTTTTGGTGACTCGGTGGAGCCTTTTTGGGAATGTTTGAGTTTTGGCTTCGGGAGGTGTTTGCCCGCATTTGGTTTGTCAAATTTAAGTTTCGACTTCGCCATTGGATTCGTAGCGTCGACATTTAGCTACAGTGCGAATTTCGTTAAATTCCAAGTTATTATGGATCTTGGATAGTTTTAGGATTTAATGTAATGTAATATTGATTTGTAAATAAATTAATTAATACTATTATAATATATATATACCTAACAACAAAACCCTACTATTCATTATCTCCCCCAACCCGACGACGGTAGTTTTCGCAAAAACAGGAGTTCGACAGACGGACGGAGCTTTCAGCCGGTGGAATCGAGAGTTCGGGTGGTCGGATTCGGCGTTTGAGTAGAGATGTTGGGAACTATGTCCACATTAACCCACATTTGATAAAGTCACCCTGGAACTAAGATGAATTAGTTTGTATTTGATGCTTCGTTTGAGTTATGTGTTTGCAGGACTCCAATAGGAAGTGTAGACCAATGTCAGTTTACAATGGGTTACCAAACACAGGACCATACAATGTAATCCCTCATTGTGTGTTCCAACGTGTTGACTCATATGTAGCCTCTCTATTGAGATACACTTCATATTCAAGCTATAGGACTGTGAAAAGACTTGATGCTGATTCCCCTCTAGTAGAAGAAAAATTGCTGACAGAAATTTCTCTAAGTATTTCTCTCGAGTAGGTCTTTTACTACTCGAGTAGATTGCTTGAGATATACTCGAGTAAAACTTATGCATACTCGAGTAAGAAAATTCTTCCTCTCGTAAAGTTAAGTAAAACACTCGAGTAGTTCACTGACATACTCGAGTAGCTTACTTAACTACTCGAGTAGATCTCTCTTCCTACTCGAGTTGCCCAGAATTTAGTTTCCAAGTTTTTCCAAGTAAAACACTCGAGTAGTCCAAGTCATATACTCGAGTAGCTCATTCTGTCTCGAGTAGTTCATACTCGAGTAGTTTACTCTTCATGTTCCAGATTCCTTTCTCAGAATTTTTCTAAGTCATTTACTCGAGTAGTTCTCGACACTGTGTCGAGTAACTCTCTTCTCTGTGTCGAGTAGTTAAGAAATACTCGAGTAGGCCATTCATATACTCGAGAAGATTTCTTTCCTCTATAGTAGTTCGATCTGACTACTCGAGTAGCTATTTTTCCCATGTGTAGAATATCTCTAAGTGTTTATCTCGAGTAGTTATTCTAACCACTCGAGTAGTTCAATTCTGCCTACTCGAGTAGTACAACTTGTACTCGAGTAGTTCAACTCCTTCCTGAGAAACCTTTTGTGTACTCGAGTAGATCTTCTAAGTACTCGAGTTAGTTGCTTATATACACTCGAGTAGTTGTCTTCAACCTACTCGAGTGGTCATGAATTATATACCCGAGTAATTTTTCTTTGCTTACTCGAGTAGTCCTTGACCTACTCGAGTAGTTTTATACCTACTCGTGTATATGACCTCATTTTCTCTGAAATTTCTTCTAATTCCAGATTTGACAGATTTTCAAATCCCGTGACATGATTGGTCCACGTGTACGTCATTAAAACCAATTATGATCGTTATTAGTGCTCCTATAAAGGTCTTGTCTAATCGATAAACCCTAACAACAAGATAACAAATATTTCAAGAAGAAAATTATTCTAAGTTTTGCAGCCGCCTCTTTCCAAAAAAGAATCGCTGTTTCCTCTCTCTCTTCACGGAACGAAAGCCGCCGCCGCCTCTGTTCTTCTCCGGCAAGGGCTTCGATTTTCAGAGGAAATAGACTGAAGAAGCTCTCCAGATCGAGATCGTTTTTCACATACTCATCATTTATCCGATCGTGAAAGCAAGGAGTTCAGATCTACTGTTGCCGAGAATCTTTCTTCAATTTTTCTGATAAAGCCGCACGCCAAGAAGAAGATTCCAGTTCCTGTTATTTTAATATCTGAACCAGACAATATCACTGTTTGTATTTTTCAATACTTGTATTTCTCTTCTGTAGGAGAACTTTTCTCCGAGTGTAGGAGTTTTCCACTCCGAGTTTGTAGGAAGGTGTTTCTTCCAAGTTGTAGATCCAGTGGATTGGATTGAGATTGTAGGAACTTTGTTCCGAGGGTAGGATTGATTTTCAATCCGAGATAGTGGAGTAGCCGAGTCTAGTATATTGCTAGATCGGTGAGGGAAAGTGGATGTACCCAAGATCGGAGAACCACTATAAATCTTGTCTTGTCTGTGATAGTTTGGTAGATAGATTTGTGATGTGTTCTAAGATTTTTTATTCCGCAAAAGACGCACAACTCACCTATTCACCCCCCTCTAGGTGATTTAGGTTAACAACTATTATCTTTCAATTGGTATCAGAGCCAGGTTGATCGTTAAAAGGTTAACACCTTGATCAGTTCCTACAATAGTTGTTATTTGAGATCTATCTATTATGGACAAGGCAAAGGATTTCGCCAAGCTTCCCCTATGCATCAAGAACAACTTTCCCATGTGGAAAGAAAGGATCAAATTCTTTATGGAAGCTATGGATCCAAGGATTTTCATGATAGTTGAAGAAGGTCCTTATATCCCTATGACTGTCTCCACTGTAGATCCTATCAAGAAGGTTCCAAAGAAGCTGATGGATTTAGACAAGGACGAGATTGCACTTGTCTCACTGGATAAGAAAGCTAAAAATATTATAGAAAGTGCAGTCGATGACTCAATGTTGCAAAACTTAATTCACTGCCAATCTGCAAAGGAGATGTGGCAGTCCTTGGTTACCTTAATGGAAGGAATAGAAGAAGTGAGGGATGATCGGAGATCCATCCTCAATCAAAAGTATGAAGCCTTCTAACAGGGAAGCAAAGAGACCATTGCTGATACATTTGAGAACTTTTTCAAGATAGTGAATGGCCTAAGAGTCTATGGCAGAGTATTCACTAATAGAGAATTGAATGACAAGTTCCTAAGATCCCTGACCAAAAAATGGGACAATAAGGTCTGTGCCATCAAGGAGTTTGGGAAGCTGGCTGAGACAGACCACAAAATCTCTTCGGGAAGCTTATATCATATGAGCTTCAACTCAACACCAGGAAAGATGAAGAAGAGAAGAGCAGGTCTGCTCTCAAAGAAAAGTCTGTTGCTCTAAAAGCAGACACCTCCAGAAAGACAAAGGCTGCCTCCCCAGCTCCAGCTCAGAGATTAGTGAAGAAGAAGAAACTTCAGAGCCAAACACCTCAGGCTCTGAGCTATCAGAAGGAGAGTTCTCACTGCTCTCACGTCAGTTCAAGAAATTCTTGAACAAGAAAAAGCAATGGAAAGGCAAGGATGCCTCCTATAGAAGATCATGACACGATGGTGATTGGCAAAGAAAAGGCTCAAGTAGCCACGACAGGTATTCCTCTAAACAGAACAAATACATTTTGACTGACATTATTTGCTATTATTATAATAAGCCATGTCACATCATCGCCGACTGCCCTCACAAGAAGGAGGGTGGTAGAAGAGAAGAAAAGAAATCCTCATATAACAAGAAGAGGAAAGAGAAGAGCCTGATAGCCAAAAAGAGCAAGACTCTTAGTGACTCCGACTCATTTGAGTCGAGTGAAGAAGAAGAAGCTTATTTTGGGCTTATGGCTCAAACAGATGATGATCAAGAACCCCAATTTACTGGGAAGATAAACTCTCATACCCCTCTTTCAGATTCTGAAGTCTCTGAACATGATTGTGAGGATAGCTCCTCTGACAATCAGTAAGAACTAATGGCCCAGTACAAGGAGTAAATCATGGCTTATGACAAATGTCGTCGAGTCGTGAAGACTCAGGCTAACGAGATCAAATCTTTAAAAGCCGAAGAGAGCATCTTGAGAGAGAAAGTCGCAAAGACTGACTCCCTCGAAGAAAACTTCAATAATGTAATTGAAGAATATAACAAGGCTCTTGAGCACCTTGACCTCAAAGAGAAAATCATCAAGGAATTGGAAGCCCAACTTGTAGTTGAAAAGAAACTGGTTGAAAGTTTCTCGAAGCCCAAGACAGTTCTTCCATTCGTTGCTGAATTCTCAGCCAAGTCCAGGGGTGCCGGATTAGGCCATGAAGAAGCTCCTAGTAAATCCTCTAGGAGAAACAAGAATCAACGAAAGAATAAGGCCGCCAAAAAAGCCTTAGTCAAAGAGAAGGGGAAAGCCCCTCAAGATCAAACTACATTCAAGAAAGTCATCTTTCCATCAAATGAGTTTGATTTTGACTCATCCTACGGGCACTTTGCTAGGCCTACCTATGTAGAGCCAAAGTCTCACTATCAAGGATGGACTCGACCCCGAAACTTTGGCGAAAGTGTCTTTAAGGTACCTTATGAAGAAGGTATTCTTCAGAGCTATGGCCCCTTCAATAATGGGCATAACTTCAAGAATGCACCAAAGACAAAGACCGTTGTAGAAAAGCATATAAAGGAGAAGAAGCCATGTGATTGCCATCATCATGAGGCATCTTCCTCCAAGAATGCTGCCCCCTGCTAGACCACAATTCCAAAAGGTCAAGCAGGAGATCTTGAGGCAAAGATACAATAGATTTGACTATTGGTGTTGTGGCAAGGTTGACCACTTCGCCATAGATTGCTGGTTCAATCCCAGAAATGCTGCAACCCCTCATGTTAGCAACATGAGAAAGACGGCTCATAATGCTAACACTCGTAGGGGGAGTACTCTAACCCGAGACCAAGGACCCAAACATGTTTGGGTTCCTAAGGTAAATTGATTATGTTTGCAGGTATGTCCAAAGGCCAACAAAACGCCAATCTGGTATTTGGACAGCGGATGCTCTCGACATATGACCGGGACTAGAAGCCTCATTCAGAACTTTACTTCAGTCATGAACGGACCAATGGTCATCTTTGGAGGTTCAGACCGTGGAATTACTAGAGGCTATTGTATGATCACCAACAACAATGTATCCTTCTCGGATGTGGCTTATGTCGAAGGATTGGAACACAATCTCATAAGCATAAGCCAACTCTGCGATAAAGGATACATAGTTGAATTCCATGCTGATAAGTGCTTGATAAAATCCGTTGGCAATAAGGAAATGATTCTATCCGGTACTTGAAGCAGGAATATTTTCTGTTTAAATTTCATTTGTATAGATTCCTCTACACCAGTGCGTCTTTTAGAAAAAGATAGTACATCTCTTGGTGACCAATGACACAAGAGACTAGCACATATTAATTTCAAAACTATTAACAAATTATTTTCAATGAACTTAGTACGTGATGCCCCAAATGTCAAGTGAGTCAAAGATAGACCTTGTCATGTATGCGTAAAAGGCAAGCAAACAAGGGCTACCTTTTAAAGAGTTATTGACAAAGACTCTAACAGATGTCTCCATCTATTGCACATGGACTTGTTTGGTCCACTGCAAGTTAGAAGTTTGGGAGGTAAGGATTATACGCTGGTAATTGTTGATGATTACTCGCGCTTTGCGTGGGTGTTCTTTCTGAAACACAAGTCAGATACCTTCGACATCTTTACTAATTTTATCAGGCAAGTCCAGAATGAATACAACTGCTCCATAGTCAAAATCAGAAGTGACAATGGAACAGAGTTCAAATCTGGGGCCATGACAGAGTTCTGTGAAAGCTTAGGTATCTTTCATGAGTTTTCCTCTCCTCGTACTCCACAACAGAACAGAGTGGCTGAGAGAAGGAACAGAACACTCATAGAGGCCTGTAGGACTATGTTGAGTGATGCTTCACTTCCGGAGTACTTCTGGGCTGAAGCCGTCAACACTGCATGCCACGTGCAAAATCGAGCACTCATAAACAAAGACCACGATAAGACACCTTACGAACTTCTGAAAGGCAGGAAACCAATAGTCTCATACTTTAGAATCTTTGGCTGTAAATGCTTCGTACTTAACAATGGTAAGTATCATACCACCAAACTCAACAAAAAGAGTTTTGAAGGTATTTTTGTAGGTTATAGTAGCCATAGTAAGGAATATAGAATATTTAATAGAAAACCCTGGTGGTAGAAGAATCGATACATGTTGTATTTGATGAGATGAGCTTGCTGCAAAGCAATCCGTCTAGTGTGCTCATTGAAGATGCAGGTGCAAAGCTGAAAGAAACTAGCTTGGATGAACCATCCGAAGACAAAAGGCGAAAAATTCATCAAAATCACCACTCCAACCCCTGTTGGAGAGGCTGATGATCAAGATGAGAAAGTCATCCAAGTTGAGTAAATCACTCCAGTGATTAAAGATAATCCAGATGCAAGAACTTTAGAGCTCAGACATTTGAAGGATCATCCCATGGACCAGATCATAGGAGATCCCCGGGACGGTGTCAGAACTTGCAGAGGTACAACTAATGAGAATATTTATTTAAGTTTTCTCTCACAGGTTGAACCGAAGAAGTTTGAGGAATCAAACTCAGACGCATCGTGGATATTGGCAATGGAAGAAGAGCTAAATCAGTTCAAGCACTGCAATGTATATAAGCTTGTTCCAAGACCCAAAGGAAAGAACGTCATTGGAACAAAATGGGTCTACAGGAACAAGATGAACGAAGACGGGACGATCATAAAGAACAAGGCCAGACTCGTCGCTAAAGGCTATCGTCAAGAAGAAGGAATCAACTTTGACCAGACATATGCTCTAGTGGCAAGGATGGAGGCAATAAGGTTGTTCCTAGCATATGCTGCACTCAAAGGCTTCACCGTCTATCAAATGGACGTGAAGTCTGCCTTCCTAAATGGTAACATAAAGGAGGAAGTGTATGTGGAACAACCTCCAGGTTTCGTTGATCCTAACTTTCCTAATTACGTCTATTTACTGCACAAGGCCCTATATGGTCTGAAACAAGCTCCTAGAACTTGGTATGAGACACTGTCTAGCTTTCTACTTGAGAACAAGTTCACAAGGGGAAAGATAGACAAGACATTATTTCTTAAGGAAATAAAAGGCAAGATTTTGCTAGTGCAAATCTATGTCGACGACATTATTTTTGGCTCTACAGACGACAACCTCTGCAAAAAGTTCTCAAAACTTATGCAAGGGAAGTTCAAAATGAGCAGTATGGCGAGTTGAAGTTTTTCTTAGGGCTTCAGGTGAAACAATCTGAAGATGGAATTTTCATCTCGCAGACCAAGTTCACCAAAGAGCTAATCAAGAAATTCAGAATGGAGAACGCAACCTCTATGAGGACTCCAATGGGCTCAACTATGTCTCTGGACAAGGATGAAAAAGGGAAACCTTTTGATGAAACCAAGTACAGAAGCATAATTGGATCCTTGATCTACCTTACTGCCAGTAGAACTGACATAATGTTTTCAACATGTGTTTGTGCTAGATTTCAGGTGAACTCCAAGGAATCTCACTACGCTGCTGCAAAGCGTATTTTGAGATATCTTAAGGTACACCAAATCTTGGCTTATGGTACCCAAGAAGTAATGACAACGAACTAATTGGTTTTTCAAATGCAGATTTTGTAGGTAGTCGACGAAGAAAACTCCATTCGAGAGTGAAAGGGCTTCCCAAGAAGGCCATTCCTAGAGTACAATCAGAAGGTAATCAATTAAATTTCCCTATATAAGGAATGGAAGTTTTGACTGATTCATTACTTTGATAAGATCAGAAACACAGTTACAATGTGAACCACAAGATGTTGTCATGGAGGACACTTCAGTTGCGAGAAAATGTAGACTCAGTTTGCTCTAGAAATAAGAGATTCTCATTGTAC
>CM077155.1:15935169-15983641 GCA_039583875.1 Platanthera guangdongensis | reverse complement strand
AATAAAAATTCTTTTTTCTTTTTCTTTAATTTTCTTTTCTCTATTTTCTTACTCTCTTCTTCTCAATTTTTCTACACATTTTTGTACAGCTTTTGGATTTTTTTCTATTCTAAATATTTTTATATCTTCGTTCTCTTCAGTTCTTTCTATATTTATTTTTTATCTTATATTATTCTTTTCATGTTTGCTTTAAAATATCAATTTTCTAAAATCAAAAGAATTATTATATATTTGTATATAGATTATTCATATTAAAAGTTCATTTATTTTAAATGAAAAAACATGTAACATAGATTATTCAAATAAATGTCAAATAAATTTATTTTAAATCAGTAAAGGTGTATTGATCATTTGATCCAACGGTACACATGAATCAGTGCAATGCACTTAAGACATGTGCACTTTGAGATGTGTGCACTAATCCGTATAAACCATTGGATCAATGCTTTTTTACTGTAAAGTCCATTTCGGTGTGTTTGTGCACTTTATCCCCCTCTTTAAGATTTGGGGTATAAATAATTTTTTATAATTTAGTATGAAATTAATTGTCATGTATCGTGCCATGTGTCGCATTTCTATTAATTGAGATCAATTCCAAATTGAATGAAAATAATTGGGCCAATTTCAAAAAATTTAGGCAAAATAGTCAAATAAATCCCTTAATTTAGGAGTAGTTTTAAATTGATCTTTTAACTTACATTTGATTCAAATATAAGTCTCTTATCTTTTACTTGTATCTCAAACTAGCATCTTTGCATTGCCTGTCGGTCGTGCTCGATGCTCCCGGTTGCCTTGTGTGCTCACGGGCTTCGCCTGAGCGGTCTATGAATTTATGCCACAGATGTGACTGAATAATGCTCGAATTTATAATTTCAGATTTTGCTTCATTTACGACAACTGGAGTTAACTGTCGAAGTCGCCTCTAGTAGTACTTACTTCCTATGAACGTTATGAATGTCAAGCATATCCTGAAATGTATGATCAACCGTTTCGAATGCACGTCTATTAGTCATAGGCGCCTCGTCCCATATTATTGCAGACGCCTGATGTATAGCAAATCAGATTGCTTTCACAAGGCACAAAAACCCTTCCTTAGGGCTTGGCCTTAGATCTTAGGGCAAATCAACTCCAATCTACCCCATCTTTCATGGAAAGGTGCAAAACGTAATGCCAATCCAGGGGACCCAATTCCAACCTCTGTTGAGGTGATTTGGCCACTCAAAACCAAAAGTGCACTTTTAATCAAAATACCCTTTTAGGGCAAGTCTAAGGGTTTGCATGATTTCAGTTCAAACCACTTCCAAATGTGATGAAATTTTAACCAGAGCTTTATAATACCCCCAAGAACCACTCACCAAAATTTGGGTGAGTTTGGAAGCCATTTGGCCCTTAAATTAATTAACCCTAGATACATTAAATAATTTCCAAAACTATAGAAACATTGTCCCCAAAAATTCCCATTTTTGGGCAGGACTAGATATGGACTAGGGTGACTTCCTGCCAAAGTTTCAAGTTATTTGGACCACAGATGAAGTGTGGGCACTCAATTTAATATCTGGCTAGCCCTAGGTGTAGGCCCCACCAAAATGAGTGCCCTGGTCAAACCAAGCACCCAAATTGGTCCAAATCAATTTTGTTGTAAACTAGACTCTCCAGGCTACATATTGAATGTTGGTGACGTTTTCAGTAGAGAGGCCTAAGTATTTTTAAAAATTAAAACCATTAAATACAAAATGTGTGACAGAATTAAATAATCAGAAATTATATCCTATAGTATATTATCATATATAGCACGAATCTTGACGCAACAGTGGACGGCATCCCTTCATCTTATACCTCCAGCCGACGGTCTAGATTGGATCTTCCTAGAGCGTCTTCCAGTCGCTGCCGCCGGCGATCCGGCAACCTCCCCCCGCCGGCTACCGCCGCCACCACCTCCGTTGAGGTGGTGGCTGTCGCCAGGCGGCGGCACAGCCTCCAGAGGCCCTTTTCTGGCGATCCCAACAGATGAAAATTCACAGAAAATCCATGAAATTTTGAACTTGTATCGGGCTCAATTGAGCCCGAACCTTGACCCTAAAGGATGCTATGATCTACCCATGAAGTAAGGAGAGGAGGAGGACCTTTCTGGCGGCCTGAAGTCGGGAAGATCGCCGGGAAGCCATGGTGGTGGTGTGGTGGTGGTCGATTTCTACAACTGTACAGTGGAACTGCTTGGCTCCTTCAGGTAAGTGGTGGAAATGACTCCTTGAAGTCTAGTGAGGCTTTTAAGAAGATGAAATGAGGTGTTAGGTGGTTGTATGAGACCTTGCCATTATTGGCCCTTAGTCAAGGTTGGCGGCCATGGTAGGTAGTCGGTGAAACTTGGCTCCAACCAGTCAAGGATTAGCTGGTTGAATTGGGGATGCATTCCTTGTCTTAATGAACTGAATGTGGAGGTTGGGGAAGGGGAAGGAGGAGCCCAAAGTCCTCCTCCATTACTTTCCTTCATTTTCTCTCTCTTTCCTTTGGTGATTTTTCTCTCTCCTACGCACCAAGCTGAATTTGACTCCTACCTAACCCAATGACAGCCCACATGTTCATTTCATCCATCAAGGCAAGGTTAGCCCAAGTGAATTGGGCTTGAGCTTGAGTTAGCTCATTTGTGCTAGCTTGACCTAAACCTTGACTAGGGTTGACCTTGGTCAATTTGGTCTTTGAGGTTGCCCCTAATGGGTCCTTGGTGACCCATTGGCCTCCCCTAAGGCCTAGGTAGGGTTGTCTTGGCCCTTTGGAGGTCACTTGACCCTTAGGCAGGGTACCTTGACTACTTTAGGGTTAGAGTTGACTTTGCTCAACTTAGCCTTTTTGATTGGTCCCAATGGGTCCTTGGTGACCCATTGACCTCTCACTAGGGTTATGAAGGTATGTGTGGGGTCCACTTGCCTAAGGGAACTTCAATTGCCCTTGTGTAGGTTAGTTTGACCCATTTAGGGTTAGAGTTGACTTTGGTCAACTTAACCCTTTGGACTACCCTCCATGAGTCCTTAGTGACCCATTGATCCCACTTTAGGTCTAGAAAGTCCTTGGTAGGGTTAGTTTGGCTTTACTAGGGTACACTGCCCTTAGTTAGGGCACTTTGCTCACTTTAGGCTTATGGTGGTTTTAGGTCAACTGAGCCACCTTGGGTCCACTTCAATGGACCCTTAAGGCTCCAATGGATCTTACAATGGGTTGATGAGACCATGATGTGGTCTTGAAGTCTTGGTGAAGCCCCATGGTCATCTTAAATAAGGGTTCAGAAATCTACTATATGCAGACCACACAACCCAATCACTTTTATTCCCAAGTTCACTTGATCTTCTTAAGGTTTCTAGGGTTTTGTCATGACCTAGTCATGACAAAACCACTCCTAGGGGTCTAGTTGTTTGAGGGATGTTACAAATATCAATATATAAACAAAAAATTTTGTCCTCGAAATTCTAGTTAGGCCTATGGGGTTTCAAATATGAAAGGTAAATTGTAACATCCCGAGAGGTTGTGAGTAGTACCTGATCGAAAAGCTCCGGGTACCTCTGTCGCATCAAGTCCTGAGGCTCCCATGCATGCTCCTCTCGCCCATGATTCCTCCACAGGACCCTGACCAATGGTACCTTCTTGCGGCGCAAGACTCGTATCCCCTTGTCGTCAATCCGGACCGGCTCCAGGTGAACTGACCGATCAGATGCTATCGTCCCATCAGTGTCCGTAATCTACTGCTCTGAGCGTAGTAGAGCCCTCCTGAGAGAGGACGCATAGAACACGTCGTGTAGACTCGCCAGCTCCGGGGGCAGCTCCAGTCTGTATGCCAAGGGACCGATCCGCTTCCGGATCCTATAAGGCCCCATATATTTTGGGCTGAGCTTTTTCTTCCGACCACGTACCCCTGAAACCCCATGCATTGGTCGGATCTTTAAGAACACCTGGTCCCCCACCTAGAACTCCACCCGATGATGTCGTGCGTCATAATACTTAGCATGTCGGCTCTGTGCCTCTAGTATCCTGTCCCATATCAATCTCACCTGATCCTCGGTGTCCTCGACAAACTCTGAACCCAAGGCCTTCGGATCCTCGTCTTGTATCCATGACAGCGGAGTGTTACACCTTCGTCCATATAGGGCCTCATAAGGAGCCATCCTTATGCTGTATTGGTAGCTGTTATTATAGGAGAACTCGATCAATGGCAACAACTTCTCCCAAGTCTCACCGCGATCCAAAATGCAAAGACGCAACAGATCTTCTAGAGTCTGATTGGTGCGTTCCATCTGCCCATCAGTATGGGGATGAAAAGCTGTACTGAATGTCAGTCGTGTGCCCAAGTAAGCCTACACTGATCTCCACTCTCTAGATGTAAACCGTCCATCTCGGTCTGATACAATCGACATGGGTACGCCATGATAATGAATGAACTGCTCTACGAACTTTCGAACCAATACACCAACCGAGTCATCCTTCCTGATCGGGATAAATCTGGCTACCTTCGACAGCCGGTCGATGATCACCCAGATCGAATCGTTCCCCGTCCGTGATCGGGGAAGCCCATGGATAAAGTCCATCGCGATGTCGTCGAACTTCCACTCTGGCACTGGGAGTGGCTGCAACATTCCTGCGGGGTTCCTACACTCTGCCTTCACCAACTGGCATGCCTCGCAATGGGTCACGAAGTTGGTGATATCCTTCTTCATGCCTGGCCAGTATATAGTCTTCTTCAGATCCGCAGTCATCTTTGTAATCCTCGGGTGTACCGAATACCGACTGCAGTGGGCCTCCATCATAATATCCTCCCGGACCTGGCCTCCCTCTGGTATGTACACTCATCCTTTGAAACACATTAGACCATCCCTTAACGTGTAATCCCCAGCAGTGCCTGCTTCTAAGGCCTGGAATACCAGCTCTAGCTGGGCATCCTACCTCTGCCCATCTCTAACTCGGTCTCTAATGTCATCTGGGGCAATCAACGATGCTAGGTACTCTCGATATAGCTCAGGGTGATATTCGGATACAAAGGATATCTGCATCTTTTCTAATGTTTGGACCAACTCCAAGGCCATCAACTATGGTCCTGCTCCAGAGGTTGTGGCATTCCGGCTTAGCGCATCTGCCACCACATTCGCCTTCCCTGGGTGGTTGTGCATCTCGTACTGGTAATCTGCTAGGAACTCCACCCACCGTCTCTGCCTGATATTCAGCTCTTTCTGTGTGTCCACATACCTCAAGTTTTTGCGATCGAAGTATATGTCGCAGTGGACGCTGTACAGATAGTGTCGCCAGATTTTCAAAGCGAATATGACTGCTCCCATCTCTAAGTCATGAACTGGGTAGTTCTGCTCATGCTTCTTCAGTTGCCGAGAAGCGTATGCTATCACATGACCATTCTGCATCAGCACCGCACCCATACCCTGATAGGAAGCGTCGGTGTAGACCTGGAATCCTTCTTTCCCCAAAGGAAGGCCAAGTATAGGAGCCGAGGTGAGTCGACCCTTCAGCTCCTAGAAATCCACCTCGCACTGCGTGGTCCATACAAAGGGCACATCCTTCCTCGTCAAGGATGTGAGTGGAAGGGAAATACGAGAAAATCCCTCCATGAACTTCCGGTAGTAACCGACAAGTCCTAGGAAACTCCGCACATCTGTGGCCGACTTCAACTGCGGCCAATCCCGAACTGCCTGAATCTTGGCCGGGTCCACTGCCAACCCAGCACCACTGATGATATGGCCTAGGAAATCCACCTCCCTCAGCCAGAACTGGCATTTGCTGAACTTCACATAAAGCTGGTGCTCCCGCAGTCTCTCCAGGGTCAGCGTCAGATGTCGTGTGTGCTCCTCCTCTATCCTCGAGTAGATGAGGATGTCGTCAATAAATACAATGACGAACACATCCAGATATGCCTCGAACACCCGATTCATGAGGCTCAAGAATACCGACGGTGCATTCGTGAGCCCGAAGGGCATCATAGTAAACTCGAACAGCCCATATCTGCTGCTGAAGGCAGTCTTTGGTATGTCCTCCTCCTGGATTCACAGCTGATAGTAGCCCGACCTCAAATCCAATTTTGAAAAGAAATGCGCCCCCTCCAGTTGATCAAACAGCTCATCTATCCTTGGCAATGGATAGGTATTCCGGACCGTCAGTCGGTTCAGTGCCCGGTAGTCGATGCACAATCTAAGTGTCCCGTCCTTCTTTTTGACGAACAACACTGGGGCCCCCCATGGGGAAGAGCTAGGTCGGACAAATCTGGCATCCACTAGCTCTTGCAGCTGGCTTCGAAACTATGTCAGCTCCTTCGGGGCCATCCGGTAAGGCGCTCTAGATGCTGGCTTAGCCCCCGGCACCATCTGTATCCGGAAATCTTGCTCTCGGTGCGGGGGTGGCCCTGGTAGCTTTTCTGGGAATACGTCGGCAAAATCTCGCACCACCGAAATATCCGAGATGGAACTCTTGGCCTTAGCCATTTCAAACAACACTTCAAAGACTTCCTCCCCCTGTAAGTGGGCCTTGACGGCCTGCACGGATGACAACAAGAGAGAGGGAATAGGTATAATACCTTCGATGACAATGTAGGAATCCCCATGTCTCACAGTAATCCTCTTTGACATGCAGTCAATCTGAGCATGGTTCCAGTGCAACCATGTCATTCCCATGATCAAATCAAAGACTGGCATCTTCATGATCGTCGGTGGTGCTTCAAATATCTTTCCGCCAATCTCCGCCTCCATGTTGCAGCGGGCGGTGGTGAATAACTCTGATCCGTCTGGTAGCTGTATCCTCATCATCTGGCCTGTGAATCGCTCCACGCCTTCCAGCCATTCCATGAAGCCTTCTGACACGAACGAGTGCGAAACACCCGTATCGAACAATGTATAGGCGGGCTTGCCGCTGATGAAGACTATGTCTGGGGTTGTTTAAAGTCTTAGAAATCTAATTGCGGTTTTCTTTCCTAGTTTATCAGTTTTATATCCATAACTCAATTATCTAAGAAAGGGAAAACTTAAAATTAACTGTATTACCTGTGATCACTTGCTCTGGATTCCGATGTTGAGTCAGATCCAGTGCATATACTTGCTCCCTCTCCTGTCTGTGGTCTCTGTCATGGTATCCACGACCTCGGTCACGTCCTCGGCCTCCAAAATACTGAGCTGGCGGGGCAGCGGAGGTGCTAGTGGTGGTGCCCCCCTCATAGGGTAGTTCCTCCGGATATGTCCCACCTGATGACAGTTGAAGCATTCTGGCGGGGGATATGCCATACCCCCGGATCTCTGCACCTCCCGTATCTGGGGTGGCTTGGGGGCCACCACTACCAGTTCTGTTGGGTACATTGGTTTAAATGTACCTGATTTGAAGAAGCCTCACCCAACTTAATGATATACATCAAAATGTATTTGATGTATTTTGAGTTACATGTGCAGGTTAAGTATTTGCAGAAAATGATGAAAAAGTTTCTAAGTCCATGTGTCGACACCCAGAGGGAAAGTGTCGACACTTAAGAAGACTTGTGTCGACACCCAGGCAAGCAGTGTCGACATTTGGAGTCATTGTGTCGACACCAGGGATGCTGAGTCGACACCAGACAGAAAGTGTCGACACAAGGAGCTGTGTCGACACTCATGAAGAAAAGCCAGTAAAGCTGTGTCGACACTTAACAGTTGTGTCGACACCCAGTGAAGCTGTGTCTACATCAGAAAGTGTCGACACTTGGAGCTGTGTCGACACTCAGCAAAAGTCAGCAGAGACTAAGTACAAGTGTCGACACTTAAAACAATGTGTCGACACTTAGCAGAAGAGTCAAACACTGGAAGTAAGTGTCGACACCCAGAACAATGTGTCGACACTTAGCTGAAGACTCAACACTTGAAGAAAGTGTCGACACAAGGAGCTGTGTCGACACTTAGCAAAGAACAGCAAAGTTCAAGAATATTCTAAGTACAAGTGTCGACACTAAGGGAATGTGTCGACACTCAGCCAGAGTATCGACTGAAGATGTAAGTGTCGACACCCAAAGCAATGTGTCGACACTCAATAAGTATCAACAAAAAGACATGTGTCGACACCAAGAAGCAGTGTCGACACTTGACAGATTCAACACATGAAGATGTGTCGATACAAAGGTGATGTGTCGACACTTAGAAGAATTCAGCAGGATACTGAAGTACAAGTACTTGTGTCGACACTCAATCTCAGTGTCGACACATGAAGAAGAAGTAGTGTCGAGATAAAGAATCAACAACACAAGGAGTTGTGTCGACACCTTGTAGACTAGTGTCGACACTTAGACAACATGTGTCGACACTTGGTCTATAAGTGTCGACACTTAAAGACAGAAAGTCTCGACACTTAAAGACAGTTACAGAATTTTCAAGAACTGATTGGATGACTTGACAGCTGCCATTCCAGCCGGTCTACACACACTTGTCAGAGTTGTCAGAATTCAGTTATGAACCGGCCAGCCGTTACCATGAAGAAGGCCTATAAATAGGCTTATACTGTCTACAAAAGATTGATCAACAAGTTGTTGAAGAGATTGAACACAAGTCCAAGTTCAGATTTAAAGAAGATCTAGCTATCAAGTGAAGATCTAAGAAGTTGGAGAGAGAGAGAGCTCCATCCAAGAAATCAGCTGTTGGAACCCAGCTGAGAAGAAGGATTCAGATTAGTCTGAATCTTAAGAAGCAGAGATCAAGGATCAACTGCAGAAGGAGTCAATCTTATTGAGTTCTACTTTCAAGAAGCTTTGAAGAAAGCTAAGTCAGATTGAGTCCAGCTGAGTTCTTCCAAGAACTCATCAAGAATCTCACAACTATCTCTCTTTCATCTAAGTTGTTGAGTTTATACTTTTAGTATTCATTATAACTTGTAGGATCCTTAGGGATCTGAGATTGTAAGCCTGCAATTATAAAGGCTGAGGGTAGGAGAGTTAAATCTCTGAGTGTAGGCCTTGGTGGTTGAGTGTAGGCCTTGGTGGCTGAGTGTAGGCCTTGGTGGCTGAGTGTAGGCCTTTGTGGCTGAGTGTAGGCTTTGTGGAAAAGCTGAGTTATAGGGCCTTGGGCCTGAGGTGTAGGAACCAGTTTGGGTTCTGAGATAGTGGAGGAGTTTGGCCGAATCTAGTACACTACTAGATAGGCGAAGGGGAAAGTGGATGTACCCAAAGCTTGGGAACCACTATAAAACTCTGTGTCTACTGTGTGATTGTTGTTGGCTGTGATCTTGCATATGTGCTGTGTTATAGTAGATAGAATTCTGTGAAATTAACTGATTGCTGCCATAAAAAGTTAAAAAGAATTAGGTCACCTATTCACCCCCCCCTTTAGGTGTTTAGGTACTATATCTTTCAAGTGGTATCAGAGCCAGGTTGCTCAAAAAAAGACTAACAGTCTGAGGAGATCCTGATTGGCAGATTCAGTCTAAGTCAAATTACAGATTCAAGAAAATCAAGAACCATGAGTTCCTCTGAGAATCACAAGGAATTGGGATCCATGAAATTACCTATATGTAGGAAAGAGATATTTGGGATCTGGAAGGAAAGGGTAAGGCTGTTTATGGAGGCCTCAGACCCTAGAATCTATATCACAGTGAAGGAAGGGTCATATGTGCCCATGAAGGTGTCAGCCCTAGATGCTACTCAGAGAACACCAAAGGATTTCTCTGAAATGACAAAGGATGAGATTGTCCTAGCCACCATGGACAAAAGGGCTCAAAACATTATAGTGAGTGTCATAGATGATGCAACTTTTCAGAATCTAATACACTGTAAGACAGCCAAAGAGATGTGGGATACTCTTATTGTGTATATGGAGGGTTCTGAAGAAGTAAGGCAAGACAGAAAATCCTTGCTAAATCAAGAGTATGAAAGTTTTAGACAAGGAAAGGGTGATAACATAACTGAGTGCTATAAGAAGTTCTATAGGATAGTGAATGAACTCATGTCTTATGAAGAGAGTTCAGTAATTATGAACTAAATGACAAGTTTCTAAGGTCCCTAACTAAAGATTGGGACACCAAGATCTGTGCCATTAGAGAAATGGCTAAGTTGGGAGAAATTCCTCCACCTACACTGTTTGGCAAATTGCTGTCATATGAAATGCAGTTGACAGTGAGGAAAGAGGAGGAGAAATCAACAAGAAATGAACATAAGGAAAGAACTGTAGCTTTCAAGACAGAAGCCCCCAGAAAGTACAGGAATAAGTCACCAACTCCACCTCCAAAGGTAGTTGAATTAGAGTCAGATGAGTCTGTCAGCACAAAATCTGAAAGCAGTGAAAGTGATGAAGACTTTGCTGCCTTCACTAGACATTTTCAGAAGTTCTTGAAGAAGAAACAGTGGAGGTCAAGGCCTTCTACTTCACAGGAAAAAGAAGACTTTTATCAGAATAAAAAGGCTTCAAAGAAGGACAGGAAGAGGACTAAATCTAGTAAGGCAACTGTTTCAAAAATAGTGTGCTATTGCTGCAATAGACAAGGCCATGTTGTTGCAGATTGTCCAGAAAAGAGAAAGGAGTCTAGTGACAGGAAGAAAACTCATTTTAAAGGCAAGAAAGAAAAGTCATTTGTTGCCAAAAAGGAGAAGACTCTGTCAGATATTTCTTCTTCAGAAACTGAGTCAGATGCAGAGGCATACATAGGGCTGTTTGCTGAAGAAGAAGAAGAAAAATTCATGTAGATTATGGATTCTATATATGAACAAGAAGACTGTCAGTGCCAAGGACTGATGGCATTGACTGAAAATGACAAAATCCTGGGAGCAGCCAGGACCCAGTAAGGTACAAAGTTCAACTTTAAGTTCAGTTTTTGTGCCAGTACAGAATCAGATTCATCATCATCTAGTGATGAGAGTGTATCTGAGTCTGAAGAAGATATTCATCAGCTGATAGATGAATATAAAGTTCTGTTGCAAGCTTATAAGAAGAGCAAATCCCTAGCCAAAAGTCAGGCAAAGGAAATTGCTGATCTCAAAGCTGCTGCAACAGATTCTGAGAAGTTATTTGATCAAAAGCTTAATGAGATAGCCAGCTGAAGCACATAACAGTGATTCAGATGGGAACTATATCATTTAAAAATGATCAAATCAAGAGTCTGGAGATTAATCTTCAGAAGAGAGAGAGCTTGTTGCTAGGTTTTCTAAACCTAAGTCAGTGCTACCTTTAATTGATGAATTTGTTCATCACAAAGACAAGGCTGGACTGGGTTTTATTAAACCTGCAAGGACTGAGCAGTCCAAGTCCAAGTCCAAGGGCAAAGCCCCAACACTCAACAAGTCAGCTGTAGATAAGACAGCAAAGACAGTACCTAAGCAAAGGTACAATAAGTTTGAATGTTGGTGCTGTGGCAAGGTTGGCCACTTTGCAATGGACTGTTGGCACAATGCTAGTGCCAAAGTGAGTGTAGCAAACTGCCTATTGGAAAACCAGTAGGTAGCTTTGTCAAGTTGCAAACTAACAAGTACCAAGGACCCAAGAATTCTTTGGGTTCTAAGGTTCATTAATCTGTTTTGCAGGTGAGTCCAAGTGGCCATACCCCAACATGGTACTTGGACAGTGGATGTTCCAGACATATGACTGGAACTAGGGGACTACTAAGGGACTACATTCCAATCAAAGATGGTCCTAAAGTCACCTTTGGTGGTTCTGAAAAAGGAATCATCAAAGGATTTGGTAACATTTCTAGTAACTTGGTTACCATTACTCAAGTGGCTTATGTTAAAGGGTTGAAACACAACCTAATAAGTATAAGTCAATTAAGTGATGTAGGGTATGACATCTCATTTGTTAAAAATGGTTGTCATATCAAGAGGTCAACTGATCAAGAGATCATTTTGACTGGTTATAGAAAAGGAATGTCTATTGCTTAGACATTATGGTTGAGACAATGGTTCTCCAGTGTGTCTTGTAGCTGATGAGACAGTCTCTCATTGTGTCAAATGGCACAAGAGGCTAGCCCATCTTAACTACAAGACAATTGGCAAACTCTTTAGCAAAGAGTTAGTGAGGAATGGTCCTCAAGTTAAGTGTGTTAAAGATGGTATTTGCTCAGCTTGTCAAAAGGGCAAGCAGACTAGATCCACCTTTAGAAGCATAGAAAACAAAGATGCTGTGAGGTGTTTATACCTCTTGCATATGGATCTCTTTGGTCCAATGCCAGTTCACAGCTTAGGTAGGAAGGTCTATACCTTTGTAGTTGTAGATGACTACTCAAGGTTTTCCTGGGTGTTCTTCTTAACAGAAATCTGAAACACCTAGTGTCTTCTATAGCTTTGTCAAGCAAATTCAGAATGAACTAAACAGTACAGTGGTCAAGATTAGAAGTGACCATGGTACTGAATTTCAGTCTGATAGCATGACAAAACTATGTGAAGACTTTGGGATATTTCAAGAGTTTTCTTCACCTAGAACACCTCAGCAAAATGGCATTGCTGAGAGGAAGAATAGGACCTTGATTGAGGCTGGTAGGACCCTATTAAGTGATACATCACTGCCAGAATATTTCTGGGCTGAAGCAGTAACACTGCATGCCATGTTATAAATAGGGCTACCATCACTAAAAGCCTAAACAAGACCCCCTATGAAGTTGTGAAAGGCAGGAAACCAAACCTATCCTACTTCAGGATCTTTGGTTGCAAATGCTTCATACTTAACAATGGAAGTCTTACTTAACTAAGTTTGCTGCCAAGTCCCAAGAGGGAATTTTTGTTGGGTACAACAACAACAGTAAGGCTTATAGAGTCTACAACTTGTCTACACAAGTTGTAGAAGAATCTGTACATGTAGTATTTGATGAGACTAAACTTATTAACAATGAGTTGTCTAGTAGTGTATGCAGCCCCACAGGTTTAACAAAGAAGATGGACAAGCTCACTCTAGAAGAAGAATCTACTGCAAGACAGCAAGTAGAAGACAGTGGCTGTTGTCCAGGGGGAGAACTACATGTACCAATGCTGATGAAGTTCAAGGAGTACAGCATGATGGAGATGCTGAAGAGGTTCAACCAGAAGTCAGGATGCCTCCAGTCAATAGGCATCTTAGAGATCATCCAGTAGAGCAGATTATTGGAGATCCAAGACAAGGGTACAAACAAGGAGCAGAAACCTGAATGCAGCAATCTACTCCAGTTTTCTATCTCAAGTTGAACCTAAGAAGTTTGAAGAAGCATACTAGATCCAGAGGAATGCAATGGACTGAAGCAATGCAAGAAAGCTTAATCAGTTCAAGAGGTGCAAGGTCTGGGAACTAGTTCCTAAACCTAAAGACCACAATATAATAGGAACCAAGTGGATCTACAGGAATAAGATGGATGAACAAGGGGTCATCATTAAGAATAAAGCAAGACTGGTTGCTAAAGGATATAGGCAAGAAGAAGGTATTGACTTTGATCAAACCTTTGCTCCAGTAGCCAGACTGGAAGCCATAAGGATGTTCTTGCCTATGCAACCTATCAAGGATTCAAAGTTTACCAAATGGATGTCAAGTCAGCATTTCTGAATGGTAATCTTAAAGAAGAAGTCTATGTGGAACAGCCATCAGGTTTTGTTGATTCAACTTTACCTAATCATGTCTATAGACTTAGGAAAGCTTTATATGGTTAAAGCAAGCCCCTAGGGCTTGGTATGAAACCCTATCTAGTTTCCTCATTGAGAACAAGTTCTCAAGGGGAAAATAGATAAGACTCTATTCCTTAGGGAATCTAGAGGCAAAGTTATACTAGTCCAAATATATGTAGATGACATTATATTTGGGTCTACTGAAAGTAGCCTTTGCAAAAAGTTTGCAAAACTAATGCAAGGTCAATTTGAGATGAGTAGTATGGGAGAGCTGAAGTTTTTCTTGGGTCTCCAAGTTAACAGACTGAGAGTGGTTTATCCATATGTCAGTCCAAGTTCACCCTAGAACTCATAAGGAAGTATGGTATGGATTCATCCAGTACCATGAAGACTCCTATGGGGTCAAGTATGTCTCTTAGCAAGGATGATGCAGGGAAACCTGTAGATGAAACCTTGTATAGAGGGATAGTTGGCTCCCTATTATACTTGACTGCAAGTAGACCAGATATCATGTATGCTACATGTGTCTGTGCAAGGTATCAAGCCTGCCCTAAAGAGTCTCATTTGACAGCAGTCAAAAGAATATTGAGATATCTAAAGGGCACTCCCTATCTAGGCCTCTGGTACCCTAGGAATGGGGATTTTGATCTAACAGGTTATTCAGATGCAGACTTTGCAGGATGCAAAGAAGATAGAAAAAGCACTACTGGAACCTGTCAATTCCTAGGTGGGAGACTAATTTCATGGAGTAGCAAAAAGCAAACAAGTGTGGCTATCTCCACTGCAGAGTCAGAGTATGTGGCTGCAGGAAGTTGCTGTGCTCAACTTCTGTGATACAACATCAGCTTGAGGACTATGGATTTCAGGTAAGTAGAACTCCACTCTTTTGTGATTCTACAAGTGCTATTTCAATAGCTAATAACCTGTATCCCATAGTAGAACAAAACATATTGAAATTAAATATCATTTTCTTAGGGAGCATGTAGAAAGAGAAGATATTTTACTTGAATATGTTAAAACTGATAATCAACTAGCTGATATGTATACTAAGCCCCTAGAAGAAGCTAAGTTCAATAGATTTAAAATTGAACTAGGAATGATAAACTTAGAGTAAGTTTACAGAATTGAAATTGGCTAAGTAAAAAGATGTCGACACATAGAGATTTCTGTGTCGACACAGAAAAGTAGTGTCGACACTTCAGGAAAAAGGTGTCGACACATCTAGGAAGTTGGTGTCGACACTTCAGAATATTAGTGTCGACACATGTCAAGTAGGTGTCGACACATCCAAAGTGGTGTCGACACTAAGTTTTTACTCAGAATTCTCTAAGTAAAGTCTCGACTATGTGTCGAGTTATGTGATGTCGACACATAAACAAGTGTCGACACATAAAATCTGTTTACTAAACTTGTGTCGACACATATGTGTCGAGACATTATAAGTCAGTGTCGACACTTATTGCCAGTGTCGACACAATTTAAGTTAGCTGTCCCGCCTGTTCATCTTCAAAATTAGAAAGGTATAAATAGGGTTTTGTCTTAGTTTGTCGACACGCTTTCAAAGTTTCGAGACCAAACTTCTGTGTCGACACCTCTCTTCTCTCAAGACAAATTCTACAAACCCTAATGGCGCCTAAGCTAGAGGAGAACGTCAACGAAGGATACGAGCTGGTGCGCGGTGCTTTTGAGGATGCTGATCAAGAAATCAAGAACGTGATAACCCTAGTAGCAGATTCAGGGTTAGGATATCTTGTTTCAGAACCGACAAAAATCTGGAAGAAAGAGGTACTAGAATTCCTCAATGGAGCTAAGATAGACGAAACTGGATTCAAAATCAAATCCAGGTTTCATGGTGAGAAGGTGAAAGTATCACCTAAAAGTCTGAGGAAGATTCTACAGCTACCAAGAACTAAAGAGGAAGATGAGATTACAGCATCAAAGACCAGGGAAGCTCTAACCTGGTGTGGACTAGATTCCAAGATGAAGATAGGATCTGTGTTTAACAGGAAAGACATGAACAGCCAAGGCAAATTCATGTCTGAGATTGTTGGAAAAGTAATTCTCAGTAAGCCAGGAGGGCATGATCGGAGTATCTGCCTCTATGTTCAATATTATGACCAGGATTATCTTCACTCTAAACACAGACTGGTCAGTTATAGTGTTTGAGAAAATCAAAGAAAGCTTGAAGAAGCCCAACCAGGGCAGGATTTTAAGTCTTTACCTTGCTGGTGTAATACCTGAAGTTATGAGTACAGCTGCTGGAAGTAAAATAAATCACATGAGAAAAATGGATTGAGTTGTTCTCTAGATGGGACAGGGTGTTGACTAAGGAGATGCCAACCCCTGAGAAGATAGTTTCTGAGAAGGAGATTCCACTAAAGAAGAAAAGGAAAATTGCCCCAGTGGCTCAAGAGTCCACTAGCAGCTCAGACAGTGAAGAACAAGTTGTCTTCACTCCAGATGAAAATGAGGAAGAGCCTGCTGTGAAATCTCCTGCTCCTCAAGATGATGCTGAGATCCAGGGGGAGCTACCTCAAGCTAGCCCCATACACAAGGATCAAAGCCAGGGGGAGCTACCAGTTGTAGATGAACCCACTACACTGGAAAGTGAACAAGCAACTAACATTATCCTAGAGGTAATCACTGAACTCAATAATTTAGATTTTCCTATAGAAGATACTGATTTGTCTGATGATCATCAGCAAACTCAGCTGGATCACCAAGTCCCAGATGCTGTCTTGGAAGACACATCTGTTGCAACTCCAATAGTTCCTGATCCAGTGGTTGAAAAGACCAGAATTTATCCTGCTCAGTCTCCACAAGATATACCATGGAAGATCTTTTCTTAAATCTAGATCAAGCAGACTTTGAAAAAGAAATATATACTGCTGCTGAAGGAGATAATGCTGCTGCTGAGGGGGAGCAAGTGCACATTCATGAAGATGAGGAGGCTACCAGGGCTAAGAAGCAGAAGCTTTATGTATTCAAAAGAAGGAGTCAAAGTTATAAGAAGGCTCTACAATCTATTGCACCACAGCCTATAGTTCAGCAAACACCATCAGTTGATTATAGTGCTTTAATAGTGGCAATGCAAATTAAACTGGATGAGCACAGGCAGGCAATAGAGAAGTATGTGGATGAAGGGCAGAAATCATTGCAATTTGATCTGGCCCAGGATATTAAATCCATAAGATTTGAGATGAATCTTAACAAGAAGGAGATGACAGACTGTTTCCACAAGGGTGGAAATGCAGTGGTGTACTTGGCTACACACCAGGAGAAGATAAAAGTACAAGTGGATGACATGGCTGTGAAGCAAGGTTATGTTCTTGAAAATCAGATAAAATGAATGACAATCTTACTGCATCTCACAATGCCATTGTCACAGAACTGAAGAATCTAGCTGCAGGGCAGACTCCAGCTATAGCAAAGCAGATTTTGACAAAGTATTCCTAGAAGAAATCACTGCTCTTAAAACTGCCATTCAAGACTCTCAAAGAATATAACAACAAAACTCCAAAGGTTAAAACCTTTCTTCAAAGATGGAGTTAATTACTTGGATAATCAGGTGAGATTTCAAAAAGATGATGTGAGAGATCATATAGAACGAGAAGTCATAAAGGGGGAGAGGGTTTTAGTCAAGGCCAGCTCTGATCATGCCAAATGGATATCAAATTCTATCAGAGCTACCCTGGGTTATCCTCCTCTTTGTGATGATGATAATGTGACAGAATCTGGAATTCATCCTGCCTATCTAGGAGGGGAGCAAGCTGAAGTGGCTCAAGTCATCTACCCTCCTCCAGATTTTGACATGATACATGCTGATGTACAGTCTATGTATAGCCCACCTGGGGGCAAGGACAATGTATTATTGAAAAAGTTGTTCAGCCTATTTCTGAAGCCATGCAAGAGCACTGCAGAGAAAGAAGAAGAAACTAGATTGTCAAAGAAGAGGTTTAGGAACAAGCTGAACAAAGACCAGACTTTGAGCAGTGGAGCCCTACCTCTAGAAACATTATATTAACTGCCTGGAAAGCTGCCAAGGATAACATTCAAGACAGGAACAAATGGTTTTCTGAAACTGAATGGACGAAACATGAATCAAGACAGGAGGCATAGTTCAATACAGAAGGAAGGCCAAGATGGGAAAGCTACCTCCTACTGCTCAGGAGCCTAGCAAGTACTTTCCTAAGCCATACCATTATTTTGAAAGGCAGAAGATTAAAGCAGAAGAGCTTAAGAAGAAAGACTTGAAAGGCAAGAAGCATGCTGATGCTGAAGTTGCAGATGCTCCTGTTCAAGCAAAAGTTCAAGTTGGAAAAGGAATTGTGATTAAGGAGCCAGAACAGAAATAGATTTAGAATTTTCTTGAAGTTTACTTTGTAATCTTTTTGATGTAAAACATTTTGTGAACTTCTGAAAAAGAATATGACAGATATTAGAACAATGTGTTATATGTTAAATCTATTTCATATTTGTTCTGTGATGATGTCTATGTCTATTTCATATTTGTTTTGTGATAATTTCTATGAATACATGTGTGATTGATACATGTTTATGTTTACCCTGCTGTATATAATCCTGCTTTACATCATTTTGTAATTTTATTTATGAATGGTGTATATAAATGACTAAGGGTTATGACTTCTCCAAATAGGGGGAGATTGTTGGGTACATTGGTTTAAATGTACCTGATTTGAAGAAGCCTCACCCAACTCAATGATATACATCAAAATGTATTTGATGTATTTTGAGTTACATGTGCAGGTTAAGTATTTGCAGGAAATGATGAAAAAGTTTCTAAGTCCATGTGTCGACACCCAGAGGGAAAGTGTCGACACTTAAGAAGACTTGTGTCGACACCCAGGCAAGCAGTGTCGACACTTGGAGTCATTGTGTCGACACCAGGGATGCTGAGTCGACACCAGACAGAAAGTGTCGACACAAGGAGCTGTGTCGACACTCAATGAAGAAAAGCCAGTAAAGCTGTGTCGACACTTAACAGTTGTGTCGACACCCATGAAGCTGTGTCTACATCAGAAAGTGTCGACACTTGGAGCTGTGTCGACACTCAGCAAAAGTCAGCAGAGACTAAGTACAAGTGTCGACACTCAGAACAATGTGTCGACACTTAGCAGAAGAGTCAAACACTGAAGTAAGTGTCGACACCCAGAACAATGTGTCGACACTTAGCTGAAGACTCAACACTTGAAGAAAGTGTCGACACAAGGAGCTGTGTCGACACTTAGCAAAGAACACAAAGTTCAAGAATATTCTAAGTACAAGTGTCGACACTAAGGGAATGTGTCGACACTCAGCCAGAGTCTCGACTGAAGATGTAATGTCGACACCCAAAGAGCAATGTGTCGACACTCAACAAGTATCAACAATGAAGACATGTGTCGACACCAAGAAGCAGTGTCGACACTTGACAGATTCAACACATGAAGATGTGTCGACACAAAGGTGATGTGTCGACACTTAGAAGAATTCAGCAAAATACTGAAGTACAAGTACTTGTGTCGACACTCAATTCAGTGTCGACACATGAAGAAGAAGTAGTGTCGAGATAAAGAATCAACAACACAAGGAGTTGTGTCGACACCTTGTAGACTAGTGTCGACACTTAGACAACATGTGTCGACACTTGGTCTATAAGTGTCGACACTTAAAGACAGAAAGTCTCGACACTTAAGACAGTTACAGAATTTTCAAGAACTGACTGGATGACTTGACAGCTGCCATTCCAGCCGGTCTACAGCACTTGTCAGAGTTGTCAGAATTCAGTTATGAACGGGCAGCCGGTTACATGAAGAAGCCTTATAAATAGGCTATATACTGTGTCTACAAAAGAGATGATCAACAAGTTGTTGAAGAGATTGAACACAAGTCAAGTTCAGATTTAAAGAAGATCTAGCTATCAAGTGAAGATCTAAGAAGTTGGAGAGAGAGAGAGAGCTCATCCAAGAAATCAGCTGTTGGAACCCAGCTGAGAAGAAGGATTCAGATTAGTCTGAATCTTAAGAAGCAGAGATCAAGGATCAACTGCAGAAGGAGTCAATCTATTGAGTTCTACTTTCAAGAAGCTTTGAAGAAAGCTAAGTCAGATTGAGTCCAGCTGAGTTCTTCCAAGAACTCATCAAGAATCTCACAACTTATCTCTCTTTCATCTAAGTTGTTGAGTTTATACTTTAGTATTCATTATAACTTGTAGGATCCTTAGGGATCTGAGATTGTAAGCCTGCAATTATAAAGGCTGAGGGTAGGAGAGTTAAATCTCTGAGTGTAGGCCTTGGTGGTTGAGTGTAGGCCTTGGTGGCTGAGTGTAGGCCTTGGTGGCTGAGTGTAGGACTTTTTGGCTGAGTGTAGGCTTTGTGGAAAAGCTGAGTTGTAGGGCCTTGGGCCTGAGGTGTAGGAACCAGTTTGGGTTCTGAGATTGTGGAGGAGTTTGGCCGAATCTAGTACACTACTAGATAGGCGAAGGGGGAAAGTGGATGTACCCAAAGCTTGGGGAACCACTATAAAACTCTGTGTCTACTGTGTGATTGTTGTTAGCTGTGATTGTTGCATATGTGCTGTGTTATAGTAGATAGAATTCTGTGAAATTAACTGATTGCTGCCATAAAAAGTTAAAAAGAATTAGGTCACCTATTCACCCCCCCCCCCCTCTAGGTGTTTAGGTATTATATCTTTCAGGTTCCCCCTGCTCCTATCTCACCTCCTGCCGAGGCTGCTCTTCTGCTCTTCTCACATTGGTGACGCGGCCCCGCCACTGATCATTCCTGGCTCCCCGGCCCTGATCCTCAGTTGGCCGCTTCCGGCCTTGGTTAGTATGCCAGTCTGCCTCGATCCTTTTTTCCATCTCCAATATCCGAGGAATAGGCCCGTCAGACACAAACAATAGAGCCTCCCTCAGATCCTCTCGCAGGCCCTTATAAAACCTCTTGGTGTAACCTGCCTCATCCAACTGGTAGGAATCTGCAAACCGGGCCAGATGGTTGAACTCCCGATGGTACTCCAACACTGTCTTGCTGCCTTGTCTCAACTGTAGGAATCTATCCTCCAGCTCGTCTCTGGCCGACTGTGGAACAAAATGCTCCAATAGTGCGGCCCTGAATTCCCCCCAAGCCATCTCAGCAACCTCTCTGTCAGCAAACATCATGACCAACGACGTCTTCCACCATCTCTTAGCATGGGACTCCAAGCAAGAGACTACTCAGGTCACACTCTCCTCCCATGGGCACTGGATCCCGGTCAGCATCTCATACATAATGTCCAGCCATTCCTCCGTCCGAACGGCCGACTCTGTCCCCAAGTAGGTTGGGGGAGAAAGTCCTCGGAAAATGCTCAGCCAGTTGGCCCCCGAGTTTGGCTGCGAAGCCGGAACCTGTTGTGCCCTAAATGCCTCCAGGATAGCTGTCAGAGTCTGTCTAATCTCTGACTGTAGGAATGAAGTGGGGACCGTGGGAGGTGGTGCATCATTCAGAGTCTGCTGGACTCCGCCTTGTGGCGTAGGCTGTGCTAGGGGCTGCGTAACAAAAGCCTCCAGTAAGTAATCGACTCTAACCTAATTAAAAGTGGACGATTTAAATGTGATACCCCATATGGGCACACCACTACTTCCTCTGCTTAGTTTGTCCCCAAACTAAACCCGTGCGAGGGTGACCCAGGGGTTGTGGACTGCTAGTTGTCGATCGAGGTTCCCTTTTATACCACTTATAAGACCCCCCCCTTTTTTTCTTTTAAAAACATCGGGGTCTTAGGCCCAGAACTGCCGCTTTGCGGTGATACTTTTGCACCCGAGAAGGTCATCACTACAAAACGCTGGTCCTGCCGGCCAAATCGATCACAACTGTAGCCAATGGTAAAGCAAGTCCACAGAAATCACATATATAAATATTCTCCGCGAAGGGAGTATCCACAGATATGACAAAATACTAAATCTTGGGCTCATGCCCGGTACATCAAGTCCTCACTACAAATCTCTCAACGCAGAAGCAAATACTATAACTAATAATGAACAGAACTCACAGTCCCTGTCATCAGAACTCCGGTACTAGACTGGCCCATCTCCATGCGTGCCGACCTCCAGGGCTGCTCCTCTATGCTGGGCTCCACGGTCCCCTAAAATGTTGCGGTTCGAAAACCGTTAGTCTAAAAGACTAAGTCTTATCATCCCCCGCCCCTTCCCCCATGGTTCCTAGGCACCGAGCGGGGAAAAGGAAAGGAGAAGACATGAAAGTGGAGAATAACAAACAAGCAGGTGGCGATAGAACTAATCTAGCAGTTCTATAATATATAAGACAGTAATAAGGATATGAAAAACTGAATAGGAAGGTAACCTTAACTTATATGAAAAACACATAAGCCAAGGGATCTTTTGCAGGGCTCCTATCGTATAAAAAATCTCATACCAATTTATACGATAGGGTGACGGTTATCTAGCAACCTACATTTTATTTACTAAAATAGAACCTTAACTTATAAGCACGCTCGCACGAACTTATAAACCAAGCGGTCGTTTTGCAGGGTCTATTGTATAAGCGTCTCATACCACTTATACAATAGGTGTCGGGGTTCTATGCAATGATTATGCTATGAAATACAATTATGCCATGATGTGTACATGCAAGTGCAACTACCCACTTTGACTCTGTGTACACAGACCTTTAGTTCCCCCTTTCTGGAGCCGAACCTCCCAGGATACCTCCGTAGTGGCAAACGGAAGCGGTGGGTTGGGCCTCGCCCACCTCTAAACCGATAATTGCACTACCAGTCAGACCTATCGTACGCCTCTGTAACGCCCCCACTCGTCACATGGCATATAACGGTTGGTCCGTCCGGGGCCCCACGCCATAGGTCACGGACAAGTGACGGAATTACTTGTGGTGATCAAATTCTATTCGTATCCTTAACCCAATCCATTCTAGCGCAGCATTTTTAAGTTGTATGAACTCAAATCCAGGAATGTCCACTAATACATAAATTCCATATTTATATATATCCAAACCAGGAATGTATACAACCCACACACACATGGACTTAAGGCCTTACAGGTTTCTCTTTTTACACATATACAGGTTCGTACATCGGCACGCAGGCCGGCTACACATGAAATCCAACCACGATTCACTTGGCGTTCAAGGGCCTTAGCAGCAAGCTTCCAATCCGCTCATTTCATTTCAAGCCGCAGCACCTGCAAGTAGACATCCACCAAAGAGCGGCAAACAAAGTAACGGTTAGCTACAGCTGACCAATTATAACAACCTGACCCCATACCCGGGGCAGCGGTTCCTTCTATGTATGCATTTGTAAGTATAATAGCTAACAATCACAATCACACACATCAAATCACAAACGCCGACCGCACCCAGACGCTTCGTGCACTCAGGGCACCTTACGGTGTACCGGAAACCCGTGGTAACACCACCAACGAACGATAATTAACTTGTTGGCTGGCCGGTCCTAGTCACCCCAACACGCATGCTGGTTGCATTCCGCCCAAACCAAGCAGAGGTAGGTACCGCATGGAAAACATGAGTATTAATCCATCAGATCGACCCACTTTTATTTCGGTGTAGCAAGTCGGGTTATCGCACGCTCCCGAACACTGCCACCAATCGATCTCTCCACATGCCCAGGTACAGGTTAGCCTTGCCCGTGCCCACATCGTCACTGGCACACCGTGACGCGGGTCGGCCTTCCCTTCCTAGGTAGCCGCAGCTTTTCGCTCTCGCAGAGCAAACGAGCACACACAGCGCTCACATCACAAGGAGCTTACACAAAGCATCCAAGATCATATCCATGGCTAGTTCACGCATGAGCATACCATCCACACATAGCATTCATTCATAAAGCATATAGCTCATCTTTGAAAACCCTCGGAGTCTTCTCCGGTTTACCCATGATCATCGCCAATCCAGACTAACGGTCCAGATGGGCTTCACACAGCATGCCTATGTTGTACTTCACAATTCCGGCTCTAGATGCAGACTCAACGATGGAATCACTTTGCGAATCCACCTTTTGGTGGAGGATTCCATGCATATGCAGACTTCGATGTCCAAGAAGGAGATCGTTACCCTTGAAGATCGCTTCGGTGCCATGAAGTAGCCGGAAGGAAGTCACCGCCTTGACTTAGTCTTCACGAATCCCCTCTTGGATCTTCGCTCCGCACTCCACAGCTCCTCCAGCAGCTGGCTTCTCTTCCTCCTTCCTTCCCTTGCACTCCCCTCTTCTTTCTCTCTCTTGAAATGAGAAGAAAAAGAACAAGATGAAGAGGAAGGGTTTAAATCCCTTTTTCCCCGGCCTTAGCAACACATGGACAGAGCCTATCCGTTGGATCCAGGAATAGGGAATCAAACAGCTCAGAATTGTCTAGAAAGGCATGAACACGGCCTGACACGCCCTGGGACACGCCCGTTCACAGGCCGTGTCCCTTAAGCGGCAGTCAACCGACTTAAAGCCAATACACGGCCGTGTGACATGCCCGTGTCACGGGCCGTATCCCCTGACACGCCTTCAGACATGCCCGTGTCTGTGGTCGTGTTCATCAGGCTGCACAACCTCAAAATCACTCGAGACTCACACGGCACTGGGACACGCCCGTGTCTCAGGCCGTGTGCACCTAGATACACTCGTGTCCCGCAAACACGCCCCGACTCTAAATCATCGAGCTGAGATCGTCGACCGTGCTGACATGCCCTGTGATACGCCCGTGTCACCGGCCGTGTCCCTTACTCGACGATCCCCGCTCGACGCTCGATGCTCGATGATCGACGCTCGACGATCGACAAGCAAAATCGTCGAACTGAGGGGACACGCCCCCTGTCACACTCGTATTATAGGGCGTGACCACCCAAACACTTCGTCGACCGAAAATTCGTCGACCAGACACCCAACTCCTCAATACAGGCACAACACGCCCTGTTACACGCCCGTGTACCAGGCCGTGTCACCCCACCTGAAACCCAAATCTCTTTTTTTGGGGTGTTACGCCTCGACGCTGGTGCACTAAGCGGAGCTCCTGCGTACTCTTGTCGGCTGGCGCACCGGACTTCATTTGGACAAGTGCTAAACCACACTCGCCGAGTCAACGTGTTCTCGTCAGTGCATCGACTCTCCAACACCGAAGACCCACCACCTTATACTTTATACACATGCAACCTTATGTATCAGCACCGAGCTAAAGCTCCCCGGACCAACCCGTCCGTCACAACAACAACCGAGCCCAAGCTCGTCGGGCCATCCTGCCCATCACAAACAGCAACCGAGCCAAAGCTCGTCGGGCCAACCTGCCTATCATAAACAACGACCGAGCCAAAGCTCGTCGGGCCAACCTGCCCATCATAAACAACAACCGATCCAAAGCTCGTCGGGCCAACCTGCCCACCACCAAAACCACTAAGCCAACAGCCCGAGTGACCCATCCTACCACCCCGAGATGTCGAGGTGAGTGAAGTTGAAACCCTAGATTTACTAGTTACTCTTGCATTTCAGTTTTGCCTATAATTTAGGTTTAGCCCAGGACTGCCCAAGGTATACCCCGTGAAGGGCTCTCAAAGGCACTAGGAACTATGATGGGATTACGCTCAAAGCTCCATTTCGCAAGACACTTATTCTTGTTAGTTAATACCTAACTCCTAGTCCCTTAAAAGTTGCATTGGGTCTAACCTTAGTGCATTTAACCTTTCCTCTCTACGGGAAAGACGATCTTTCATCGATCCCGAGCACCGCCTAACACTAGCAAATACAACCCTTTTACTCATCCTACTTCTAATGGTGAAACTTATTTTTATCTATCCAAACCAGCCAACCACTAATCCCAACTCATGTGTTCAAGTTATACTCCAACATAGTTTCTGCAGTTTTTACTATATGCATACCACTTAAGCTATATGACTCGTAAAATGGGTGATATACCAAATAATCAGCCAGTACTACTATAATAATTATTGGAAGGCTATTATGACCTTTGTGGCCTAAATCCAGAATTTCCCCATTTTCCTATTTATCTGATAATTTATTTAATTATTTTAGTAGCCAAAAATCCCAAGTTTGAACATGAAGTATCAATTTCAGACAAGATAATATTCCACTAAATTTATATTGAATACAAAATGAATAAATAACTTAAAATCCAAAGTCTCCCACCTTTTCAGCAAGATTTAAGCCCTTAATTTTAATTTCAAATATATCACATAATAAATCATTTTAAGAGAATGTACAGCATTAATACTTCCAAAAATTCAGAGAAAATTCAAGGATAATTGTAAGGTCATTTAAGTACTCTATATCAAGTTTCGCAATTTATCTTTGAATAATAAGGTCTATACTTGATTTTCTCATAATATCCCAAGTTAATGGGTTAATGAACAAGGTATAACAAATATTCATCTAAAACTTCCAACTAAATTCCCATATGAGCATAATGAACTAGGAACACTACTTATCAAGTTTCATAATTTGTCAATAAGTATGGAGCTCTGTAAGAATTATTTAGCAAATTCCCAAATTTATGAACTTGTGAAGTAGATACACTAATTATGTATTCAAAAATTCTATTAAAATTCATATATGATCAACATGGTATAAAACGTACTTTGCAAAATTTTCATGACATTCCAGTGGGCAGTGGGATCATAATGACCAATTCATTAATTAGTGCAATCCCATTGGTTACAAATGAAGTGCTAGTAATAATAATCCAAAATTCCCAAATAAATTATCAGAGGCTCAATATATCCTTATGACCACACTACCTAAATTTAATTATATTTTAAGGGGTTTCACTAACCTATCCTATCACTATAAGGTTTATGCCCTAAGCTAGGGTTAGGGTTTTGTGGGGCCCACCATTTCCAAAATCCCTTAATAGTTTTACCAGAGGGTTTTATCTACCCTAGCACCCTCTCTACAAAATTTCAAGTCCATTCAAGGTGTTTTGGCCTCATGCTCTTCACAAGGCACAAAAACCCTTTCTTAGGGCTTAGCCTTAGATCTTAGGGCAAATCAATTCCAATCTACCCCATCTTTCATGGGAAGATGCAAAAAGTTATGCCAAGCCAGGGGCCCAAATTCCAACCTCTGTTGAGGTGATTTGGCCACTCAAAACCAAAAGTGCACTTTTTACCAAAATACCCTTTTTAGGGCAAGTCTAGGGTTTGCATGATTTCAATTCAACCCACCTCCAAATACGATGAAATTTTAACCAGAGCTTTATAATACCACCAAGAACCACTCACCAAAATTCGGGTGAGTTTTGAGGCCATTTGGCTCTTAAATTTATTAACCCTAGATAAATTAAATAATTTCCAAAATTATAGAAAAAATGTCCCCATAAATTCCCATTTTTGGGAAGGACCTAGATATGGACTAGGGTGACTTCCTGCCAAATTGTAGGTTATTTGGAACACAGATGAAGTGTGGGCACTCAATTTAATATCTGGCTAGCTCTAGGTGTAGGCCCCACCAAAATGAGTGCCCTGGTCAAACCGGGCAACCAAATTAGTCCACATAAATTTTGTTGTACAATAGACTCTCCAGGCTACAAATTTTATGTTGGTGACTTTTTTTTAGTTGAGGGGCCTAAGTATTTTTAAAAATTAAAACCATTAAATATGAAATGTGTGATAGAATTAAATAATTAGAAATTATATCCTATAGTATATTATCATATATAGCACGAATCTTGACGCAATAGTGGACGACATCCCTTCATCTTCTACCTCCAGCCGACGGTCTGGATTGGATCTTCCTGGAGCGTCTTCCAGCCGCTGCCGCCGGCGATCCGGCCACCTCCCCGGCCGGCCACCGCCACCACCACCTCCGTTGAGGTGGCGGTTGTCGCCAGGCGGCGGCACAACCTCCAGAGAGACTTATTCTGGCGATCCCGACAGGTGAAAATTCACGGAAAATCCATGAAATTTTGAACTTGTATCGGGCTCAATTGAGCCCGAACCTTGGCCCTAAAGGATGATATGATCTACCCATGAAGGAGAGGAGGAGGACCTTTCTGGCGGCCTGAAGTCGGGAAGATCGCCGGGAAACCATGGTGGTGGTGGTGGTCAGATTTCTGCAACTGTACAGTGGAACTGCTTGGCTCCTTCAGGTAAGTGGTGTAAATGACTCCTTGGAGTTCAGTGAGGCTTTTAAGACGATGAAATGAGGTGTTAGGTGGCTGTAGGAGATCTTGCCATTATTGGTCCTTAGTCAAGGTTGGCGGCCATGGTAGGTGGGGGGTGAAACTTGGCTCCAACCAGTCAAGGATTAGTTGGTTGAATTGGGGATGCATTCCTTATCTTAATGAACTGAATGGGGAGGTTGGGGAAGGGGAAGGAGGAGCCCAAAGTCCTCCATTACTTTCCTTCATTTTCTCTCTCTTTCCTTTGGTGATTTTTCTCTCTCCTACACACCAAGCTGAATTTGACTCCTACCTAACCCAATGGCAGCCCACATGTTCATTTCATCCATCAAGACAAGGTTAGCCCAAGTGAATTGGGCTTGAGCTTGAGTTAGCTCATTTGGGCTAGCTTGACCTAAACCTTGACTATGGTTGACCTTGGTCAATTTGGTCTTTGAGGTTGCTCCTAATGGATCCTTGTTGACTCATTGGCCTCCACTAAGGCCTAGGTAGGGTGGTCTTGGCCCTTTGGAGGACACTTGACCCTTAGGCAGGGTACCTTGACTACTTTAGGGCTAGAGTTGACTTTGGTCAACTTAGCCTTTTTGATTGGTCCCAATGGGTCCTTGGTGACTCATTGGCCTCTCACTAGGGTTATGAAGGTATGTGTGGGGTCCACTTGGCTAAGGGAACTTCAATTGGCCCTTGTGCAGGTTAGTTTGACCCATTTAGGGTTAGAGTAGACTTTGGTCAACTTAACCCTTTGGACTGCCCTCCATGGGTCCTTAGTGACCCATTGATCCCACTTTACGTCTAGAAAGTCCTTAGTAGGGTTAGTTGGGCTTTACTAGGGTACACTGCCCTTAGTTAGGGCACCTTGCTTACTTTAGGCTTATGGTGGTTCTAGGTCAACTGAGCCACCTTGGGTCGACTTCAATGGACCCTTAGGGCTCCAATGGATCTTACAATGGGTTGATGGGACCATGATGTGGTCTTGAAGTCTTGGTGAAGACCCATGGTCATCTTAAATAAGGGTTCAGAAATCTACTATATGCAGACCACACAACCCAATCACTTTTATTCCCAAGTTCACTTGATCTTCTTGGGCTTTCTAGGGTTTTGTCATGACCTAGTCATGACAAAACCACTCCTAGGGGTCTAGTTGTTTGAGGGATGTTACACCAGGTACTAAAGTCGCAACAATCTCGGATGAGGCTGTTGCCAAAATAGTGCAATCGTTGCTTCTAAATTTTGCAAGGATTGCCCAATAAAGAAAAGTCTTTCCTGTTCCTCCCGGTCCATCAACAAAGAAGGTAGCACTGCATTTTTTCGTTATAGTCTCACTTATAGGGTTGAATGTGTTTAATTGATCATTATTTAGTGACTCAATAGCGTGGAGATCTTCAGGCGGAGTAAGTATCGCTAATTCATGCTGTAGAATACTAGAGGCATTTTGTAAATCTTCAAAATCAGCACTGATTGTTGGTAAGTCAAACTCTTGTAGAGTGCGTTTGTGCTCATTGAGAATTCCTGCTATATTGTATAGTACTTTATTCTTTATGTAATTTGGATTGCTTGTCGATGCAAAGTCTTCAACCATGCTAATGTAATTTTCTTCCCATAGTGATCGTACTGCTATAGGATTAGAGTACAAAAGAATAGTTACAAATAATCTTCTAAGAGTAGAAGGCATGTGGAATAGTCTAGCCTCTGATAAGCATTCACGAGTACTATTATCTTGTTCAAGCAACCCGTAAGCCTCTGCCGACCGTTTGAAAGTGCTGTGGTGAACATCGTTAACAGTTAGAAGATCATCAAAAGATTTCGGGACTCGTACATGTGTTAGAAGAAGTCGAAGGAAAAATCACTCGCCTTCATTTGGTGAAACAGCATAGAGCCTACCCACAACCTTTTGATTGGTTTACCTTTTCTTCCACTTTTACTCTGGCTTTAACCATCTATAATACTTCGGAAATTCCATGTATAGGTACTTGTGCTCTTCCTGACCATTCATGTCAACTTGAAAGAATTCAGTCAGCATAGTTCGAGAGTTACAGCCATTGGCCAATATCGACGTTATGTTTTCATCATTGTGAAATAACACCTGATGCTTGTTTGGTAAGTGAGCTTGCAACCTTTCAACGGATGGATAAATTCGATTCATCGAGAATTTAAATATTTTTCATAATGATTCAGGTGCGCATAGCCATCTTCCTTCGACATGCTTGTTGACCTCGTCATAGTTTGGTGCTGAATGAACCTCAAACGCTATGTGATCTAGGCCTTTGTAGATATATTTGTATAGGTATTTGATACTTTTGATACTACAGCATACTTCGGAGTTTAAATGACATTTGTATTTTAGTAGTAACCATGAGTTATATGGGACCACCCCTCTGTTATCAACAAAGGCTTCTTCATGTTCGTTTATTCTAACTGATCTGTTGTCATTGCGACGTCGGTACAGAGGATAAGAGTCAACACCTTGCACTGTTGTAGCCGCATAGGGTTTAGGATGTCCCTTCTTGCAGTAAGAATCATGCATGCATGGGGCATTTATTTTGTAGGCCCCGCAAGGGCCATGGATCATATGTCGTAATACAATCGCGTATAACTCAGGCTCTGATTGTTGGTCTAGGAGTTCCGCTCGAACAACTATATCGTAATCATCTGGTGAGTTTAATTTATCACCTGTATCAAAAATAACTAACATGTGATATTGTGACAGACCATGCTTCTGGAACTCAATTACATGAACATGTGCAATAACCATGCCTAGAACACCTCTGTGAAAAATATCTTCTTAAAGCTCCTCATATTTTGCTCGGAAAATTCTTGTCAACAAATTTGGACAAGCATGCGGATCCTATACAAGTAGAAGCTCTAAGGTGATTTCATCCCAAGATGGATTGCAGGTCATTGTTATAAATAATCTGGTCTTCCATAATGTTGAAAAATAGACATTGCATCTTGATATCGCTGATACATATCCCTTGGGCTCCCAATGAAAGTGGAGGGCAAGATGGTTTTTCGCCCAATATTTTCTGAAAAAGTAGTGAATATTTTTATTAATTATTGTTGTAATTAAGTTAGCAAAGCAAATCCAAAGATCTGAAGACAAACCTCCACTTGTTTTGTCTGCATTGAAGCAATCTTGTAGCCCTTCATATAGTTCAGCACGAATGTCTTTTTGGTGGTGTCGAATCCAATTCAACTTATGAGTTTCTATTTTAGCATAGTTATCTACTACATATTGCTAGAGTAGACGACCACCAAGTAGAAGCAATGATGGTGAATGCTGATGTATCTTGATGTAAAGAAACACAATAAAATTGAATTTAATTTTTCGAAGATAAGAGATACCTGAAAATCTTCGTATTTACACAGTCTAATACCTGTAATAAGTAGGAGTAGTTGTCACAGCAAGAGACCTTTCTTCCTTGTGTTGTATTTAGATTGCATGACCACCCATATTTACCATGCAGCAATAATAATGGATACAGCAGAGGATCATAATACCCAGAGTAGTCTTTGACATTAAGTAATTGATCTTCGGTGGTCTGCATAATTATGTCTCTATCATTTGAACCCAGTATGTATTCTACACCGACCAGTACATCAGTGACTTGTGATGTCGTAGGTAGAGTGTACTGACGATTTGCGGCTGGACGTTCACGTATAAGCAACCTGCAATCTAGAATATCAGGTCTCTGCGCAAATTGTCTCAGTGTTTGGACGAAAGGATTCTATCTGTTGAGTATGTGCTTAATCTTTTTGAGCATTTCAGTTTGTACTATAGCGTTCTCATCCAGACGATGTTCTGCCTCATGCTCTGTGTCATAGATGAACATTTGCAGAAATCTCGGGCGAGTTCCCTGTGGCGGTAGTAGGCTTCCCAACCGGTGATATATAGTGTTGTGTGCTCTGAAAGTGTAAAATCCACTGCTTGTCTGTGGTATGTCTGAGTCCAGGTTGACTCCCATTGAGGTAAATGAGAAACAATGATTGTAGGAATGTATATAATGCCTAAAATGTCATCCCTGAGCAGTCTGATCTGTGAACAGTGAGTAGAGTTCTTCTGGCGCTGGTATTACTGGAATGTGTATTTTTCCATCTTGACAACATAAACTGCATGTTTCGTGCATAAACAATTTTGCATTACAATGTATACAGTAATTTGGTGGAGGGAGTTGCATTCGTTGTACTATAGTTCTTTGGTCACTTTGTCAGGATGACTTACAAGATGTAGTTGTTGATGTATGTATAGTTTATTCTGGTCGTGGTCGGTGTGGTAGTTGTGGTTGTTGCTCAGAAGTAGACGCCTCATTTTGATGTGTTGGTTGAAAGTTAAAGCGTATTGGAGTTTGAATGTTTGAGATAGTGATTCTTCCGACGACTGCAGAGTTCAGATAATTCGTTAGGGTGAATAAACGCATTGGTGAAATACTGCTTCAGAACAGGTGAGAGTACCCGGAATAATTGTCTAGTCAATTTAGTTTTGTCATATTTGACGTTGACGTCTCATGTCAGTTAGTTTTTGCATTCTTGCGCACCGAGCATTTTTTGGGGCAATTAACAGTGAGTCTCGAATGAGATCAATATGAAGATTGAGTGTTGTAGGTTGAATGCCATGGTCATCGTGATGTACACGCAGTTCTCTTAGCTTTAGCATTCATGCAGCTCTTGCGGAACGCTGCATTACCAGTTGTTGCATTCTTTTTGAATCCCCAACAGTGGCTATCGAGCTTGAGAACTCTACAAATATGAAGAAAGTAAGATTATTTATATCTTAGTTGTTGAAATAAATGTGGAGAAGCAGTGTATATACGAATCGCATGTTGCAAGGGAGGATGGACGGCCACGTTGTTTTGTGTACGTTGATGGCAAGTCACGGTATTTGTATTCGTTGTGTCGTTGCCTATGTTGAAGGTTTAAAAATCGAACCCTTCTTGAAATTCGTTGCGCATCTTGTATAAGTCTTCTCGTTGCAGCAGTTGACCGTAAATGACTGGAAGAATGTGTTGAGAGTTGGACTTTATTAGTGTGTAGATTTGACATTTGCATACGTAGATATCTACGTCTTGCATTTCTCTGCTCATGTTGTTGTATAGTTAGTGGACGTCTTCAGGATGTGTTTTTCATTTCCTCACCATGACATGATGCTCCTATCGAAGCACTTGTACTCGGCAGCATTTGAAAAGATTCTTTTTATTACGAAAACAAAAAAAAATAATGAGTGAATTCTTCTGTAAAGTTGACAGAACTATTACTTAGAATGAAATAAGCGTGGACCAAATCAAAATTACCTAGAATCAAATTGCTCATGGGGGAGTACTCGTGGAACATTCCAAATGGCAAGTAAGTTACTGTACCAAAGTAGATAAAATTACCTGGACTTGTTGCATTAATGTTGGTTAATGCTGGTTGTTTGTGTGGTAGTTAATTCCAAAATCGGATCTCAATTCTCTGATCAACAATAAATTCCCAATAAAAACTACAATCCATTTGAAGCCACCGGGGACTGCATAAAACCTGTCATGGAAGAATCCAAGGATATCATAAGTTGAAACATCAACACATAATTCAAATGCCTCATCGTGATTTCTGGGAATCAATTGCATGGAACAATTGCAGCCCAAACCATCCCAAGAATCGGCTAGACAGAAACAGAATATTACCCAACATTTTTTTTGCAAGGGTGACAGATCGCCAGAGAAAAATCCAACACCGGTGAGCAAAATACATGGTAAACCGAAAGATTAACACTTGAAGAAACTCGATTGGAATGTGAGTTATCTTCCTTCAAGCATTTATGAATTCAAAAAAAATCGAACATCGCGGAGGCAAAAATGAAATTAGGGATGAAGAATGTGATGAACGCGCATTTTTGAATCCAAAAAAATAATTGAATGTAGAAGAGGCAAAAATAAAATCAGGGGTGAAAATGGGATGAACGCATACCTTAGGAAGAATGCAAAGGCGGGCGATTGGAATGGACAGGCGGTTAGGGTCAGGCGTGCAGAGCGTAGACGGAGGGGAGCCTAGGCGGAGGAGAGTCTGGGCAGAGGAGATGCTCTGGTCGGGCAGAGAGGAGGTCCGGTGTGAAAGTGAGGGTTAAATCTGATATACTCTAGAGGGGGTGAATATAGTATCTTTAAAATTTTCAATGCATTTTTGCTGATTAATAAAAACTAAAGAGTTGAGAATCTATTTGATACCAGAATTTGGCTGAGAGTAAAAATCAGTCCTAGGATAAATTAATCTACCACAGGCACAGCAGAAATTAAACTAACTATCACATGCACAACAAACCTAACTAGCACGGGCACAATAAGAACAAAAGAAAAAGATGGCAACCAGATAACACAAGAATTTTATAGTGGTTCCTCAACCTGGGTACATCCACTCTTCTACCACCTTGGTAGGAATCCACTAATAGTTTTGATCAGGTGACTGCCACCAATGTACTTTTGATCAGGTGCTCAAAAACTAATCTCAAGTCTTTTGATCAGGTGACTTGCAACTAAGGAATAACTTTTGAACGAGTTAAAGAACCCTTTTACAGTGAGGGGATGAGAGGGTGATGGTGTCTTCTCTTTCTCAAATATAACTGAGAAGACTTAGTGGATCTTTGATGTTAACAAAGCTCCCCCGAGTTATAGAGTTGTTCAGGAAGATTGAGCTTTGCTTCAGGGTGAGTAGGTATTCAATCTTTAGCTTTGACCAGAAGATCTCCAGGAACTTCTTGACTGATAAAGTTTTGTTGTCCTTGAAGAATCCTGGAGTGAAGAATGAAGAAGACTCTTGATTTGAATATGTGTTCTTCTTATTTTGTATCTTGTGTTATTTCTCTGGTCTGGGATGCTTGTTTTGTTGACTCTATATCTGTGTTATTGTTCTTTGTATCTTGCAGTCTGCTTGCTGAGTATTTTGAGTGTGCCTGCTATATCTTGTCGAGAAGGAGGAAGAAATCCCTTTTTATATTTTCTATGAAATTTTCCTTTGAATTTTTGAATTCCTTCCTGCATTGATTACTAACGGCCTTGAGAATGTCTGCATTAATTGATTTCCCCAACTGTCTCATTGAAAAGTGGCAAGTAATAATCCTGATGAAAGTCATAATCAATGCTGCTTCTAACGGTAATATTTAGATAATATTGAGCATTGATTATTCAGGAATCACTGCAATAAAATAAGGATAGAAGGAGGAAAAAGTCCAAGTCTGGATCTACACAGAAATCGTCGAGCAAAGAACAAAATTCGTCGACCTGGTTCTAGAGTTCGTCGAGCTGAGAAGTTATATTCATCGACCAAATAATTGTTGTTCGTCGACCTGAGATCCAAGATCGTCGAACTAAGAACAGTTAACTATTTTCTCTAGAACCTTGCCAATTCTGTACATCAAGATCGTCGAGCTGATAATCTAACTTCATCGACTGGAGTTCAGTGAAATGTTTCTGGACTTAGAATATTGAGATGTTTCTGGACTAGAATGTTGAAGTAGAGTATCTAGAAATCGTCGACCTGAGAATCAAGTTCGTCGACCTGAGCACTGCTAACTGCTACTTGATAAAACTTGTCAAGACTGTGGTCTAATTTCGTCGAGCTGAGAACATGAATTCGTCGATTGGAGTTCAGAGAAATGATTCTGGACTTGGAATGTTGAAGTAGAGCATCCAGAAATCGTCAACCTGAGAACTAAGTTCGTCGAGCTCAACTCAGAGAATTATCTCTGAGTTCGTTAAGCTGAGCACGACTTTCATAGAGCTGAGTTCGACGAACGTCGAACTCATTTGCTGAGTCTTCAAAATTTCTCTAAGTCTTGAGTCTTCTGCAGTCTGTTGTTGGCTGATCCATGTAGTGTTAACTCTAAGGACATGACATATACTATAGGACACAGACATGACCCTGCTATACAGGTTGGGTCAAACATCCTAGTTTAGTGAACCTAGCCCAAATCCAACTAGGGATCCAACAATCTCCCCTTATTTGGGTGAGGTCACTAAATATAGACACACAATATTTACAAAGCAAGAAAAATATACCTGGCAGGAAATATTTAAAATATGCAGCAGATATATATGCAGAGAGACATTTGTGTCAAGAAATAGATAAGCAGTTTTAGGACAACAGAAAAAAAAAACTAAAACAGTTCAAAATTCATTTCTTCTTCTTTTGCTCCTTGTGCTTCTCCTCTTTAGCTTTTTCACCAGGCTGTGTAAACTTGATTTCCCTGTTTGGATTTACTGCTTGAGTCTTTGTCATTGTCATATCATCTGCTCCAATAATATTAAGGGAAGTAGCCCTTGGCACCACAGCTTCTAGATGCAATTTCATATAATCATCAACATTAAAGAATTTGTTAGCTTTGGCAAACCTGTTGAGTTCCTCCTTCCTGTATTTAGACATGGTTGAGTATTGAGAGGGATCCTTTCCTTCAGCTTTTGCCTTGTTGATCATGGATAGGCCAACCAATTTCTGGAACCTGGTCATCCTTGTAGTTGTAGCTGTTTCTGGGTCCTCAAAAGGTACATGAGAGGAGGCAGGACTTTTTGAGCTTTCAGCTTTCTGATGTTCAGTGATTTGTTGTTGTTGATGTTGATGTTGCTATTGTTGTTGTTGCTTGCCTGATGAATTCCTGTGCTGGTTGCTTCCAAAAAAGGAGAAGGACCTACCCTGATGTCTTTAATATGTTTGATATTGGGTAGTCCTCTGAGATGAAGGACCTGAAGCACCAGCAGCAGGTGGAGGAGGAGGAGGAGGGTCTTTTCTGAATCTTTGAGGAGGAGGTGAGTATTTCCTGCTCTTCTTTCTATCTTTCAGCTAGTTCTTGGATAGCAACATCCATGCTGGCATGCGCTTGTATGGAGTGATGTTCTAAAGAATGTAGTAGGGAGTATCATGTATTGGGTTGGGTTTTAGAGCAGGAGGTGGAGGAGCTTTCCTCTTCTTAGAAAGTTTTTTTCTTAGTAGATGAACTGTCATCTGAATCCTCATCATCATCATCATCATCATCTGAAGAGTCTTGAGGAGTATCATATAATGCATTTATTTATTTCAGAGTCTCTACAGATATCAAGGGTTTTTCTGCCTTGGAAGGAGCTGGAGGAGGAGCTGGAGCTGGAGCAAGAGAACTGTACACATCAGTACTTTCAACAACTGATTTATTCTCTTCTTCTATATTAGTCATGATCAACTCATCAAGATCAGGCATTGGAGAGTCATCCATAATAAAAGTTGGAGCAGAAATGACTTTGGGAGGGGATGAAATAATGACTGAATCAGCTCTTGGTGGAGATAGAATAGCAGGAGCCTCTGTAATAGCAAAACTATCCTTGAGTTGCTTGGCAACTTTGGGGCTTATTTGGGGAGATATGTGGAACTATAGACAAAGATGGCTTTATGCTATAGTTTGGCAGAAAGTTCAAATGAACTGTATCAACAATGTTCAATAAATTTACAAGATTTACTGTGGGATTTATAATGTAATCACCAACAGATTATATTTCAGCCAAAACAGGCTCATCCAAATCCATATCAGATTCAATGAAATAAAGTAAATTAATTAAATCATCAGCTGCTGCTACATCTACATCTGCTTCTGCTGTTAAATCATCAGCTGCTGCTTCTTATGCTGCTTCTTCTGTTACTGCTGCTTCTGCTGCTACTGCTTCTACTGTTGCTGCTGCTACTTCTTCTTCACAGAGTATCTCCCCCTGCCTGGTTTCAGTGGATACTGGAGTTAGACCCCTGACTGAAGAAACAAGGATGGAGAGAGCAGAAATTTGAGCAACAAGTGAAGAGATGGAGGTAGCAAGAGGGGAAATAGCCTCTGCTATAAGGGTTTTGAGGAGGGGAGTGAGAAGTGCTAGAAGAGGTGGAATGATGGAGGGGTCTAGTTGCAGGAATGCAGGAGATGTCTCATTGGGGACAGAATGGGGGATGGGAGATGATGGTGGAGGAGGAGGTATAGAGTCTTGCATAGGTTCATCTAGGGAAGGAGTATGAAGGGGGGATGAGAGTAGATTGAATGATGGTAGGGATGACATATTGGAAAGAGGAATATCAGCCAAATGTGGTGGTAGTGGAGATAAGGGTGGTGGACCATGTTGTGATGGAGTTGTTGTACCATGGGGGGATGAAGTATGAGAGTGAAAATGAGTGTGTGAAGGAGTTTGGGTACCATGGGGGGATGGAGGTGAGGTATGAAAGTGAATATGAGTTTGTGATGGATGTATTGGAGAGGATGGAGGTGTAGGAGTGTGGACTGTGGTTTGAACTGAGGAGGGGAGTTGGTGTACCATCTGAGGATGGCTTTGGATAACTGGAGGTGGTGGAGGTGGAGTAGGGACATCCTCAGCAGGGTGGGGAGTGGTTGGAGTAGCCCCTGTACTCTCAAAAGGCCTGGAGGAAGAGGAATAAGTCTTGGATGGCTTGTTGATGGTCCTCTCCCACCTGCCAAAGAGGACACAGGTGAGCCTCTTGGAGGCATTTATGAATATGGTCGGTGTGACCAGGGATTCAGCAGCCTTTTTCTGAAGGAAGATTCCCAGAATTCTTCCAAAACACGCCTCCTTTTTATTGTTCTTTTCTTGATCATTTCAAACATATTCTTAGCACAGTTCATAGGCTTCTTATTTACCACATCACATATCATCAGAAATTGATGCCTGGTGATGTAATCATGGGCTGTGTGCTTACCTAGTAGTACCTTACCCACAATATTTGCTAGAAACTTATATTCAGCAGATAAGTGTTTCTTCAGCAGCTTGTTGGGAGTTTCTCCAGAATAACCCATTTTGTTTAACATTTCATCATATTCCTCATTATCAATTTTCAACTCTGCTTCACCATTAGTTAACCCAAAAAATTCAGTCAGGACGGCGGGGGTAAGAGAGACTGCATTACCCGATAATGTGCCTGTCATGGTATCTTCATCTGTGGTGGAGGAAGTGTAGACCCATTCCCTAATCTTTGCACTGGCTAGCTTGATTCTGGTGGACATCAGATGCTTCAACTGCTGATCTTCAAGCAGTTTCAGGATGTCCAGGAAGATTGGATCTGAGTGTTGAAACGACTCGAAGTCTACATCAAAACCAGTACCAAATTTCATTGTTGCAAGACTGCCCGCTGGAATCGTCATAGTGTGCCTGCAACAAACAAGATAGATCAAGTGTAATGGAACTGAAAGTGTGGGACGGAGGTCGAAGAAAAACCTAGATATATGGTTTTTCAGAATATGAATCGACAAACTCTGTTCCACGAAAAATAAAAGAATTCTTCGATCTGAGGCCAACGAAATATTTTATAGTTAAAAAATTCGTCAAGCTTACTCTGAAGATTTGAAAACATTTCACCGAGCTCTATTCGACAAAGTTTTTCCGAAGCAGATTCGTCGATCTCCGTTAGATGAAAACAACTTCACTAACAGAGAGTTCGTCGATCTCCGTTCGACGAATATCTCTAGAACATTTCTTCTGTTCGTCGATCTCCGTTCGACGAATTTTGAAAAATTCATCGACTGCAGACAGAAATTAAACTAAAGCTCCTTCATTGATCATTTCAAGCTGATTTATAAAGAATAAGTGATTTCTTTCATCAAAGGGTTTGGTGAAAATATCTGCTCTTTGTAAATCAATGTAGATATAGACAAGTTTAATTTTATTTTTGCCTACACACTCTCTAATAAAATGATGTCTAATGTCTATATGCTTAGTCATACTATGATGCACTGGATTTTGTGCTATGAATATAGCACTTGTGTTATCAAATAAGAGAGTTGAATTATTTAAGTTGAACCCATAATCCAGGAGTTGGTTTTGAATCCACAGCATGTAACAGCCCAAAGTTCGGAAACAAGCATTTTTAGGTGACACAGCCTGGCACACGGGCGTGTCCCAGGGCGTGTCAGTTGACACGGCCTGCGACACGGGCGTGTCGCAGGGCAAGTCGAGGTTGTGTCGACGATCGGCCGTTGTCTCGACGATTTTTCTCTCAACGATACGTCGAGAGGAGGCACACGGCCCAGGACACGGGCGTGTCCAAGGCCGTGTCGCATGCTCGACGATTTTTCTCGACGATCGTTGAGTGTCTATAAGTGAGTGTCGAGTGTTGAACACGGCCTGTGACACGGGCGGGTCACAGGGCGTGTCAAATCAGGCGACGAACTCAGCCCGCCAAAGGTTTCGACAGGGCGTGTCTTTGTGCCGTGTCTTGGCACACGGCCTGGGACACGGGCGTGTCACAGGCCGTGTGAAGTCTCGGGATGATTTGGGATTTTTTTTCACCCAGGTACACGGCCACAGACATGGGCGTGTCTAAAGGCGTGTTGGTGACACGGCCCATGACACGGGCGTGTCCCATGGGCGTGTCACTGGTTTGGATAAGTCGGTTGACCACCGCTTGAGGCACACGGCCTGGTACACGGCCGTGTTCGAGGCCGTGTCGGGTCAAAATTGGTGTTTTTGGCAGAATCGTGGCCGTCCATTCCTTCAGTCTGGATCCAAGGGCTGAAAGCTTCTTTCTCTTTTTCTTCAAGGCCGAAAACTGAGAAGTATTGCTCACTTTGATTTGGCCTTCATCTTTCTTCAAGAGAGAGAAAGAGAGAGAAAGGAGGAGGAAGAAGGAAAGGGGGCTGCTGTTGGTGGTGCTGCGGTTTACCGACGAGAGATCCGAAGCCGGCGTTGCGGAGGAAACGCTCTTGCGAGTCTTGCAAGCTAGCTTGGAGGTCATGGCACCGAAGCGGTCGTCAAGGGTAACGACTTTTCTTCCTAGCCATGTGAAGGCTTCCTTTTTGGCATATTTTGTGATTTCCCCCACCAAGAGGTGGCTGGTTTTGGAAATCTTTGGGTGGATGCTTGAAATCCTCTTTGTTAGCATATAGATCCGGAAGTGGAGTACGGAATAGGCATGCTGTGTGAAGCCCATCTGGACAGGTTAGTCTGGATTGGTGATGTTGCATACGAACCAGAGAAGACTCCGTGATAAACGTGTAGTGTAAGGAGTCTACGGGTTATGCCTGCGAAAAGGAGTAGCAGGAAGTACTGGGGTGGTAGCCCAGGAAAATAGCCATGGGATGTTTTTGGGTCCAACCTGTGATTGAGGCACAGGAAGTACTAGTGGGACCAGGAAAGGCCCTTTTGTGATGCTTGATGTCATAGGGTGTCCACCTGTGAAGCGAGTCATAGGAAGTACTGGTGTGCCCAGGAAAGACCCCTGACATTTGTGCTAGTGCGGTGTCCACCTGTGGAGAGAGTCACAGGAAGTACTGGTGTGCCCAGGAAAGACCCGCTGTTGCTGTGAGAAAATGGGTATAGTGAAATACCTAGGCTTGAATGCCAAGAACAGGATTGGTGAGACCGACCCGCGCCTTTGATATAGCCATGAGTGCGCTGTACTCGGAGAAGGCAAGGCGATTTGAGCAACGGGGGGTGGAGGATCCGACCTGCGCTATGTCCGTCTGACGTGAGACCAAAAAGTGCGGTCTGTTGGAGCGCATAGCAAGAGTCTTCGGCCTGCGCGCCATGACACAATGGGGGGCTACGGGCCATCCCGGTGTCCGAAGACTAACTCCGGCTGCACGCCATGGAGTAAATGCTCAAGAGATTTACCGTTGGGTGATAACCCTGATACGGTGGTGGGCAAGAGGTTGCCAGAACACCAAGAATGTGCCCTGAGTGCACGGACCGTTGGGCCGGGCGGCGAACGGTTGTGATGGCTTGTGTGCGTGAAAGCACATTTTGATGATATAGCTTGCCATACTTGTGATCTAATATGCCTGCAGGGAAGATTACCGCTGCCCCGAGAGAAGGGGTAGGGTCGTTATAATTTGGTCAGCTGAACGCTGACCGTTGCTTTTGTTTGCCACCGGTGGGTAGATTGTCCCTTTCCAGGTGCTGGAGAGCCGAGCGGATCGCATAGAGGCTGATGTTCCTGTGGGTGTTGCTGCTACTGCTGCTAGCCCTCGAAGGCTAGCTGTGTTCTTTTGTGTGTTTTCTTTTATTGTGGCCGGCCTGCGCGCCAATCTGTTTTAGGCCACTGTGTGAAAGCCATGTATAGGCCATAAGGCCAACTCTTTTGTACGTGTTGTAAGACATTCCTATAAAATGCTTTGTGTTAGGTGCGATGCGCGACTCTGGTATCATCCTGTACCTTCTAGAATATATCATATGAACGGATGGGGTTGTTACATTTTTGGTATCGGTCGTCTTGGTCGTTCCCTCTCGAAGTCGTGGCCGACTTCTTTTGTGGGGTGGCGAGCACGTGTTTGTGCACACCAAAGTCTACGAATGAACTCCTGAATGTCCATGATAGGAATGCATATTTGTGTGTTTGAGGAACCTGTGTGTTCTTTTTTTGTGTTGATTGCTTGGGTACGACCGCTAATGTGTGTGTCTTCTCCACCTTTAGGTGACACGAAGTGGAGCTGGGCCGTCTGAGTCCCAGCATTCTGATGAAAGTACGGCACCAGCCGCGGTGCCTACACCTCCACCGTCTGAGGAACATGTGCGTTTAGTTGCGGAGGCCTTATTTACCATGATCCACGTCAGCCACTTAGGCAGGAACAAGCGGCTGTGAGGCCAGAACAGGTGGCGGCAAGGCCTGAACCTGTCGTGGGTGTGGCCCCTCGAGCGGCTGAGAAGCAGCTAACGCGGTTTATGAGTTTCCATCCGCCTACGTTCTCGGGAGCGGGAACCCCGACGCAGGCTGAGGATTGGTTATCGCGCGTCAAGCGAGTGATGACGGCGATAGGAACGGCGGAGCATCAGAAAGTTACCTTAGCCACCTTCTTGCTTGAAGGAGAAGCGCGTTTATGGTGGGATGAGATGGAGTTGCATCATTTGGCGGTCGTCCGTTAACCCAAGTATCGATGGAAGAATTCTCCCGGCTCTTCCTAGCGAAGCACCTTCCTGTGCTCAACGGATAGCCATGGAAAATGAATTCCAACGGTTGACTCAAGGTGATGGCAGTGTTGACGCGTACCTGCATGAATTTACTCGCTTGGGGCGGTATGCGGGTTCTATTTTTTGCTGATGAGCAGAGGAAGACTAATCGGTTCTATGAAGGACTGAGGGACGAACTGAGGTTCCTTGTGTCCAGTTCTGTGAACCAAGGTTTCCAAGCGCTGGTTGACACCGCGACCGCGTTGGAAAAGGATATGAAGAGGGTGCAAGGGAAGAGAGCTTTGGCTGTGACGCAACCGGAGTGGAAGGCGCCCCGATCAGGAAAACCATTTTATAAGAAGAGATGGGGTAAGAAGTCCAAGCCTAGTGGACAAGCTCCTTCATCAGTTGCAATGGGAGCAACATCAGGGGCGACTTCCAAGCCAGACACTCGTACCTGCTTCAATTGTGGCCGGATGGACATATTGCGCGAGATTGTCGGATGCCGCCAAAGAGTGAAAAGAAGGCGGGAGCATCTTATGCGGAAAAAGGAAAGGCGGTGGTGGATTCTTCTGCCTTGCAGGCGCAACCCCGGGTCTACAATCTTGGCCTGCAAGAGGCCATCAAGCAGAGTGACGTGGTCACAGGTATGAGTTTAGTTTGCTATTGTTTGTATGTTTTACTTAGTACTCCTATGTTTGTGGTTGTGTGTGTGACATGTTTGTCATAGGCTTTGTGATGATTCGGGACACGCGGGCGCGAGCACTGTTTGATACAGGTGCATCGCATTCTTTTCTGTCTCGTGAGTTTCTTACGCGGCTTGGGATACCCAGTCGTGCAAAGGCAGATAGCGTCAGAGTGGTGTTGCCGAATGGTTGTTGGATGCTTGCAGATCAAGCTTACGATGTGGCGGTTCAGTTAGGAAGTCGGGATTTTCATTTAACCGCATTTGTTTTGCCAATATCGGAATTCGATGTGATTTTTGGGATGGATTGGCTTGCGGAGCAGCATGCTATGATTGATTGCCAGTCCAAAGAAATCACGTTGGGCCAAAATTCCGAACAGAAGACCAAGTTCGCGGGTATGCGAGGAGTGGGCGGGACGTTGATGTCTGCACTCCAGGTAGTCAAAGCTGTTCGGAAGGGTGCGGAGTGTTACTTTGCACTAATTCAGGCTGTTGAGCCTAAGGCCACTTTGTGCGAGGTTCCGATTGTGGCAGACTTTACAGATGTGTTTCCCGCGGATCTCCCTGGGCTACCACCCCAGCGGGAGATTGACTTCACAATTGATTGGTGCCAGGTGCGAAACCCGTGGCCCGCTCGCCATATCGCGTTGCGCCTAAAGAGATGGCTGAGTTGAAGGTTCAACTACAAGAAATGCTAGAGCAAGGTTATATCCGCCCAAGTATGTCACCTTGGAGCGCGCCTGTGCTCTTTGTAAAGAAGAAATATGGTGGGTTACGGTTGTGTATCGATTACCGTGAATTGAATAAGCTGACCGAGAAGAATAAGTATCCTATACCTCGGATTGATGAGTTATTCGATCAGCTGGTGGGATCTACCGTCTATTCGAAGTTGGACCTGAAGTCTGGTTATTACCAGTTAAGAATTCGGGAAGGTGACATTCCCAAAACCGCATTTGGAACGCGTTATGGGCACTATGAGTTCACAGTCATGCCCTTTGGATTGTGCAATGCGCCTTCGGTGTTTATGGATCTGATGCACCGTATTTTTCGTGAGTACCTGGATCTGTTTGTGATAGTGTTTATTGATGATATCCTGGTATACTCGAAGTCCAAAGCTGAGCATGAGATTCACTTGCGGTTGGTGTTGAACACGTTGAGGCAAAATCAGCTATATGCCAAGTTCTCGAAGTGCGAGTTTTGGCTATCATCAGTGGCATTTTTGGGCCATGTGGTGAGTGGAGCGGGCATTGCAGTGGATCCAGCGAAGATAAGAGCCATACAAGAATGGACAATGTTGTCTTCCGTGGCCGAAGTCAGGAGTTTCCTTGGACTTGCAGGCTACTATAGAAGATTTGTGGAAAATTTCTCGCGGATCGCTTTGCCGCTAACCACACTGACGCGAAAAGATCAGAAGTTCATTTGGATGCCAGAGTGCGCACGAGCTTTTGAAGAGCTGAAGGTTCGGTTGACCACGACACCAGTGTTGTCTTCGCCATGTGGAACCGATGGATTTGTGATATATAGTGATGCCTCAGGGAGCGGCTTAGGCTGCGTTCTTCTGCAGAGCGGAAAGGTGATTGCTTATGGCTCACGCCAACTAAAGGTGCACGAGCGAAACTATCCCGTCCATGATTTAGAATTAGCGGCGGTGATTTTTGCACTCAAGTTGTGGCGACACTACCTTTATGGCGTGAATGTGGAGATCTATACCGATCATAAGAGCCTAAAGTATCTATTGGAGCAGAAAGAGTTGAACATGCGACAACGAAGGTGGTTGGAGTTCCTTGGGGACTACACTTTCGAGATTCACTATACACCCGGGAAGGGGAATGTTGTCGCGGATGCCTTGAGTCGGCGAGTTCCGGTTAGAGCAAATTGGTTACAAAGGCATGATGAACGTCTTATCCAGGAGTTGGAGGCATTGGAGATCTATTGTGTTGACAAGAATTCCACTGCCATTGCATGTTTGAACTGGACTGAGGTGCAATGTGACCTTGCAGACCGAGTTCGACGGGCAACGGAGTTGGATGAAGATCTCTTGCGCTATGTGAATGAAGGACCAGAAGGCAAATTCACCTGGAATGACGGTCTTTGGCGAAAAGAGGGTCGTTTGTGCGTCCCAAATGTGGGAACTGAGAGAAGAACTGATGTATGAAGCGCATTATACCAAGTATTCCATTCACCCCGGGAGCACAAAGATGTTCAATGATATGAAGAAGCTTTCTGGTGGCCAGGGCTCAAGAAAGATGTTGCCCTTTATGTCTCTAAATGCCAACATGTGCGATGGTGAAGGCGGAATGCCAAAAGCCGGGTGGATATTTGAAGTCACTGCCGATCCCAGAGTGGAAATTTGATGATATTTCCATGGATTTTGTGCATGGATTGCCAAGATCGCAGCGAGGAAATGATTCCATTTGGGTGATTGTTGACCGGCTAAAAAAAGTAGCACATTTTCTCCCGAACAGGCGGGATGATTCGGTTGAAAGTTGGCAAAATTATATGTTGATCAGATTGTGCGGCTTCACGTGTTCCTCGGAGCATCGTAAGTGATCGAGATGGGCGATTCACGTCAAATGATTGGAGGCTAGTTCACCGACTGTTGGGCACGAAGTTGACTTTCAGTACGGCCTTTCATCCCCAAATGGATGGCCAAACTGAACGTACCAACAGAACAATGGAGGACATGCTCCGAATGTGCGCCCTTGACTTCGGAAAGAGATGGGAAGATCATCTCTATATGGTCGAGTTTGCGTATAATAACAGCTACCAGGCAAGCATTGGGATGGCACCATATGAAGCCCTATATGGAAGGAAGTGTCGTACTCCCTTGGCTTGGGTAGAAGCGGGTGAAGCCCGGGTTGTTAAACCAAATGAGATGGATGAAGCAAACTCAACCATACGGACGATTCGAGAGAGATTGCTTATTGCTCAAGATCGACAAGCGAAGTACTACAACGCCAAGCACCGAAACGTTGAATTTGCGGTTGGCGATTGGGTCTACTTGAAGATCAAGCCATTCAAAGGTGTCTCCAGGATTCGACGATTGAAAAAGTTGAGTCCAAGATATTTGGGTCCGTTTGAAGTGGTTGAGCGAATTGGCGAAGCGGCTTATCGGCTAGCTCTGTCGGCGGACTTGGGTGGGTTACATGATGTCTTTCACATCTCGGTGCTTCGGAAGGCCGTGAAAGATCCAGCTCAAGTGATCGCGGATGATCGTGTGTCGGTGGAGTATGGGCTAACAACGAGAGTTAGACCCATTCAGATCGAAGATCGAGCCGAAAAACAGTTGCGGAACAAGACGGTCGGTATGGTAAAAGTTCGGTGGGACAACTGCGGCCGTGAAGAACTGACATGGGAGCGCGAGCAGACCATGCGAGAAGAGTTCCCTGAGCTGTTTTTGTAACCTATAGCAAGAATGTTGTAACATAAACTTTTATATATGTTGTCACATTTTTCTTGCTGTTTCCTATTGCCTTTCCTATGTCTGAATTTCGAGGACGAAATTTCTTGTAGGAGGGGAGGATTGTAACAGCCCAAAGTTCGGAAACAGGCATTTTTGGGTGACACGGCCTGGCACACGGGCGTGTCCCAGGTCGTGTCAGTTGACACGGCCTGCGACACGGGCGTTGTCCCAGGGCGTGTCAGTTGTGTCGACGATCGGCCGTTGTCTCGACGATTTTTCTCTCAACGATGCGTCGAGAGGAGGCACACGGCCCAGGACACGGGCGTGTCCAAGGCCGTGTCGCATGCTCGACGATTTTTCTCGACGATCGTTGAGTGTCGAGAAGTGAGTGTTGAGTGTTGAACACGGCCTGTGACACGGGCGTGTCACAGGGCGTGTCAAATCAGGCGATGAACTCAGCCCGCCGAAGGTTTCGACAGGGCGTGTCTTTGTACCGTGTCTGGGCACACGGCCTGGGACACGGGCGTGTCACAGGCCGTGTGAAGTCTCGGGATGATTTGGGATTTTTTTTCACCCAGGTACACGGCCACATACATGGGCGTGTCTAAAGGCGTGTTGGTGACACGGCCCATGACACGGGCGTGTCCCATGGGCGTGTCACTGGTTTGGATAAGTCGGTTGACCACCGCTTGAGGCACACGGCCTGGTACACGGCCGTGTTCGAGGCCGTGTCGGGTCAAAATTGGTGTTTTTGGCAGAATTGTGGCCGTCCATTCCTTCAGTCTGGATCCAAGGGCTGAAAGCTTCTTTCTCTTTTTCTTCAAGGCCGAAACTGAGAAGTATTGCTCACTTTGATTTGGCCTTCATCTTTCTTCAAGAGAGAGAAAGAGAGAGAGAAAGGAGGAGGAAGAAGGAAAGGGGGCTGCTGTTGGTGGTGCTGCGGTTTACCGACGAGAGATCCGAAGCCGGCGTTGCGGAGGAAACGCTCTTGCGAGTCTTGCAAGCTAGCTTGGAGGTCATGGCACCGAAGCGGTCGTCAAGGGTAACGACTTTTCTTCCTAGCCATGTGAAGGCTTCCTTTTTGGCATATTTGTGATTTCCCCCACCAAGAGGTGGCTGGTTTTGGAAATCTTTGGGTGGATGCTTGAAATCCCCTTTGTTAGCATATAGATCCGGAATGGAGTACGAAATAGGCATGCTGTGTGAAGCCCATCTGGACAGGTTAGTCTGGATTGGTGATGTTGCATACGAACCGGAGAAGACTCTGTGATAAACGTGTAGTGTAAGGAGTCTACGGGTTATGCCTGCGAAAAGGAGTAGCAGGAAGTACTGGGGTGGTAGCCCAGAAAATAGCCATGGGATGTTTTTGGGTCCAACCTGTGATTGAGGCACAGGAAGTACTGGTGGGACCAGGAAAGGCCCTTTTTGTGATGCTTGATGTCATAGGGTGTCCACCTGTGAAGCGAGTCACAGAAGTACTGGTGTGCCCAGGAAAGACCCCTGACATTTTTGCTAGTGCGGTGTCCACCGTGGAGAGAGTCACAGGAAGTACTGGTTGCCCAGGAAAGACCCGCTGTTGCTTGTGAGAAAATGGGTATAGTGAAATACCACCCGGCTTGAATGCCAAGAACAGGATTGGTGAGACCGACCCGCGCCTTTGATATAGCCATGAGTACGCTGTACTCGGAGAAGGCAAGGCGATTTGAGCAACGGGGGTGGAGGATCCGACCTGCGCTATGTCGTCTGACGTGAGACCAAAAAGTGCGGTCTGTTGGAGCGCATAGCAAGAGTCTTCGGCCTGCGCGCCTGACACAATGGGGGCTACGGGCCATCC
>CM077155.1:15808336-15934669 GCA_039583875.1 Platanthera guangdongensis | reverse complement strand
ATCCCGCGCAAGAACAGGTTATGTCCGCCAGCCCGCGGACACAAACTCCAGTTCGCCGCTCCTGTGCAGATAGCCGGTCCACCACAGCTTCTCCAAGGCCGGACTCCAATCTCCAGTCCACCTTATCGCCGAAGGCCAAGCCAGGACCACCACAGCCGGACTCCACAACAGCTATGTCCGCCAATCCGCGGACACAGCACCAGCCCGCCTAACCCGAGCCTGCAGCCTCGCCATCAAGGCACCTGCCGGACTCAGCGGACACCCGGCTTCCGTCCGCACATCCCGAGTCCATTGCCTCATTTCTAAGGCACCTGTCGGACTCAGCGGACACGCCGATCTAGTCTGCTTACACAGCAAACTTCAGTCTGCATCCCTGAGTTCATAACCTCATCACAAGGCTAAACCGAACTCAGCGGACTCTAGCTCCAGTCCGCACGCTCTTGCACAGGCAATACTTCAGTCCGCATATCCCCAAGCTAGCAATCAAGGCAACAGCACTTCTACTGAGCTTGGCGGACTGAGAAAACAGCCCGCGCTCCACTGCGCGATCTCCCCGGACTGAGCCATCATGGACTTGGTTCAGTTCCCACCAAGTCCAGTTCACTGGCCACAAGGGCCAGTCCGCACTTACTAGCGGACACTGGATCTAGCCCGCCATACCGGGCGACCTCCAGCTTCTATCCGCACTGACCGGCGGTCTCTGCGACTTCCACTTGCCGCTGCACCAGATCAAGACCAAGGCAACTACCAAACTGGTCTGCCGAGCTCCAGTTCATCTGTCCGCTTCATGCCGGACTTCGCGGATATGGATTCTATCCGCCCGGTTACTTCCTGAGATTCAACCGTCTGCTGAGTATACACTGGCCTGACAGACCACTGCTGCTGTCCGCGTAGTCCGCACGAACAGACCGCCCAGGCCTCCACAGAGCAAACCGCCTGCAACATCCCTACGACTTAGCAGTCCGCCAACCCTGTCCGTGTAGTCCGCGCGGATAGGTTGCCCAAGCCATCCATTCACCCACTTTCACTTCACAATTTTCAACACTCCCCCTTGAAGTGAGAAGTGGTGAATAACTCCAGCAGCTCTGTTGGGTACATTGGTTCAAATGTACCTGATTTGAAGAAGCCTCACCCTACTCAATGATATACATCAAAATGTATTTGATGTATTTTGAGTTTACTTGTGCAGGTTAAGTATTTACAGGAAAGAAGAAAAAGTTTCTAAGTCCATGTGTCGACACCCAGAGGGAAAGTATCGACACTTAAGAAGACTTATGTCGACACCCAGGCAAGCAGTGTCGATACTTGGAGTCATTGTGTCGACACCAGGGATGCAGAGTCGACACCAGACAGAAAGTGTCGACACAAGGAGCTGTGTCGACACTCAATGAAGAAAAGTGCAGTGAAGCAGTGTCGACACTTAACAGTTGTGTCGACACCCTGAGGAACTATGTCTACATCAAAAAGTGTCGACACTTGGAGGCTGTGTCGACACTCAGCAAAAGTCAGCAGAGACTAAGTATAAGTGTCGACACCCAGAACAATGTGTCGACACACAGCAGAAGAGTCAACACTTGAAGAAAGTGTCGACACAAGAAAGAATGTGTCGACACTCAGCTGAAGACTCAACACTTGAAGAAAGTGTCGACACAAGGAGCTGTGTCGACACTTAGCAAAGTTCAAGAATATTCTAAGTACAAGTGTCGACACAAAGGAGATGTGTCGACACTCAGCAAAAGTCTCAACAGAAGAAGAATGTGTCGACACATGGAGCAGTGTCGACACTCAGCAAGTATCAACACAGAAGACATGTGTCGACACCAAGAAGCAGTGTCGACACTGACAAGTTCAACACATGAAGATGTGTCGACACAAAGGTGTTGTGTCGACACTTAGAAGAATTCAGCAATATACTGAAGTACAAGTACTTGTGTCGACACTCATTATCAGTGTCGACACATGAAGAAGAAGCAGTGTCGAGAAGTGCATTCTATAACACAAGTAGTTGTGTCGACACCTTATAGGCTAGTGTCGACACTTAGTCAACTTGTGTCGACACTTAGTCTATAAGTGTCGACACTTAAAGACAGACAGTCTCGACACTTACAAACAGTTACAGAATTTTCAAGAACTGACTGGATGACTTGACAGCTGCCATTCCAGCCGGTCTACTGCACCTGTCAGAGTTGTCAGAAATCAGTTATGAACCGGACCAGCCGGTTGTCATGAAGAAGGCCTATAAATAGGCTTATACTGTCTACAGAAAAGGTTGTTCAAAAGATCAAGTTGTTCAAGTAATTGAAATAGAAGAAGATCTAGCTATTCCTTGAAGAATCTAGTGAAGATCTAAGAAGTTGGAGAGAGAGAGCTCCATCCAAGAAGTCAGCCGTTGGAACCAGGCTGAGAAGAAGGGTTCAGATATTGTTCTGAATCTTAAGTAGCAGAGATCAAGATCAACTGCAGAAGAGGTCAATCTTATTGTGTTCTACATTCAAGAAGCTTTGAAGAAAGCCAAGTCAGATTGATTTCAGCTGAGTTCTTCCAAGAACTCATCAATAAACTCACAACTCTTCTCTCTTTTCTCGGAGTTGTTAAGTTACAATTTTTATAATCAAATTATCTTGTAGGATCCTTAGGGATCTGAGTTTGTAAGCCTGTAATTATAAACGCTGAGTGTAGGGCTAGAGTGCCTGAGTGTAGGAGATTTGAATCTCTGAGTGTAGGCCTTGGTGGCTGAGTGTAGGCCTTGGTGGCTGAGTGTAGGTTTTGTGAAGAAGCTGAGTTGTAGGGCCTTGGGCCTGAGTTGTAGGAACCTGGTTTGGGGTTCTGAGTGTAAGATCTGAGGATCTGAGATAGTGGAGGAGTTTGGCCGAATCTAGTACACTGCTAGATAGGAGAAGGGGGAAAGTGGATGTACCCAAACCTTGGGGAACCACTATAAATCTGAGTGTCTACTGTGTGCATGTGGAATTCTGTGATTGCTGATTGTGTGCTGTGATAAAGTAGATATAAGTCTGTGTTATAATCTGAATTTTGCCTAACAAGTTAAAAAGATTTAAGTCACCTATTCACCCCCCCCCCCTCTAGGTGATTAGGTACAATATCTTTCAAGTGGTATCAAAGCCAGGTTACTCAAAAAAGGACATAACTGTCTGAGTAGATCCTGTTGGCAGATTCAGTCTAATTAAATTACAGAATCAAGAAAGTCAAGAACCATGGGTTTCACTGAGAATCATAAGGAATTGGGATCCATGAAGCTACCCATATGTAGAAAAGAGATCTTTGGTATCTGGAAGGAAAGGGTGAGACTGTTTATGGAAGCCTCAGACCCTAGGATCTATATCACAGTGAAAGAAGGGTCATATGTGTCCATGAAGGTTTCAGTCTTAGATGTCAATCAGAGAACACCTAAGGATTTCTCTGAAATGATAAAGGATGAGATTGTTCTAGCCACAATGGACAAAAGGGCTCAGAACATCATTGTGAGTGCTATAGATGATACTACCTTTCAGAATCTCATACACTGCAAGACATCCAAGGAAATGTGGGATACTCTTATTGTGTATATGGAGGGTTCTGAAGAAGTGAGGCAAGACAGAAAATCTTTGCTCAACCAAGAATATGAAAGCTTTAGGCAAGGTAGATCTGATAGCATAACTGAATGCTATAAAAAGTTCTATAGGATTATGAATGAGCTTATGTCCTATGGCAGAGAGTTCAGTAATTATGAGCTCAATGATAAGTTCTTAAGGTCCCTTACAAAAGATTGGGACACCAAGATCTGTGTCATAAGGGAAATGATAAAGCTAGCAGAAATTCCTTCACCTACACTGTTTGGCACACTGCTGTCCTATGAAATGCAGTTGATGGTGAGGAAAGAAGAGGAGAAATCTACAAGAAGTGAACTTAAAGAAAGGACAGTGGCCTTTAAAACAGAAGCCCCCAGAAAGTATAGAAGTAAGTCACCAACTCCACCAGCAAAAGTAGCTGAAACTGAGTCAGATGAGTCAGCAAGCAGAAGGTCTGAAAGCAGTGAAAGTGATGAGTACTTTGCTGCCTTCACAAGACATTTTCAGAAGTTCTTAAAGAAGAAACAGTGGAGGACAAGGTCATCTACTTCACAGGGTAAAGAAGACTATTATCAGAATAAGAGGTCTTCAAAGAAAGACAGGAAAAAGACTAAGTCTAGCAAAGCAACTCTTTCAAAAATTGTATGTTATTGCTGTAATAGACAAGGACATGTTGTTGCAGACTGTCCAGAGAAAAGGAAGGAGTCAAATGATAAGAAAAAGACTCCATTCAAGGGCAAAAAGGAAAAGTCTTTTGTTGCCAAAAAGGATAAGAGCCTGTCAGACATTTCTTCATCAGAAACTGAGTTAGATGCTGAGGCATATATAGGACTGTTTGCTGAGGAAGAAGAAGAAGAGTTCATCCAGATCATGAACTCTATATATGAACAAGTGGACAGTCAGTGCCAAGGGCTAATGACATTGACAGAAAGTAACAAAATCCTGGAGCAGCCAGGACCTAGTAAGGTACAACATTGTTCTTTAAGTTCAATTTTTTGTGCTAGTTCAGAATCAGATTCATCATCATCAAGTGATGAGAGTGATCTGAGTCTGAAGAGGATATTCATCAATTGATAGATGAATATAAAGTTCTGTTGCAAGCATTTAAGAAATGCAAATCCTTGGCCAAGAGTCAAGCAAAGGAGATTGCAAGTCTCAAAATGGCTGCAACTGATTATGAGAAGATGTTTGATCAAAAGCTAATTGAGATAGCCAGACTGAAGCACATAACTGTGATTCAGATGCGGACTATAACATATAAGAATGATCAAATCAAGAGTCTGGAGATTAGTCTTCAGAAGGAGAGAGATCTAGTTGCTAGGTTTTCTAAACCTAAGTCAGTTCTACCTTTAATTGATGAATTTGTACATCACAATGGTAAAGCTGGACTGAGATTTACTAAACCTGCAAGGACTGTCAAGTCCAAGTCCAAGGGCAAAGCCCCAACTCTCAACAAGCCAGTTGTAGATAAAACAGCTAAGACTGTACCTAAGCAAAGGTACAATAAGTTTGAGTGTAAGTGCTATGGCAAGGTAGACCACTTTGCAATGGACTGTTGGCACAATGCTAGTGCCAAAGTGAGTAGCAAACTGCCTGTTGGAAAACCTGCAGGTAGCTTTGTTAGGAAGCAAACTAACTAGTACCAAGGACCCAAGAATTCTTTGGGTTCTAAGGTTCACTAATCTGTTTTGCAGGTGAGTCCAAGTGGCCATACCCCAATATGGTACTTGGACAGTGGATGTTCCAGATATATGACTAGAACAAGGGGATTGCTAAAGGACTTCACTCCAATCAAAGATGGTCCAAAAGTCACCTTTGGTGGTTCTGAAAAAGGAATCATCAAGGGATTTGGTAACATTTCTAGCTCCCATATAACTATTATTCAAGTGGCCTATGTTAAAGGTTTGAAACATAACCTTATTAGTATAAGTCAATTGAGTGATGTAGGATATGACATCTCATTTGTGAAAGATGGTTGTCATATCAGGAAGTCAAATGATCAAGAGATCATTTTGACAGGTTATAGAAAAAGGAATGTCTATTGCCTAGACATTATGTGTGAGACCAATGGTTCTCAAGTGTGTCTTGTAGCTGATGAGAAAGTCTCTCATTGTGTCAAATGGCACAAGAGGCTAGCCCATCTAAACTACAAGACAATTGGCCAACTCTTTAGCAAAGAGTTAGTGAGGAATGGTCCTCAAGTTAAGTGTATTAAAGATGGTATTTGCTCAGCTTGTCAAAAGGGAAAGCAGACTAGATCCACCTTTAGAAGCATTGAAAACAAAGATGTTGTGAGGTGTTTATACTTTTTGCATATGGATCTCTTTGGTCCAATGCCAGTTCACAGCCTAGGTAGGAAGGTCTATACCTTTGTAGTTGTAGATGACTACTCAAGGTTTTCCTGGGTGTTCTTCCTGAGACAGAAATCTGAAATACCTAGTGTCTTCTATAGCTTTGTCAAACAAATTCAGAATGAACTAGACAGTACAGTGGTCAAAATAAGAAGCGACCATGGTACTGAATTTCAGTCTGATAGTATGGCAAAACTATGTGAAGAATTTGGGATATTTCAAGAGTTTTCTTCACCAAGAACACCTCAGCAAAATGGCATTGCTGAGAGGAAGAATAGAACCTTGATTGAGGCTGGTAGGACCCTATTAAGTGATACATCACTACCAGAATATTTCTGGGCTAAAGCAGTTAATACTGCATGTCATGTTATTAATAGGGCTACCATTACTAAAAGCCTCAACAAGACCCCCTATGAGGTTGTGAAAGGCAGAAAACCAAACCTATCCTACTTCAGGATCTTTGGTTGTAAGTGTTTTATACTTAACAATGGAAAGTCTTACTTGACTAAGTTTGCTGCCAAGTCCCAAGAGGGGATCTTTGTTGGGTACAACAACAATAGTAAGGCTTATAGAGTCTACAACTTGTCTACACAAGTTGTAGAAGAGTCTGTACATGTAGTATTTGATGAAACTAGACTTATTAATAATGAGTTGTCTAGTAGTGTATGCAGCTCCACAGGTATAACAAAGAAGATGGACAAGCTCACTATAGAAGAAGAACCTACTACAAGGAAGCAAGTAGAAGATAGTGGCTGCTGTCCAGGGGGAGTACTACATGTACCTAATGCAGAAGAAGTTCAAGGAGTGCAGCAAGATGAAGAAACTGAAGAAGTTCAACCTGAAGTCAGGATGCCTCCAGCCAATAGGCATCTTAGAGATCATCCAGCAGATCAAATCATTGGTGATCCAAGACAAGGGGTACAAACAAGGAGCAGAAATCTGAATGCAGTGCTCTTCTCCAGTTTTCTATCCCAAGTTGAACCAAAGAAGTTTGAAGAAGCCATCCTGGACCCTCATTGGATTGAGGCAATGCAAGAAGAGCTGAATCAGTTCAAGAGGTGTAAAGTCTGGGAGCTTGTTCCTAAACCTAAAGACCACAATATAATTGGAACCAAGTGGATCTATAGGAACAAGATGGATGAACATGGAGTCATCATTAAGAACAAAGCAAGATTGGTTGCTAAAGGATATAGGCAGGAAGAAGGTATTGACTTTGATCAAACCTTTGCTCTAGTAGCCAGACTGGAAGCCATAAGGATGTTCCTGGCCTATGCAACCTTTCAAGGATTTAAAATTTACCAAATGGATGTAAAGTCAGCCTTTCTAAATGGTAATCTTAAAGAGGAAGTCTATGTGGAACAGCCATCAGGTTTTGTTGATTCAACTCAACCTAATCATGTCTATAGACTTAGGAAAGCTTTATATGGGTTAAAGCATGCCCCTAGGGCTTGATATGAAACCCGGTCTAGTTTCCTCATTGAGAATAAGTTCTCAAGGGGGAAAATAGACAAGACTCTATTCCTTAGGGAATCCAGAGGCAAAGTAATACTAGTCCAAATATATGTAGATGACATAATATTTGGGTCTACTGAAAGTAGTCTTTGCAAAAAGTTTGCAAAACTAATGCAAGGACAATTTGAGATGAGTAGTATGGGGGAACTTAAGTTCTTCTTGGGTCTCCAAGTTAGACAGACTGAGAATGGTTTATCCATATGCCAGTCTAAGTTCACCCTAGAACTCATAAGGAAGTATGGTATGGATTCATCCAGTACCATGAAGACTCCTATGGGGTCAAGTATGTCTCTTAGCAAAGATGATGCAGAGAAACCTGTAGATGAGACTTTGTATAGAGGGATAGTTGACTCCCTATTATATTTGACTGCAAGTAGACCAGATATCATGTATGCTACATGTGTCTGTGCAAGGTATCAAGCATGCCCTAAAGAGTCTCATTTGACAGCTGTCAAAAGGATACTGAGATATCTTAAGGGCACTCCTTATCTAGGCCTCTGGTACCCTAGGAATGGGGATTTTGAACTAACAGGTTATTCAGATGCAGACTTTGTAGGATGCAAAGAAGACAGAAAAAGCACAACTGGAACCTGTCAATTCCTAGGTGTAAGACTGATTTCATGGAGTAGCAAAAAGCAAACAAGTGTGGCTATCTCCACTGCAGAATCAGAATATGTGGCTGCAGGAAGTTGATGTGCTCAACTTCTATGGATACAACATCAGCTTGAGGACTATGGAATTCAAGTAAGTAGAACTCCACTCTTTTGTGATTCTACAAGTGCTATATCAATTGCAAATAATCATGTTTCCCATAGTAGAACTAAACATATTAAAATAAAATATAACTTTCTTAGGGAACATGTAGAGAAAGAAGATATTTTACTGGAATATGTTAGAACAGATAATCAACTAGCTGATATGTATACTAAGCCCTTAAAAGAAACTAAGTTCAATAGGTTTAAAATTAAACTAGGTATGATAAACTTAGAATAAGTTTATAGTATTGGCTAAGTCAAAAAGTGTCGACACACAGAGATATCTGTGTCGACACAGCAAAGTGGTGTCGACACTTCAGAGAAAAGGTGTCGACACATCTAGGAAGTTGGTGTCGACACTTCAGAAAATTAGTGTCGACACATGACAAGTAGGTGTCGACACATCCAAAGTGGTGTTTACACTTAGTGTTTACTCAGAATTATCTAAGTAAAGTCTCGACTGAATGTCGAGTTGAGTGGTGTCGACACATCAACAAGTGTCGACACATATTATCTGTTGACTAAACTTGTGTCGACACACTGTGTCGAGACATTATAAGTCAGTGTCGACACTTTCCCACAGTGTCGACACAACTTATGTTAGTTAACCCGCCTTTTCATCTTCAAACCTAGAAAGGTATAAATAGGATTTTGCCTTTGTCTGTCGATACGCTTTCAAAAGTTTCGAGACCAAACTTGTGTGTCGACACCTCTCTTCTCACTGTTCAAATTCTTCAAACCCTAATGGCGCCAAAGCTCGAGGAGAACGTCAATGAAGGCTATGAACTGGTGTGCGACGCGTTTGGTAATGCAGACCCAGAGATCCAGAATGTGATAACCCTAGTTGCAGACTCGGGGTTAGAATTTCTTGTTTCAGAGCCTACAAAGATCTGGAAGAAGGAAGTTCTAGAGTTTCTGAATGGAGCTAAAGTAGACGAATCTGGATTCAAGATCAAGTCCAGGGTCCATGGAGAAAAAGTGAAGGTCTCTCCAAAAAGTTTGAGGAAAGTACTACACTTACCAAGAACTAAGGAAGAAGAAGAAGTAACTGCTTCTAAGACCAGAGAAGGATTGACATGGTGTGGTCTGGATTCAAAGATGAAAATTGGATCTGTGTTTAATAGAAAGGGCATGAACAGCCAAGGGAAATTCCTCTCAGAAATTATTGGCAAGGTAATCTTAAGTAAGCCTGGAGGGCATGACAGGGTATCTGCCCATATGTTCAATCTCATGACCAGGATAATCTTCAGCCTAAAAACTGATTGGTCTGTAGTAGTCTTTGAAAAGATCAAGGAAAGTCTGAAGAAACCCAAATTGGGTAGGATCTTAAGTTTATACCTACCTGGTAGTATACCAGAGGTTATGAGTCAGGCTGCTGGCACTAAGATCAACCATATGAGGAAGATGGACTTGAGAATATTCTCTAGATGGGACAGGGTTTTGTCAAAGGAGATGCCAACCCCTGAGAAAATAACTTCTGAGAAGGAAACTCCATTGAAGAAGAAGAAGAAAACTGCCTCAGTGGCTCAGGTTTCATCTAGCAGCTCTGGTAGTGAAGAACAAGTTGTCTTTACTCCAGAAGAGGTGGTAGAAGGAAATGCTGTGAAGTCTCCAGCTCAACAAGATACTGCAGTGAGACAGGGGGAGCTACCACCATCTAGCCCCTTACACCAGGATTCAGTCCAGGGGGAGCCACTAGTTGTAGAAGAGCCAACTACACTGGAAAGTGAACAAGCAACACACATCATCCTTGAGGTAATCACTGAGTTTAATGCTTTAGATTTCCCTATAGAGGATAATGTATTGTCTGATTCCTTAAATTATGTCAATCAGCAAACTCAGGTTGATAGTCTACCCCCAGATGTTGTCATGGAGGACATATCTGTCACAGTTCAAATAGTATCTGACCCAGTGGTAGATGAGCCAAGAGTTTCTCCAGCCCATTCTCCACAAGAATTTACAATGGAAGATCTATTTCTAAATCTGGATCAAGAAGACCTTGAGAAGGACAGTACTGTTGTTGAGAGGGAGAATGCTCCAGTTGAGGGGGAGCAAGTGCAAATTCTGGAAGAACCTGCAAGGCAAGAACCTGAGAAGGCACCAGAAGTGCAGGAGTTACCTCAAAGCCCTAAGGAGAGGGTATATATAGCCAGCACCTCAGCTTCTGAAGGTGAGGAGGCTGCCCAGGCTAAGAAAAGGAAGTTTCAAGTTTTCAAAAGAAGAAGCCAAAATTATAAGAAGGCATTGCAAACCATAGCACCACAGCCAGCATTACAGCCAACTCCATCAGTAGATTACAGTGCTCTATTGGTTGCTATGCAGATAAAGCTTGATGAGCACAGGCAAGCCATTGAGAAGTATGTGGATGAAGGGCAAAAATCATTACAATTTGATCTGGCCCAGGATATAAAGTCTATAAGATTTGAGATGAATCTCAAAAAGAAGGAGATGACTGACTGCTTCCACAAGGGAGGGAATGCAGTGGTGTACTTGGCTACACATCAAGAAAAGATAAAAGCTCAAGTAGATGAACTTGAAGTAAAGCAAGGTTATGTACTGGAAAATCAAATCAGGATGAATGATAATTTGATAGAATCTCACAATGCCATTATCACTGAGATGCAGAACATAGCTGCTGGACTGACTACTTCTACTGCTACTGCTAAAGCAGAATTTGACAAAGCATTCCAAGGAGAAATAACTGCTGTTAAGACTGTCATATAAGACTCTCAGAAGATCATAACTGACAAACTACAAAGGTTGAAACCTTATTTTAAAGATGAAGTCAATTATTTGGATGCCCAAATCAGATTTCAAAAGGATGATCTGAGGGATCACATGGTTAGAGAAGTCATAAAGGGGGAGAGAGTGTTAGTCAAAGCCAGCTCTGATCATGCCAAGTGGATATCTAATTCTATCAGAGCAACTCTTGTTTATCCTCCTTTATGTGATGATGATAATGTTGCAGAATCTGGGATTAATCCTGCATATCTAGGAGGGGAGCAACCTGAAGTGGCTCAAGTAATCTACCCTCCTCCAGATTTTGAGATGATACATGCTGATATCCAGACAATGTATAGTCTACCCGAGGATAAGAAAAATGTTATCATAGAAAAGGTGGTTCAGCCAGTATCTGAGGCTATGCAAGAAGCTCTGTAGAAAGAAGAAGAAACCAGATTGTCTAAGAAGAGGTTCAGGGAACAAGCTGAACAAAGACCAGACTTTGAGCAGTGGAGCCCCACTTCAAGAAACACAATCTTAACTGCATGGAAAGCTGCAAAAGATAACATTCAAGACAGAAATAAATGGTTTTCTGAATTGGAATGGAGAAAGCATGAGACAAGGCAAGAAGCCATAGTCCAATATAGAAGAAAGGCCAAGATGGGAAAGCTACCTCCTACTGCTCAGTAGCCTAGCAAGTACTTTCCCAAGCCTTATCATTATTTTGAGAGGCAAAAGATCAAAGCTGAAGAGCTAAAGAAGAAGGATCTGAAAGGGAAAAAGCCTGTTGAAACTGAAGATGCTGAAGCTTCTGTGCAAGCCAAAATACAGTCTGGAAAAGGGATAGTGATCAAAGATGCTGATCAAATATAACATAGAAATTTTCTTAAGTTTACTATGAATCTTTTGATGTTAGACATTCTGTAAACTTTTGAAATATGAATATGACAAAGCTGTTAGAACAATATGCTGTGTGATAAATTTGCTGTGTGATAAATTTATTTCATAATTGTTCTGAGAAAATGTCTATGTATACATGTTTGATTAATACATGTTCTGTGTTTTCCTGTTATAGAATCCTGCTCTACATCATGCTATGATTTTATTCTGTATGATGTATATCATTAACTAAGGGTTATGACTTCTCCAAATAGGGGGAGATTGTTGGGTACATTGGTTCAAATGTACCTGATTTGAAGAAGCCTCACCCTACTCAATGATATACATCAAAATGTATTTGATGTATTTTGAGTTTACTTGTGCAGGTTAAGTATTTACAGGAAAGAAGAAAAAGTTTCTAAGTCCATGTGTCGACACCCAGAGGGAAAGTGTCGACACTTAAGAAGACTTGTGTCGACACCCAAGCAAGCAGTGTCGACACTTGGAGTCATTGCGTCGACACCAGGGATACAGAGTCGACACCAGACAGAAAGTGTCGACACAAGGAGCTGTGTCGACACTCAATGAAGAAAAGTGCAGTGAAGCAGTGTCGACACTTAACAGTTGTGTCGACACCCTGAGTAACTGTGTCTACATCAGAAAGTGTCGACACTTGGAGGCTGTGTCGACACTCAACAAAAGTCAGCAGAGACTAAGTATAAGTGTCGACACCCAGAACAATGTGTCGACACACAGCAGAAGAGTCAACACTTGAATAAAGTGTCGACACAAGAAAGAATGTGTCGACACAGCTGAAGACTCAACACTTGAAGAAAGTGTCGACATAAGGAGCTGTGTCGACACTTAGCAAAGTTCAAGAATATTCTAAGTACAAGTGTCGACACAAAAGAGATGTGTCGACACTCAGCAAAAGTCTCAACAGAAGAAGAATGTGTCGACACATGGAGCAGTGTCGACACTCAGCAAGTATCAACACAGAAGACATGTGTCGACACCAAGAAGCAGTGTCGACACTGACAAGTTCAACACATGAAGATGTGTCGACACAAAGGTGTTGTGTCGACACTTAGAAGAATTCAGCAATATACTGAAGTACGAGTACTTGTGTCGACACTCATTATCAGTGTCGACACATGAAGAAGAAGCAGTGTCGAGAAGTGCATTCTACAACATAAGGAGTTGTGTCGACACCTTGTAGGCTAGTGTCGACACTTAGTCAACTTGTGTCGACACTTAGTCTATAAGTGTCGACACTTAAAGACAGACAGTCTCGACACTTACAAACAGTTACAGAATTTTCAAGAACTGACTGGATGACTTGACAGCTGCCATTCCAGCCGGTCTACTGCACCTGTCAGAGTTGTCAGAAATCAGTTATGAACCGGACCAGCCAGTTGCCATGAAGAAGGCCTATAAATAGGCTTATACTGTCTATAGAAAAGGTTGTTCAAAAGATCAAGTTGTTCAAGTAATTGAAATAGAAGAAGATCTAGATATTCCTTGAAGAATCTAGTGAAGATCTAAGAAGTTGGAGAGAGAGAGCTCCATCCAAGAAGTCAGCCGTTGGAACCAGGCTGAGAAGAAGGGTTCAGATATTGTTCTGAATCTTAAGTAGCAGAGATCAAGGATCAACTGCAGAAGAGGTCAATCTTATTGTGTTCTACATTCAAGAAGCTTTGATGAAAGCCAAGTCAGATTGATTTTAGCTGAGTTCTTCCAAGAACTCATCAAGAAACTCACAACTCTTCTCTCTTTTCTCGGAGTTGTTGAGTTACAATTTTTATAATCAAATTATCTTGTAGGATCCTTAGGGATCTGAGTTTGTAAGCCTGTAATTATAAAGGCTGAATGTAGGGCTAGAGTGCCTGAGTGTAGGAGATTTGAATCTCTGAGTGTAGGCCTTGGTGGCTGAGTGTAGGCCTTGGTGGCTGAGTGTAGGCTTTGTGAAGAAGCTGAGTTGTAGGGCATTGGGCCTGAGTTGTAGGAACCTGGTTTGGGGTTCTGAGAGTAAGATCTGAGGATCTAAGATAGTGGAGGAGTTTGGCCGAATCTAGTACACTGCTAGATAGGCGAAGGGGGAAAGTGGATGTACCCAAACCTTGGGGAAGCACTATAAATCTGAGTGTCTACTGTGTGCATGTGGAATTCTGTGATTGCTGATTGTGTGCTATGATAAAGTAGATATAAGTCTGTGTTATAATCTGAATTTTGCCTAACAAGTTAAAAAGATTTAAGTCACCTATTCACCCCCCCCCCCTCTAGGTGATTAGGTACAATATCTTTCAAGCTCCCGTAACCTTGCACCTGGTCCCTCTGATAGCATCTATGAAGAGATGTCCAAGATATAGTCCTCGCCCCGCATATCATGGACCATGAGGGAGCCCTCCAGCATCTCCAAAAAGTAGCCATGCTTCCCTCTGCCTTCTTTAGCTTCAACCTTCACTCATGCATCACAGGAGTATCACCAACTACCTTGGGCACAGAAGCCCAAGCCTTGTTATCTCTGAGAGAAGTCACCTCTTCAGCCTTGGTGTCAAACACCTCCTTGATTTTAGTGGGGTCATCACAGCCAGAAGTACCTTGCTCGACCTGAGGGCTAACAAAGAAACACGGGACCAAGTATGTCGTGTTCCCTTCGCTATATCGAGCTGGTGGCTTACTGATCCTCTTCGATCTCCGAAGAACCTGATCATGGCTAACCACCTCCGCTGCTTCTGAACCAGCTCCGTTCCCGGGCAAACCTTGAACAATGCTCCCCCTGCTTTCTGAACAAGACGCCTCCTTACTAGAACCAGAAGCACCTGGAGCAACACTCCCCCTGCTACCTGAACCAGAAGACTCTCCTCTTGAACAAGAACTGCATGGAACATCGCTCCCCATGCTTCCTGAACCGGAAGCCTCTGCCTTCGAGTCAGAAGTACCTGGAGCATCGCTCCTACTTCCTGACCTTGACACCTTTGCCCCGGAGCTAGAACAACCTGGAGCTCCTGGTGACTCAGGCAACTCCACTTCCTTAGCAGTAGCCTCCTTCAGCCCACCATCTGACCTGCTTATCTCTAGCTCCACATGAGAGCTACCCCAGTATGGCGTCAACTCATCGAAGACAATGTCTCTCGATACTATGAGTTTCTTCGTCGCAGGATCCATACACCTCCATCTTCTCCTCTGCTCATCATACCCAACAAAGACTAGCTTTGTCTTGAGAGCACCCGGAGAGTGTATGTAACAGGTAGATCCAAACACCCGAAGGTGCTTCACTGAGGGCTTCACTCCGAACATCAGCTCATAAGGAGTCTTCACTATGATCGGACTAAGAGGCATCTGGTTGATGACATGAGCAGCACAGGCCATCCCTTCCGCCCAAAGAGCCTTCGGAATGCTTTTACTCTGAAGCCAACACTTGCAGGTCTCCGTTAACCAACGGATCATCCGAGCTGCAATACTACCTTGTTGTGCAGTATGTCCACAAGAAAGCTCCTTCCGGATCCCTTGCTTCCTGCAAAAGTGTGAGAACTCGGTTGAGCCAAACTCACCACCGATACTTGTCCTCAACACCTTGATCCTCCGGCCAAGCTGGCCTTCCACAAGCTTCTTGAACTCCACAAACAAGCGTACCATGTTGGACTTCTTCTTCATGAAGTATACCCATGTATACCTTGAATAGTCATCAACCAATATCAGCATGAACCTGCTGCCTCCAAGATTGGCTCCACTTTCCTGACATCCCGCACACCCCTGACCATCGTCATAGGATGAAAACCTAGGCAGCCCTCTTACGAGTCTTTTTCATGCCATTGCTTTCAGCTTGTCCATCCCTACATGCCCTAGTCTTTCATGCCAGATAGCTGCACTATCACTGGCATTCATCTGATCAGCTCCAGAACAAGTTGATGCCCCAACTACGTTCTTCTCCTTACCTCCGACATGAGCTACATTCGCCGAGAGCAAGACAACCTTGCACTCCTTCCGAAGATGACCTTGCTGCTTGCATTTATAGCACCTTGGTCCTTCCTTCCTCTTCCTATCACGCCTAGGAGAAACACTCCTTTCTTCCTGATATGAAGTAGAGGGACCATCGTCAGCAGCAACCTTCACCTCCTTCCTGAACAACCCATCAAGGGATGTCCAAACCTCCGCAGCTGACCGACATCCACTGATGTGGTCCAAGAGCTCCGATGAGATCACCTGCTTGAGAATAGACTCCGCTTTCGCATTTGTCTCCTTCCAAGCTCTCATCTCTTCAGCATTGCCAGCAGTATCCTCTTGTCTTCCTGCTCCGCACACAACCTCCCAAAGGTGCTCGCCAAGAAGAAAGCTCTTCATACAAGACTTCCAGCTTTCACGGTTCGTCTTTGTAAGAAGATTAATTCCAAGACAACTTGCATCTTCCGCTGCCATGGTTCTACCACTGGTTTGCTCTTCACAAGAGCAACTACTTCCATTGATCACTGCTTGACCACTCCAACATGCCTCTTATACCATGTTAAAATTCAACAAATCCGCAGACGCCACCTCGGATATCCTGTTGAAACTCAACAAACCGGAGAGGACATCCACTTATAATGTTGAACGTTTTCCCGGATCTTGGAGTTAGCAGGGGTTATCTCAACAAAGCAGTAACAACCAGCAACACATGCAACACAAGCGTCTTTATTGATCAAGAGCAAACTTCTTTACAAGGCGAGACATACATGGCGAGACATGCTTCACCAAACAACCAAACCAGGAGAACAGAGACAGTTACAAAGACAAGAAACAAAACAAGCCGCGCAGACTCAATTAACAAGACGCCGGTCTACTGCTGTGGAGTCCGCTCAGTCCGCCAGGTCGCCAGACCGCAACCCAAGCCGCGTGGACTACCCCCTATTCCAATTCTAGCTCTTCATCGCCGATCTGCAGGCTGCCTGACCGCGAGGTCGCCTAGCCGCCAGACCGCACACGCTGCGCCATCGAAAGGAACAGTTTGTCTGAAGCAGGCGACTTCCTGAACTCCGAACCAAGTTGCCACAGAGAAGACTGCCTAGTCACTATCCGCGACTTGCTGTTTTACCGCCTGTTGCTTAACCGCAGAGTCTGCACTGTCCCTGACCGCAATCAGAGCCAAGTCCTGGCTTTCCAGCACTATCCGCACAACCTTCACAGCACAACTCAGTCAACTCTCAAACCGCGCGGACTCCAAGGTCCAGTCCGCAGCAACTTACACGAGCTCAAATACTGTTCACTTACTTCGGTTAGATTCTCTCGAGGTTCCTTCTTTTCCTGATGTGACAAGGGTCCTATTTATAGGCACGATGATGAGTGGGGTCACCGCCCTAGCCGATAGGATCACCGCCACATCCCGCAGCAAGAACAGGTGTGTCCGCCAGCCCGCGGACACACACTCCAGTTCGCCGCTCCTGTGCAGATAGCCAGTCCGCCATAGCTTCTCCAAGGCCGGACTCCAATCTCCAGTCCGCCTTGTCGCCGAAGGCCAAGCCAGGACCACCACAGCCGGACTCCACAATAGCTATGTCCGCCAATCCGCGGACACAGCACCAGCCCGCCTAACCAGAGCCTGCAGCCTCGCCATCAAGGCACCTGCCGGACTTAGCAGACACCCGGCTTCCATCCGCACATCCCGAGTCCATTGCCTCATTTCTAAGGCACCTGCCGGACTCAGTGGACATGCCGATCTAGTCTGCTTACACAGCAAACTCCAGTCCACATCCCCGAGTTCATAACCTCATCACAAGGCTAAACTGAACTCAGCGGACTCTAGCTCCAGTCCGCACGCTCTTGCACAGGTAATACTTCAGTCCGCATATCCCCAAGCTAGCAATCAAGGCAACAACACTTCTACTGAGCTTGGCGGACTGAGAAAACAGCCCGCGCTCCACTGCGCGATCTCCCCGGACTGAGCCATCCTGGACTTAGTTCAGTTCCCACCAAGTCCAGTCCATTGGCCACAAGGGCCAGTCCGCACTTATTGGCGGACACTGGATCTAGCCCGCCATACCGTGCGACCTCCAGCTTCTGTCCGCACTGACCAGCGGTCTCTGCGACTTCCACTTGCCGCTGCACCAGAGCAAGACCAAGGCAACTGCCAAACCGGTCTGCCGAGCTCCAGTTCATCAGTCCGCTTCATGCCGGACTTCGCGGATATGGATTCTATCCGCCCGGTTACTTCCTGGGATTCAACCGCCCGCTGAGTATACACTGGCCTGACAGACCACTGCTGCTGTCCGCGTAGTCCGCGCGAACAGACCGCCCAGGCCGCCACGGAGCAAACCGCCAGCAACATCCCTGCCGACTTAGCAGTCCGCCAACCCTGTCTGCGTAGTCCGCGCGGATAGGTTGCCCAAGCCATCCATTCACCCACTTTCACTTCACAATTTTCAACAAGCATCATAGTAAGGGAAGGGCGCGTCGATGCACTGGCGATAGCAGATCCCCACGGGGGCCGAACAGCCTGGCCATCAGGAGGATAGAAGGCAACAGGGACTGAGAATAACTGAGGCGCCATCAAATCATTTACAGCCTCGATCTGAGCGGTGCTAGTATCCAATGATTCATGAAATGGAGGGCAATTTGTTGAGCAGGAACCCCAATCGGGACAGAGCCAGAAGGGACATCCACGGTAGGCCCGTGAACCCGCCTCCACCGAGCTATGCACTCCCCATCGAGGTAAAACCAGCTGAATCGCGGAACCCCCTAGCCATACTTTGCGCGGATGCTCTCTGTCCTGCGTACCGGAGCACAAACTTTGGCCCATCCCTTCCCTCAGTCATCTGAAATTTAGATGATGTCGTAGGAACACAGAGCCATGAACCGAATGGGGGATGGTCACCCGGATCCCGGAAGCCATCCTCAAGCTGCAGTGGGAAATCCCGTCGTAGATGACCAAAAAGGCGACACAGATAACAAAAATTAGGAAGCCACTCATATTTAATAGTCGCCATGATCATCTCCTCTCCACCACCAGATAGCCGCACCACACAGCGAAGTGGAAGGTCTGTGTTTATTAGAACCGATAGACGGAGAGAATTGTGAGTGTATATTTGGATGAATAATGGGTTCAGAGGTATTACGGGTCAATTCGGGTACATGGTTAACCCATACCCGCAGTAACTCCTAAGGGTTTGCTTATTTATACCCACCTAGGGGCAACGGGTAGGTGATTCCACTTTGATCACCACGCGGATGCTTCCAGTGACTTAACATTCGCGATTTTCCCCTGTCCCTGCAAGGCTCTGCAACCGCTGCTCTCAATTTCCTGTAGCCGCCTGTGATCGGGAAAAAGGCAAAACCGGGCATCGTGGTGTTTCACGTCATCTACTGGAACGGGAGGAGGAATGAAAACCGCCGTCGCTGTTCTTCTTTCTAGACGGGAATCGCGCACGGTTTTTCTCCTATCCTGCCCGGACGTTGATCAACAAGGAAAAAAATTTTCTCGCTGCTCGTGATCACTCCCGTCGCTGCAAGGCTCACCGATCGTGAAGTTGAAGGTCGAGCCGCCGCTGGTTTCCGCCATCTGGATCAGGAGAAGGAGGCCGACATCTCGATCGGAGAGGGAAGAACCGTCGTTGCAGTGTAGATCGCTGAGAAGGAATTTTTTCTCCCGTAAAAAATCAAAATCAAAGGAACAAATTTTTTGGTCGCCGCTCTTCTCCTGTTTCGCCATCGCCGCTAGAATCAAAATCAAAGGAACAAATTTTGGTCGCCGCTAGAATCGAAATCAAGGGAAAAGAGGGCATTTTTTTTAATTTCATGGCTCCTTCGTCATACCTTCTTCAGTATCCATCTCAACTACTGCGCAGAGCTTGGCAAGTTCCACTTCATATCAAGAAGGAATATATCTTTTATTCTTCCGATTCCTAGAGGAAGAAAAGTTTGTGGTTAAAGAGGTTACCTCTGAGGCTGTGGTCAAGAGAAGAGTGCAATCTCGCTCCCATCGCCACTATCACAATGATGAAAGGGAACTGTTTCTCATCTCCGACTCCAATGATAAAGTTGGAGAAGTTCACGACGACAGAATTCAACGACTGGAAGTTGAATACGCAATTTGGAATGAAGTATCTGAACGTGTTTTACATAGTTCAGTCTGATCGTGCTGACATTATGGGGACTGACGATGAGGCACAGTGGATTGCTGATGAGGACTTCTGTCGCGACTACCTGCTGAACTGCTTGTCCTCCAGCCTGGCAAAGACGTACATCAAAATGAAGACCGCCAAGAAAATCTGGGAGGCACTGGAGGAGCACTTCAGGCAAGAGGAGGATTTGTCCAAGGCGCACTCGGTGGACAAATTCCATTCCTTCATGTTCGACGAGGAGAAAGTCATTCTCCCTCAAGTATCGGATTTTGAAGCATTAGTCGATTCTTTACATAGTGAGAATATTTCACTGCCAGATAGTTTTATTGTTGGCAAGATTATTTTTAAACTGCCCTCTACGTGGTACAACTTTAAAACTGAGATGAACCGCAATAAGACGCATGTCGGTCTTAATGTCCTCAAGCGATTTATTCGCATTGAGCATGAAAATAGGACTCGACGCGCTTTATAAACTGTTAGTAAGCAGAAGGTTGTGATTAACATGCTCCTTAGTTCTAAACGCGTGTCGAACCCTAAGAGGACCAGACCCTCCCATGGTAGCTCCCAAGTTGCAGGACCTAACAGACGCCATAAAAAAATTCAAGTTCAAGTGTTTTAACTGCAACAAGTGGGGACACAGAGCATCTGATTGCAGACTCCGTAAAAGGGAAAGAACCAAAGCACCACAGGATGACAACCACACCAATATGGTTAGCCAAGCTGAGCCTTCCGACTTTGTTGCAATGGTCGAAAACTCTAAGGCCAGCACGGAGTGGTACTTGGATTCGGGGCGACGTGCCACGTTTGCAACAATTATGCTCTTATGACAGTGCTCATTGCTGTGAAAGAGTCTGTGACGGTGGCCAATGGCGAGACAGCCGACGTACTGAAGGTGGGGAACGCAACCTTGCTGCTATCCTCAGGTAAGTCTTTAATTTTAAAGAATGTCAAATTTATTCATTCATTAGCTGCTAACTTAGTGTCTATTAGTCTATGATGTGATGCTGGTATGTCATTTACTTTTTGTAGTGGTAGAGTAACACTGTCAGTTAACTTACACTATTTTGGATGTGCATACGTCCAAAATAGGATGTACCGACTAAGTCTAGCAAACGAATTAGTTCAACAAGTTCAAACAAACTTAGTTAGCCCCAAGACTCTACATGAGAGACTAGGACACGTAAACTATAGGAAAATGTTCCAAATAGCTAGAACTCACCAGATCACATTAGACACTAAGTCACAGCCTGAGAAATGTGACGTGTGTGCTCAGACTAAGATCACTAAGAAACCTTTTAGCGCGGTTACTAGTAGCACAACACCCCTAGAGCATATACATTCTGATATATGTGACTTTAAAAGCTTTGTCACCATAGGAGGAAGGAAGTATATGATCACATTTATAGATGACTGTTCTAGGTTAGGTCACATCTATCTTCTTAAAACTAAAGATGAAGTGTTTGAAAAGTTTTGTCTTTTCAAAACTAGGGTAGAAAACCAACTAGACATGAGAATAAAGAGGTTTAGAAGTGATAGAGGAGGAGAATACATGTCCAGTGAGTTCCGGGGTTTCCTTGCCTCTCAAGGGATCATAGCAGAAACCACTGCTCCTTACTCACCCAATCGAATGGTATAGCCAAGCGAAAGAATAAAACGTTAACAAAGATATTGAATTCTATGTTGCTCACTGCTGGCATGCCTACTGCCTATTGGGGAGAAGTAGTTTTAACTGCAAACAACATTCTGAATAAAGTCCCTCATGCTAAGTTAGACGTCACACCCTACGAGCTTTGGTTTAAGAGACCCCCGACATTAACTAAACTTAAGACATGTGGCTGCATAACCTATGTCAGGGTATCTGACCCTAGACGGTCTAAACTTGGACCTAGGACCAACACATGTGTTTACTTAGGTTGTGCTGAAGATAGTACTGCAGATAGATTCTTAGACCCGTTTAATAATATAGTTATGAGTCGAGGGATGCTTTGTTCTTTAAGGATAAGTTCCTTAAGGATAAAAACCTCACAATCTCAGGTATGCAAGCAACTATTACTGAGGAAGAACTTGAATCAGTACCGAGCATCTCCTATTCCGTCCCGGTAGACAATAATGTCCTAGAGTCTAGAAGGACTTCGATGAGAGAGTGAACTCCCAGAACCTTTGGTAGTGACTTTGTCACATACCACGTTGAGGCTGATCCATCCACCTATAAGGACGCGATGAGATCAAGGGATTCCCTACTCTGAAAAGAGGTCATTGATGAAGAGATGAACTCTTTGCTTCAGAACAACACCTGGACGTTGGTTGATAAGCCAAAAGGGGCTAAAACTATAGGGTATAAATGAGTTCTGAAAAAGAAGCTCAACCCTGATGGTAGCGTAGCTAAGTATAAAGCACGCATGGTGGCTAAAGATTTCACACAAGTTAGTGGGATGGATTACTTTGATGTATATTCACCAGTGTGTCACTTACCAACCATTAGGATACTCCTTGCTATTGCGTCTATTGAGAACTTTATTGTTCATCAAATGGATGTTGAGACTGCATTTTTGAATGGAGATCTGACCGAAGAGATATACATGAGCCAACCTGAAGGTTTAATAGTAGACGGTCACGAAAGTAAGGTCTGTAAGTTAATCAAGTCGCTTCGAGCGACTTAACAAGAAGCTCCCCAGATAGTCCCCTGGTCCGCATTGTCTGCATCCAGGAATGTGCCAATCTTGTTACCAATGCAGATACCCACTTCCTTTGTCAAAAACGGAAAGGCAGATCACCAATATGCACTTTGAAGCAACACCAACGTAAAATCATCTACATAGGGTTATCAGTCTGCTTCACCTCTTGGAGGACAATAAGGTTCTTATCAAAATGCCACGGACAACCCTCAAGAACACGATGCAAGTCGATCTTGTGAGAGAATGAAACAAGAAAGCGATCAATAGATAAATGTTTAAGCGATACAGGTCGGATTGTGTTGAATGCATTTGAGAGTGTACGACGCAAGGCTTCGAAGTTAACTGGCTTACGCGGAATCACCCTTCCGGCAAGGAGAGGATCTGTGGACTTCTGCGATAGAACATCATCATCTTCTATAGCTACCTCTTCCGCTTCCTCCACGGTTAGATTCAGCGATCTTGAAAGCTCCAAGTCAAGATCCGCCATTAGAAAGGCAGAATCAGATGAGGGCAAAGAAGAACCCCATCCCCCCACTCCAGGAGGCGCCGAAGACACGCCCAAACCAAGGAGAGCCCGCCAGGCCGACATAAACACAAGAAACCGAGACAGGGAAGAAAGCCTCCGGCGGAAGAGACTCTAGAGAAAGCAAGACTTCAAAAGAGGAGACACTGGAGAGGGGAACAAAACAAGGCGGAAGGAGAGAAGGGTAGGCGACCTAGCGCCTGAAACTGACCGAAAGCCGCCCATCGGAGAAGAAAAACTCCCAGGCGGAGAGATGCAAAACCCTTACCGCGTGGATCAGCCTCAGATTAATCTGCCGGATCAGCCTCGAATTAATCTGGATAGTAAAATAGATACTAATTGTTGTGGATCACTCAAGGCTCCGGTAGACTGGACTAAATCGAACCGCCTTAATCCGAGAGCGGTCAAGCGGGCAAATAGTCACAGAAAGTAGAAAATTGGAAAAAGAATTTTTTTAACGTGCAAAACCCGTCTACTCTGTGAAAAACTATGTGGTCGGATCTGTGTCGGTCAAACCTCCTGTAACACCCCCTATCCGTCGCATAGCATATAACAGTAGGTCCGGCCGGGGCCCGACGCCATATAATACAGACAGACCGGGTGGTTACTCATGGAAACCATCCAACCAATCTTTACGTCCTACATAGAGTATTCTAGCGGAAGCAGTTTATAAGTTGCAATTAAGAACCCAGCACTAAAGCATAAATGTCCACTAAACACCAAAAAAGACTGTAGTACATACACAAGTACTGGCCTTAAGGCCTTACAAATGGTTTACTTCAATTTACATGTTTTCCATACCACGGCACGTAGGCCGGTCATACATGAACAAAAGTAAGTAAACACTCCAATTAGGCCTTCAAGGGTCGGCTTCGCAATTTGGGTTTTAGCCCGCTATTGACCACTTGGTCCAGCAGCACCTGCAAGCAACAAACCATCGCACGGTGGCAAACAAAAGCAACGGTCAGCAATGCTGACCAAATTATAACGATCTCGCCCCCAACTCGGGGCGGCGATGCTCCTTCCCTGCATTTTATTAGCATAAGCGAGCAGTGTATAAATATTCATTTCATCACAGGCGTAGGTTCACACGGCCACACACCCCGTGCACTCAGGGCACATTCTCGGTGAACACAGTCAAAGTCTGCCGACTCACCACCGTCCCTTTGGACGACCAAACAATGAGCAATTTGTCTTCCCGGCATGGGTCACGGTAATTAAAACCATAGACCGTCGAAGACCCTCATCTATGCCAACGACAAGTGTCATGTACCCTTAGGTCTCTTTAACCAAACGACATAGAACGGGTACGGTTCCATCTAACCTGTGCTCACATCGCAACGTTAATTCAAAACATATGCGCAGGTCAAACTTCTCCCGAGTCCTGTTTCGGTCACACATTTCACATAACCCGGTTATGTTCAAGTTGGCTCTCAGGCCTCCAAGTTGGCAAGATCACACATCTGCCCAATTTTTCGGGTGCACCTTAGGGTTAATCCCCAAGGATCCATGTTGCAATCTACCATGTTGAAAACCCGAAAAACAACCAATCGCACGGAGTCTTCTCCGGCATTTATGCAATGCAACATCACCGATCCAGACCAACATGTCCGGGTAGGCTTCACACATCATGCCTATGTCCGTTCTCGCTTACAGACTCTACATAACGGTGACTATTCATGTCTACCCGAAGGAACGCCTCCAACTCACCGCAAACTCGCGAGAGCGGGCTTCCTATGCAAAGAAGGAGAGCTTCACATGATCAAGTAGAGAATCGTTACCCTGGCGTTCTTCCTCGGCGCCATGGAAATGTAAGCAGATGAAAAGAACCGCACTCTCTTTGCCTCCGTAGATCCGAAGTCGGCTCGCGATTTGGAGCTTCGAAGCTCCTCCAATGGCCGGATCTAAGCTTCTTCTTCCTCCTTTGCTCTCCTCTCTCTTGACTTAGAAAGAGAACCACTTAAAAGAAATGAGGGTTTCAAGGGTCCAATCCCGTGTATATCCCATCAGGAACAACCCCCAGCCGTTGGATCCCAAATTAAAGAAACGAATGGCCTTGATTCGGGCCTGAAATGCTAAAACTGGGCCGAACACGGCCTGCGACACGCCCGTGTCCAGGGCCGTGTCCCCCATTCGCCGTCAAAATCGACGCGCCTGGAACAGCATACGGGCATCCGACACGCCCGTGTTCGACCTGACACGCTCGTGTTCCAACTAACACGGACGTGTGGGCGGCCGTGTGCCTCCATCGACACAGCCCCGAAAACAACCCGAGACTCACATAGGTCTTGGACACGCCCGTGTCCACGCCCGTGTCACACCCGAACACGCCTGGGCTCCAGGACGGGTTCACGGTCTCGACACTTCGTCGAGCGAAGTTCGTCGACCACCCGACACGGCCTTGGACACGCCCGTGTCCTAGGTCGTGTGCATTGTCTCGACACATCGTCGAGCGAAAATCGTCGACTTCCCTGGCCGATCGTCGACACGGGCTCGACACGCCCTGAGACACGCCCGTGTCTCAGGCCATGTTCCCTGCTTGACGATCGTCGACTCCAAATTTCATCGAAAACGTGGCCAAATCGTCGACTGGAGCCTGACACACCCTGGTACACGCCCGTGTCCCAGGCCGTGTGCCCCCTACCAGATTCCAGATTTTGCCCAAAACGCCTCCCGTCGCTCTTTTGAGTTTCGGGGCGTTACAACTCTCCCCCTCTTAAAAGAATTTCGTCCACGAAATTACATAAAGAAAGATAAGTACAAAACCAAAATTGTACCTGAGCGGAACAACTCCGGATACTCGTCAAGCATAGTCTGCTCTCGTTCCCAAGAGAGCTCCTCTCGACCGCAATTGTCCCATCGGACCTTGACCATCCTGATCTCTTTATTGCGTAGCCGCTTGGCCTCCGAGTCTTCAATCCGCACGGGATTGACTTTTGTTGTCAACCCACTATCAATCGGCACTTGATCGACCGCGATCACTTGCGTAGGCTCTTGCACCGCCTTCCAAAGCACCGAAATATGGAATACATCATGTAAACCACTAAGCTCCACTGAAAGCTTCAACTGATAGGCTGCTTCACCAACTCGCTCCAGAACCTCAAATTGCCCAAGGTACCTCGGGCTTAGCTTTTTCAATCGCCGCACCCGCGAGACACTCTTGAACGGTTTGATCTTTAAGTACACTCAGTCACCCACAGCGAACTCCACGTTCATGTGCTTGGCATTGTAGTACTTCGCTTACCGGTCCTGAGCGATTTGCAGCCTCTCCCGAACGGTTCGCACCAACGAAGTAGCATCCTCCACTTCTAATCGCTTATACAACTTTGACTCACCCATTTCTAGCCATGACAACGGCGTGCGACATCTTCTACCATATAGGGCCTCTAAGAGCGTCATTTGAATACTCGTATGGTAGCTATTGTTGTACTCAAACTCCACCAAATAAAGATGGTCTTCCCATTGCTTTCCAAAGTCCAAGACACACATGCGGAGCATGTCTTCCATAGTTCTATTGACCCTCTCGGTCTGCCCATCCGTTTGCGGATGGACGGCTGTGCTGAATTTTAACTTTGTTCCCAACATTTGCTGCACTAGCCTCCAATCATTGGACGTGAACTGCCCATCTCGGTCACTCACGATGTTGCGGGGCACACCGTGAAGCCGTACTATATTATCCACATATAGTTTTGCCAACTTGTCCACCGGATCATCCTTCCTATGCGGAATAAATGTGACACCTTCGTTAACTGATCTACGACCACCCAAATGGCTTCGTTCCCCTTTTTCGACATTGGCAAACCGTGCACAAAGTCCATAGAGATGTCGTCGAATTTCCACTCTGGAATAGGCAAGGACTTCAGAAATCCTCCCGGCTTTTGGCATTCCGCCTTCACCAAGGCGCAAGTTTGGCACTTCGCCACATAGAGCGCCACATCTTTCTTCAAACCCGGCCACCAAAACAGTTTCTTAACATCGCGGTACATCTTCGTGCTCCCCGGGTGAATCGAGTACTTTGTATGGTGTGCCTCGTACAACAATTCCACCCGCAAATTGCCCACATTTGGGACGCACAGACGACCGTCTTTCCAAAGTAATCCGTCCTCCACAACGAATTGGGAATTTGACCCATCCAGAGCCTCTACCATGAACTGCTTCATATGGACATCCATATCCAAAGCCTGCCGAATCCGATCAGCCAGGTCGTATTGGACTTCAGTCCAATTCAGTACTGCTTCAGCACTTGATTGCTTATCCACACAAACAATCTCCAATGCCTCCAACTCCCGAACCAACCGCTCGTCATGGATCGACAGCCAATTGGCTTGAGCTAGGGCCCGGTGACTCAACGCGTCCGCAATCGCATTATCTTTACTAGGCACGTAGTGGATCTTGAATGTATAGTCCCTCAGGAACTCCATCCATCTACGCTGCCGCATATTCAAATCTTTCTGATCAATCAGATACTTCAGGCTCTTGTGATCAGTGTAGATATCAATTTTCACACCGTACAAATAATGCCTCCACAGCTTCAAGGCAAAAATCACGGCCGCTAACTCCAAGTCATGGACCGGATAATTCCTCTCGTGCACTTTTAGCTGTCTCGAGCCATAAGCTATTACACTTCCGTGTTGCAGTAGCACGCAACCCAAACCGCTGCCCGAAGCATCGCTATAAATCTCATAACCTTCGGTCCCACACGGCGAACTCAGCACAGGCGTCGTGGTCAACCAACATTTCAACTCCTCAAAAGCTCGCGCGCACTCCGGCGTCCAAGAGAACTTCTGCTCCTTCCTCGTCAAAGTAGTGAGAGGTAATGCTATCCGCGAGAAGTTCTCTACGAAGCGCCTATAAAAGCCGGCAAGCCCCAGAAAGCTCCGGACTTCCGCTACCGTAAAAAGCTCAGGCCACTCCCGTATCGCAACAATCTTCGTCGGATCCACTGCAATACCCTCCCCACTCACTATATGACCGAGGAACACCACTCAGGATAACCAAAACTCGCACTTCGAGAACTTGACATACAATTGATTCCTCCTTAGCATCTCCAAAATCAAATGAAGATGCTTGAAGTGATCTTCCTAACTCTGCGAGTACACCAAAATATCGTCGATGAAGATGATCACAAAATGGTCCAAGTACTCCTTGAAGGTCCTGTTCATCAAATCCATGAACACTGACGGCGCATTGGTCAGCCCAAACGGCATGACCGTAAACTCGTAATGCCTGTATCTCGTACTGAACGCTGTCTTCGGGATATCACTCTCCTTTATTCGCAGCTGATAGTACCCGGACTTGAGGTCCAACTTTGAGTACACTGTCGACCCGACCAACTGATCAAAAAGATCATCGATCCGGGGGATCGGGTACTTGTTCTTTTCCGTCAACTTGTTGATCTCCCGATAATCAATGCATAGCCTCAAGCTTCCGTCCTTCTTCTTAACAAAGAGGACCGGCGCGCTCCAAGACGAATAACTTGGGCACACATACCCTTGCTCCAACAACTCTTGCAATTGAACCTTCAGCTCCGCCATTTCCTTAGGCGCTAGCCGATATGGAGAGCGTGACACAGGCTTTGCACCCGGTATGAGCTCTATCGCAAAATCTATCTCCCGTTGAGGCGTGGCTCCAGGAAGATCTCTAGGGAACACATCAGGGTACTCCGATACCACTAAAATACTATCCAACGCGGGCTTCGGCTTTGCAACCTCCACTAGTGTAAAGAACAGTTCTGCACTGGCACTAACCGCCTTCATCACCTGAAGAGCAGACATCAACGTCTTGCTCGACCCCTTTAAGCCTGTAAAAGTCGTCTCACGACTTGCTCCCAACTTCACTTCCTTGCTACCGCAATCAATATGGGCCTGCTGCTCCGAGAGTCAGTCCATGCCAAATATAACGTCGAACTCCACCAACGGAAGTAACAACGCCTGCAGATCGAACTCTTGATTCCCAATGCGAATCTTAACACCGCAGATTCTATCCGCGCGCATCGAACACCCATTGGGCAACAACACATCCAACTTATCATTCGACATCGAAGAAGGGACTCCGATGCGTGATATAAATCCTTCGGACAAGAAGGAGTGTGAAGCTCCAGTATCGAAGAGTGCTCTTGCCGGATTTTCACAAATCAAAACAAATCCTAAACAAGCAGTGGTAAGGTAACACGTGCATAACAAGTATTTAAAGAAATTAACTTGCTATAAGTTAAACCGTATCTGTCACCACATCCGCCTGTTTGATGGCCTCCTGTTGGCCAAGATTGTATACCCTTGGTTGGGCCGGAGCATAATGGGATGCAGTTGACTCCACCGCCTTGCCCTTCTCTTCATAAGTCGCTCTCGGCTTCCTTTCGGACTTGGGACGTCCGCTCCAACAATCACGGGCAAAGTGCCCCGGCTTTCCACAAGTAAAACATGCGCCCGGGGTCCGACCCGTAGTCGCCCCAGAAGCGCCAGAAGAAGGAGCTGGACCCGAAGTCCTATGCTTCTTGAAGAATCTTTGATAGCCGGACTTTGAAGTAGTCGGCACTTTGAACCCAGACTTCTTATCACCAACGCTTTTCTTTGCTTGTACATTCTTCATGTCCTTATCCAAGGACCGGGCCGTGTTGACCAAGGTCAAGAAACCCTGCGTCATCGGCCCCGAGAGTAGTAACCTCAACTCATCTCTCAACCCTTCGTAGAATCGATTTGTCTTGCGCTCCTCATCCGCAATGGTGGAGCTAGCATATCGACTCAAGCGAGTAAACTCGTGGAGATATTCATCCACGCTACTGTCCCCTTGTACCAACTTCAGGAACTCGTTCTCCAACGCTATCCTCTGCGCCGAAGGGAGGTATCTAGCCAAGAACAATCTCAAGAACTCCTCCATCGAGACATCAACAAGTTGTCTACCTCTAAATAGGTGCAGCTCCAATCCTTCCCACCACAATCTCACTTCACCGTCCAAAAGGAACGTAGCAATGGTGGTCATTTGCCACTCCTCCGTCTCCGTTGCTATCATGACTCTCTTCATCCTGGAGAGCTAGTCTTCAGCTTGAGATGGGGTTCCCAACCCCAAGAATACCGGAGGATTAAAGCTCATGACATGCTTGAGCTGTCTCTCGGTTGCCCTCCTTGGCACTAACGGCTCCACTACTACATGTTCCACTCTCCTCGGCTCAGCCGCTTGCAGTGGTACCTGCTCCATCACAGGAGCGGGCTGCTGCATTTGCCTTGCAGGCTGCTCATTAATCATGGCCAACACTGCTTCAGCCGCCAAACGTATGGTCTCAACCGACGGAGGTGTTGCAGGAACTTCATTAGGTGCACTGCTAGCCTCAGAAACTCGACGTTCCGACGGCCTAGCACCACTTCTGCTCACCTATAGTGGTACAAAACACCGTTAAGCGACCAAATAAAATTGCAAACGGCAATTATAGGAACACGCAGGTTCTCCAAACACGTGTATTTTCATTCCTAAGTGGGCATTCATGGGTTCTTTTACTGTTATAACGATGACGCACACACATGTGCTCACCACCCCTTAAAAAGAATTTGACCACGAATTCAGCTTAAGCACGACCAAAACCAGTAGTCTGATACTAAATTGTAACACCCCCTATCCGTCGCTTAGAATATAACAGTAGGTCCGGCCGGGGCCCGACGCCATATACCACAGACAGACCGGGTGGTTACTCATGGAAGCCATCCAACCAATCTTAATTTACGTCCTACACAGAGCATTCTAGCGGAAGCAGTTTATAAGTTGCAATTAAGAACTCAGCACTAAAGCATGAATGTCCACTAAACATCAAAAATAAATGTAGTACATACACAAGTACTGGCCTTAAGGCCTTACAAATGGTTTACTTCAATTTACATGTTTTCCATACCACGGCACGCAGGCCGGTCATACATGAACAAAAGTAAGTAAACACTCCAATTAGGCCTTCTAGGGCCGGCTTCGCAATTTGGGCTTTAGCCCGCTATTGACCACTTGGTCCAGCAGCACCTGCAAGCAACAAACCATCGCACGGTGGCAAACAAAAGCAACGGTCGGCATTGCTGACAAAATTATAACGATCCCGCCCCCAACTCGAGGCGGCGATGCTCCTTCCCTGCATTTTATTAGCATAAGCGAGCAGTGTATAAATATTCATTTCATCACAGGCGTAGGCTCACACGACCACACACCCTGTGCACTCAGGGCACATTGTCGGTGAACACAGTCAAAGTCTGCCGACTCACCACCGTCCCTTTGGACGGCCAAACAATGAGCAATTTGTCTTCCCAACATGGGTCACGGTAATTAAAACCATAGACCGCCAAAGACCCTCATCTATGCCAACGGCAAGTGCCACGTACCCTTAGGTCTCTTTAACCGAACGACATAGAACGGGTACGGTTCCATCTAACCCGTGCTCACATCGCAACGTTAATTCAAAACATATGCGCAGGTCAAACTTCTCCCGAGTCCCGTTTCCGTCACACATTTCACATAACCCGGTTATGTTCAAGTTGGCTCTCAGGCCTCCAAGTTGGCAAGATCACGCATCCGCCCAGTTTTTCGGGTGCACCTTAGGGTTAATCCCCAAGACTCCCTGTTGCAATCTACCATGTAGAAAACCCGAAAAACAAACAATCACACGGAGTCTTCTCCGGCATTTATGCAATACAACATCACCGATCCAGACCAACATGTCCGGGTAGGCTTCACACATCATGCTTATGTCCGTTCTCGCTTACGGACTCTACACAACGGGGACTATTCATGTCTACCCAAAGAAACGCCTCCAACTCACCGCAAACTCGCGAGAGCGGGCTTTCTATGAAAAGAAGGAGAACTTCACATGCTCAAGTAGAGAATCGTTACCTTGGCGTTCTTCCTCGGCGCCATGGAAATGTAAGCGGATGAATAGCTGACCGTTGGAGCTTCGAAGCTCCTCCAATGGCCGGATCTAAGCTTCTTCTTCCTCCTTTGATCTCCTCTCTCTCTCTTGACTTAGAAAGAGAACCACTCAAAAGAAATGAGGGTTTCAAGGGTCCAATCCCGTGTATATCCCATCAGGAACAACCCCCAGCCGTTGGTTCCCAAATTAAAGAAACGAACGGCCTTGATTCGGGCCTGAAATGCTAAAACTGGGCCGAACACGGCCTGCGACACGCCCGTGTCCAGGGCCGTGCCCCCCATTCACCGTCAAAATCAACGCGCCTGCAACAGCACACGGGCATCCGACACGCCCGTGTCCGGCCTGACAAGCCCGTGTTCCAACTAACACGGCCGTGTGGGCGGCCGTGTGCCTCCATCGACACAGCCCCGAAAACAACCCGAGACTCACACGGGTCTTGGACACGCCCGTGTCCATGCCCGTGTCACACCCGAACACGCCTGGGCTCCAGGCCGTGTTCACGGTCTCGACACTTCGTCGAGCGAAGTTCGTCGAACACCCGACACGGCCTTGGACACGCCCGTGTCCTAGGCCGTGTGCCTTGTCTTGACACATCGTCGAGCGAAAATCGTCGACTTCCCTGGCCGATCGTCGACACGGGCTCGACACACCCTGAGACACGCCCGTGTCTCAGGCCGTGTTCCCTGCTCGATGATCGTCGACTCCAAATTTCATCGACAACGCGGCCAAATCGTCGACTGGAGCCTGACACACCCTGGGACACGCCCGTGTCCCAGGCCGTATGCCCCCTGCCAGATTCTAGATTTGGCCCAAAATGCCTCATGTCGCTCTTTTGAGTTTCGGGGCGTTACACCTCCACTATTTGTTGGTTGTTGGACATGCCTTTTTGGAAAAACTCAAGTGCGACAGGTCGCCTCTCGTTACCAGTGTTGTAAATGTAGGCCGACATGTCTGACATGTCGACCGACATAAAGGTTTTGAGTGTAAAATGCCACGACATTGATATTTTAAACAAATATGTCATTTTTGAAAATATCGCCCGATATATCGGTTTAACCCGATATATCGCTAACCCGATATATCAGGTGATATTTTGCGAACGATATATCGTCGAAAGTATTACAAATATTTTTTTCTCATTTTTTGAAGAGACCAAATACCGGTTAAGGTGTTGTCATGTGACCTTGAGGTCACAGGTTTGAGTCCTGGAAGCAGACTTTTGCAGAAATGCAGGGTAATACTTGCCTATATTTTACCCTTGTGGTCGGACCCTTCCTCGGACCCTCGCGGTGCAGGTAAGCTTTGTGCACTGGGTTATCCCTTTTGAGGAGACAAAACAGAAATAATTTGTTTTGTGCTTCATTTTGTGCATCTCTCTAAGGTAAGTATCTACTACTTTCTCATCTAGCTCTCATTTGGTGATATTTATCTTGTATATTACAGTTGACGACTCTTTTATGTGTAATTTATAAACATACATTATTTGTATATATATTTATTGTGTAATTTATAAACATACAATATGTATACAATTATATATATGTATAAAAACTGTGTAATATATTTGAATAAATTTATCTAAATATTAAAATCCGACATTGTAAAATATCCCTGATATATTCCCCACAATCCGACATCCGATATTTCAAACTCAAACCAACATGAACTCAACATCCGACATTTACAACCTTGATCGTTACAATGGTTAGAGAGAGAGAAAAGCTCTGAGGGTGACAGACTGTAACATCACAACTTTTATTGGGCCACATGAACCCTAGTGGGCCCAATAAAAGAGACTCAAACTCCTACCCGTGACCCGGTAAAAGATAACCATATGCGGGAAATAGAGCTAGAAAACTCTAATTTGAGTTCTGTCAGTCCCTATGGCCTCGTATAGTCGATACGAGCGCATCAGAACACGTTCTGTTGGACCCCGAGGTCATGTAGTGGATGTAACTATTCCTCGTAAAACGTCACGAGAGCCAGACTTTGGATATCGGTCTAAAGGACTACGATTTGAGTTTGCCAGTTCCCGTGGTCTCGTACGACCCATACGAGCGCATCAGAACTCGTCGCGTCGCGATCCGAGATCTAGCGATGGATATAGACATTTTGACCATTTTAGCGCGTCGCGACGCGCAGATTTTGGACTTTTACCAAACGAACTCCGATTCGACCCCGATCAGTGGCGTTGGATTCATATGGTCAATATAAAGTCAACGGAATTGGTCCCGGTCAATTTCGATAATGGGTGGTCAAACCAAGCTCAGTTTTGCACCAAAAAGCGTGTGCACACCAATTGTGACACGACACCCCAACTTTAACCCAACCCCGATGACTTGGACCTATTTTTACTTTGACCCCCATGGGTTGACTTTTGTCAAACTCTCCCATTTTCCCCATTTTTTTTTGGAAATTTTCCCTAAGGAGGAGGACACCTCCTCTCCATGGGTAAATAGTGCATTGCCCCTCCCGTACCCATAGGGGACACAAATTAATAAGATGGAAGGGAGTGGGCCCAAGTGGTGGCTCACCAACACTTCCCTCCACTCTCCTCTCTTTTTCCCTCTCCCACTTATAAAAGCCCAAGCCCGTAAGGGCCCAACCCCATTTCCCACATGGGAGAATTACCTTGAGCCTCCAGCTATCCTTGGACAATTTGAGGGTGGAGATTAATCCCTCCCTAAGGAGGGATTAATCCCACATTGTGTAGGGGAGGAGATCCCCTCCCCTCCAGCCTATATAAAGGCCCCCACTCCTGATATTCCCCTCACCAGCTCAGTGAGCAACTCCCCCACCCCTCCCCAAGCTTTGTCGGAGCTCAGATCGCTGGAAAAGGCAAAGCTCGAGCTCCACCACCGCCACCTTGCATGGTCGACCAAGCCGGCCCCTCCCAAGTGCCTCTTCCACAGGTAGAAACTTCTCCCCTCCCCCTTACCCTCCTTCTAGAAGTTCTGCATGGGCCTTCCGGCGGCCGAAGCGCCGCCGACACCACCCGACCCATGCTCCAGGTCGGGTGGTGGCCTCAGGAAGGCTAGCCCCTCCCCATGCTGGGGGTGGCGCTAGAGAAGGGTTGACCCACCAGGATGAATTTTCCTGGTGGGGGAAAGCTGGGGTGCCGCCGGAAAACGCCGCTCCGGCGACACCCGAGAAGTAGAGCTTTTGCACTGTTTTGCCTTCGGTGGCGGATGGTCGCCAGACCACCACCGGAGAAGAGCCCTGCCCCCGGCGCACCGCTGGGGGTGGTTCCAGGGCTGGGCTAAACGTCAGAGAGGCGGGGTGGTGCGGTGGCGCTGGGAGAGGGATCACTGCCACCCCGCTCTCGGGTTGGCCAAATCAGGCTGCGGCCGGCCGTCGGGCCACCACCCAGGGACTTGTCGGCCCCCGGCGAACCGGCCGGGGGCGGCGCCGGCGTCCAGCGGTGACTGTCCGGTGGTGGAAGAAGTTATCCTTGATTGCACCGCCGGCAAGGAGCAGCAGCCGTCTGATCTCGTGATGAAGATCGGACGTTCGGGATTTCATCAAATCCCGCCCCACCTCAACATCAGCGCCCCCCCACAGCGGATCCGAGACCGATCCGCTGTGGGGTCAAAAAGAGGATATTTGATATCCGGATCGATCTTAGCTGCAGGATGCCTTTTGATCTGCTATTAGCAGACCAGATTAATAGCTAAACTTTGAGAAATTTCCCGGGCCATTTCTAAGCCTCTGGGGGCAAAGTGATCAACATGAAAAATGTTCCCCATACTAAGGGCTTCCTCACAAAAATTTTGAGAATTTTTGGAGTTGATTTGGTATTTTTAAAAGCCCAAATGAAACTTATTTCGCCGAATTAAAGACTCAAAACTCTTCGAAAAATTATGAAAACTTTTATAGGCTCAATTTAGACCTCCTTAAAGGTTGTATCAAAATTTGGAGACTTGAGGATCAAAATTGAATTTTCCTCAATTCCTTGGAGCCTAGGGTCGCGCTTGGAATTTATTACGCTTATTTTCCTCGAAAGTAAAAATTTGAGCGCGCAACCACCCTTTCTAATTTGAATAATAAATTCAAATTGTCTTATCAACGAGAATGGCTAAGGCAAGTGACCAAGCTCCGGGTGTTCCGAGATTTCGAGAAACCGTCGAGTGGCTCGACTCTCGGGTAATATGGGCACGCTCGGAAGATGAGAGTACGAGTAGTGATCTGCAAAATTATTCTCGACGAATAATAAAGGTGTAACTCCTAATAAGCCCCTAATCCGATTAAGTCGCAATTATAAAGGCGCAACCAAATTACTATCGGATCTTAATAATGAGTGTAACCAAAGGAAGCATTTTTAACTTTGAAATAGAACTGAATATGCCTCATATGGAAGGAGATGGAACTGAATGTGCCTCATGTGAAAGGAGATGGAACTGAATGTGCCTCCTGTGAAAGGAGATGAAACTGAATGTGCCTCCTGTGAAAGAAGATGGAACTGAATGTGCCTCCTAAGATAGGAGATGGAACTGAAGCCTCCTGGATGGAGTGATTTGACTACTAATCATTTTATTTATGATTATTCTAGTCTTGCACTGGTCCTATTCCTTTATTCATCTCAGTTAAGTACTTTTAATTCAGTACTTCTCCGGTCTCGCACTGGTCAAGCTCATTTCAAATCAGTGCTACTCCAGTTTCGTACTGGTCAAGCTCATTTTAGTTCAGTACTTTCAATTTAGTACTACTCCAGTCTCGTACTGGTCAAGCTCATTTCAGTTCTGTACTTTCAATTCAGTACTACTCCAGTCTCGTATTGGTCAAGTTCATTTCAATTCAGTACTACTCCAGTCTCGTACTGGTCAAGTTCATTGCAATTCAGTACTACTTCAGTATCGTACTGATCAAGTTCATTTCAATTAAGTACTACTCCAGTCTTATATTGGTCAAGTTCATTTCAATTCAGTGTCACTCCAGTTTCATATTGGTCACGTTTCATTCAACACTTAAATTATGCAACATTTATTATCAGCTGCTTTAATTACCGCATTTTCATTACTGCAATTTGCTATTATAAGCACAGGTCCTACTCTGACTAGCGGTTGTCTGTTAAGATTGAGCCTTAATTGGGGATAACCGGAGTTGAGATGTTCCTCAGGGTTTAGCCTCAAATAAAGTGCTTACACGTACCTTGTCGAAAGTTGAGCTGAGTACCGCCGCCCGGAGTTTGAAGCATAGTAGGGCAGGCTGTCGTAGACCCGGTAGGTGTTAGCAATATTGATTGAATGATTGCTTATATATTGATTGCGGTGAAATAGTGGCGGGTCATTCCCTTCCGCAGACCGTTCGTACCGGTGTGTGAAGGTCGACGACTCAAGGCGACATGAAGATGGGTACCACGGGTGACCGACCGTTATATTTTCCCCGTCAGGTTTTCCTCCGCTGGTCGACCAAAATATCGAATCACCGGATGTCATTCACATCAAGGAGTGCACAGAGTTGTACGTTGGGGCCTGGGGCTGTACGGTACGACCACCCCAAGAAGTGGCAGGACTAGCCACTATCTCCGACGGCCACATCGGTGAGGCCGGCGGGGCTCGCTACCCTGCTGGAACAGAAACAGTCCATACTATGTCAAAATAAGATTGTGTGCGTGGCTGTGAATGCATGTGGTATGTTTGCGGTTATGAATGTCTGTGATAGGGTACAAGTTGTGAATACCTAATGTGCTGATATGCTAGTGGAGCTTTAATTAATAACTGATATACATTGATGTTGTTATTCCAGTTATACTATGTTGCGCTTCTTTATAGTTGCTCCTAGCCTATATATATGAAATGTTGTACTAACTCTCCATTGCTTCGGCTATCTACTTTTGTTGAGTAGGTGTGTGCTCGTCCCCAGGATATGGATCTGGGGAGGAGATTTGTTCCCACTTAGCTCTGTGACTAACGGTTATTTAAATAACCATTCACAGGAATTGGAGCACCGTAGTGACCCGCTGCCGCAGGAGACTGCGCCAGCAGTTGGAACTACTCGAGCAGAAGCACCCCCGACGTCCTCAGAGTTTCGAGACGTGGGTACCGACGAGCTGGTTAGGGAGAGAGAGTGAGGAGTTATATGTAGTAATTGTATAGCCTAAAGTCTTATATAAATACTTAGGCTACAACCTTTGTACCTATGTAAATATATATGATGTTATATATATTTTTTATATTGGTTTCCTGTTAATGTTTCCGCAAATCTCTGATGTATTGTGAATGTTGTGATTCTAGCCGAGCAAGGCAGCCACCTAGTTCTTAAATAGGGTGGGTCGTTACCCCTAAGGAGCACTGGGTGGACGCCTTGGGCAAGTAAGATCCCCTCCAACCTGACCCTGGCAAAGGTTGGGGGGTCTTACAAATGGATCAGAGCCATCACAATTCGTCCTTGTGGAGCAGTCTCAGGATCCTTCCGTCCCTCACTTCGTAATTTGCTTCGGGACGAACCTTACAGCGGAAGCCTGGTGGACCTTAGTGTAGAGGCTTAGGGATTCTAGACTATATGTTAGTATGTTCGTACACCATTGTTTCCGCTTCGTCAGTCGTTTTTGCAAATTTACCCTATTTTTGCAAAGTACTGACACTTTTTCTGTTACTTCTCCAGATACTGGAGTACATTAACGGGTGAACCTATTTCAGATGATATGTTCCCGCCACCCCACCTCCAAAACCGGTCGTCCCCGCGACTATACTGTTTGCCGAGACCGACTTGGGGCAGACACTGAAGGCGATCCTGGCCACTTTCCGGACAGCCTTGACACAGCCACCACGAGAGATGATGATGCCTACCGATTTGCTGACAACCTTCCGAGGATTGAGGCCTCCCACTTTCAGAGGCACAGAGACTGCCATCCAGGCAGAGGAGTGGGTGGAGCGTGTGGAGGAGCTGCTAATAGGCTTGATGTGCCCAGCAGTATTTGCAGTATCACTGGTAGTGACGTTATTAGAAGGATATGCTAGGGATTGGTGGAGAGCTGCCAGCTGCTCGACCTTTAAGAGCAACCAATGAGCGATATACTATGGGGAGTGTTCTGGGAGGCCCTGCTGGAGTTCTTTATTACAGACGGATACCGAGCTATTTTGCAGGAAAGGTTCCTGCACATCCGATAGGGAGATCGGACTGTGCCTGAGTACGAGTGGGAGTTCTTAGACCTGGCACGCTTTGTCGGGAATTTGGCAACCTCTGATAGGGATAGAGCTTCCTGATTCTACCGAGGCCTACATGATGACCTGAGGCAGGCTCTGATTATGATCTCTCAGTGTACCTTCCATACCATAGCCACTCACATAGCGGCGCTAGAGTTGGACCAGCGGATGGTAGCCCAGCATCACAGAGGACAGGTCGACATCCATAGAGGTATGAGATGAGACATAGGAGCTGCTCCCCACCGACAGGATAAAGAGCGTTGGTAGAGGCACCGCAGACAACCTTATAAGCGCCCACCAGCACCCCCAACACCCCTAGGCCCGTAGCAGGACATCAGATCAGCTCGGACACCACAGCCCGCGCCAGTGGCCCGATGTGATGTTCCCTTCGCAGGGAACTGATTCTTGTGTCAGCATCCAGGGCATATGAGAGATTTCTGCCCACAGGAAACAGGAAGGCCAGGACTAGGAGCAGTACCGGGTGGGCAGCTAGCACAGGAACAAGGCCAGAGGGGTCGCAGAGGTAGAGGTGATAGGAGAGGCCAACAGGGCCGAACAACACCCTTGGAGACCTACGCACTGGACTTGCAGCACGGACCAGCCCTTGATGTTGTGATGGGTATATATATTAGGCAATAGGATATATCAGATGTTGATACTTATGCTATATACAGGTTATGCATGTATGCCTATATCTTGTATATTAGTTATATGATATATATACTTACTATATCGTCAGGAATTTTGTTGGTAGGAGGACATTCCGCCAAGACTATCTTCGATACAGGAGCGACACACTCCTTTGTATCCCACGAATTTATTGCAACAAAAGAGAATGTTATCCGCACAACCGGACTAGTTGTACGAATCCGTTTACCGGATGGATCAGATATGACGTCTACAGAAAAGTGCTCGTTCCAGGCTGTGCTAGGAGAAGTAGAATTTGAGGTCTACGCAACCATCCTGGCAATAACTGGATTCGATATTATACTGGGAATGGACTGGCTAGCCGAACACAAGGCACAAATAAATTATTCAGCGTGAGAGGTCCGCCTGCAGAACACAAACGGCCAGGACGTTATGTTGACAGGTGTAACTTCAGTCTTGCGTATTATTTTAACTTCTGCGCAGATTGTAAGGTCAGTACGGTAGAAGGATGAGGTGTATCTTATCTACTTCGAAATGGAAGACAAAACTCAAGTACTTGCCAAAGTTCCGGTGGTACGCGATTTCCCGGACATTTTTCCTGAGTCCCTCCCAGGATCGCCACCCCAGCGAGAGGTTGACTTTCAGATCGAGCTCGTGACCGGAACACGGCCAGTGTCATGAGCACCCTGCCGGATGGCCCCAAGAGAACTGGCTGAACTAAAGATTCAACTGCATGAGCTTATAGATGTTGGATTCGTCCGACCCAGTTCCTCACCCTGGGGAGGCCCGGTGCGATTCGTAAAGAAAAATGAACATTACGTTTGTCCATAGACTACATGGAGCTAAATAAGCTTACTATACGAAACACATACCCCATCCCTAGGATCAAAGAACTGTTCGATCAGTTGCAAGGTGCATCCGTATTTTCCAAGATGGACCTGAGATCAGGCTACTATAAGCTTCGGATCTGGGAGGAAGATATTCCCAAGACTGCCTTCAGCTCCTGTTACGATCTCTATGAGTTTCTGGTGATGCCTTTTGGGCTCGCCAATGCACCCTCCGCCTTCATGGCCCTAATGAATAAAGTATTCGAGCCCTTCCTAGACCACTTCGTGATTGTCTTTATTGATGATATTTTGATCTACTCAAAGACCAAGGCAGACCATATTATGCACCTGCAGATGGTGCTACTAAAACTCTGAGAACACTCTCTCTTCGGCAAATTCAGTAAGTGTGAGTTTTGGTTGGAAGAAGTTGGATTCTTGGGCCACACTATAAACAAGAAAGGGGTAACAGTAGAGCAGGCCAAGATCCAGGCAGTGCAAAATTGGCCATCGCTCAGAACAGCGACAGATATACGAAGTTTTCTTGGTATTGTCGGATATTATAGTAAGTTCGTAGAAGGCTTCTCCAAGATTACTTTACACCATAACTGTCCTCACCAGAAAGGATGTTATGTTTCGATGGACACCAGAATGCGAGACTGCGTTCGTCGAATTGAAGAAGCGGCTGACTTCTGCACCAATCCTTACGATCCCCGCAGGGACCGAGGGATTCCAGATCTACACTGATGCCTCCCTGAAGGGGCTAGGAGCTGTCCTGATGCAGCATGACAAGGTGGCGGCCTACGCATCTCGCCAATTGAAGCCGCATGAATTAAATTACGCAGCTCATGATCTAGAATTGGGCGATGTTGTCTTCGCCATTACAATCTTGAGTCATTACTTGTACGAAGTAAGATGTGAGATCTTCTCCAACCACAAGAGACGCAAATACATCTTCACTCAGAAAGAGCTGAATCTTCGGCAGCACCGATGGTTAGAATTCCTATATGACTATGATTTCGCTCTCCAATATCACCCCGAAAAAGCTAATAGAGTCGTTGACTCTTTGAGCCTCCAGCCTTCGATAACTAGGAGTTGGATGGAGAAAATCCCTAAGGAGCTGTTCCAGTCTTTAATAGACTTGGAAATTACACTGGTTTCCCGAAGATATCTGGAGGAATATAATGCTTAGCTGTATTGGATGAAGATCCAATGCAACATCCGAGATCGGATACAAAAAGCTCAGAAGATCGACCTAGAGGTGGTTCCGATCATTCGATCTTTGCAAGGTGGAGCACAGGAGGATTATAATTTGCACGACGGAATTCTACAATTCAAGCATCGTATATTTGTTCCCTCTACTGGTGGAATTCGCGAAGAAATTCTGCAAGAAGCTCACCAGTCGAGATACTCTATTCATCATGGTATGGTCAAAATGTATGTGGACCTGCACAGGACCATTTATTGGCCTGGGATGAAAAGAGACGTCACTAACTTCGTAGCCCAGTGTCAGACATGTCAGAAGGTTAAAGCTGAATGTCGCAACCCAAGAGGCCTGTTGCAGCCCCTGCCAATACCAGAATGGAAATTTGAAGATATCTCCATGGACTTCATCCACGGCCTACCTCAATCCCATGCCGGAAATGACTCTATTTGGGTGGTCGTAGATTGACTTACCAAGGTAGCGCGATTCATTCCAAATCAATAGGGTGATGGAGTTGACATTTTGGCCAGAATGTTCCTAGAGCAGGTAGTTCGGTTATATCAGAGTGTCAAAGTCTATCATGTCAGATCGTGACGGGTGTTTCACATCTAAGGAGTGGAGGCGGGTGAAGGCATACTTGGGGACCAAGTTGGCCTTTAGCACCGCCTTCCACCCACAGACAGATGGACAGACAGAAAGGACAAACCAGACGATGGAGGATCTTCTTCGACTATGCACAATTGAACATAATGAGCCATAGGAATAGTTGTTACCTCCAGTTGAGTTTTCATACAATAACAGCTACCATGCTTGCATCAAGATGGTTCCTTACGAGTCATTGTATGGAAGGTATTGTCGAACTCTGTTGACTTGGGCTCAGGAAGAGGACCCGGAAGCCTTGGGAGTGGCTTACATTGATGACACTACGACAACGATACGACTGATCCAGGAATGGATACGGGAGGCGCAGAGCCGACAAGCCAAGTATTATGATGCACGACACCGACCGGTGGAGTTAAGCATTGGAGAAATTATGTTTTTGAAAATCAAGCGCATGCATGTTGTCTCCCGATTGAGGAAGCAGAAAAAGCTAGATCTCCGCTACCCGGGCCCCTATCAGGTGATAAAACGTGTTGGCCATGTTGCCTACCAATTAGCCCTGCCCCCAGAACTGGGAAATCTCCATGATGTTTTTCATGTCTCCTCCTTGAGACGAGTTCTCCGGCTAACAGAGCAGCATCTACCTACACCACCAGTACAACTGCGGTCGGACAGATCCGTTTAGCTCGAACCAATCAGAATCGTAGATCATAAAGTGAAGAATCTACGTAACAAGACCATCCCAATGGTCAAGATATTACAGTCAAATCACGGACAAGATGAATACACTTGGGAAACAGAGGCGCTCGTCCGCGAAAAGCACCCAGAGCTCTTTCCCCAGGTATATTACTCTTTTCCCCTACTTCGAGCAAATTTTCGGGGATGAAAATCCTTTTATTTTTATTGGATTGTAACATCCCAACTTTATTGGGCCACCAAAACCCTAGTGGGCCCAATAAAAATGACTTGAACCCCTACTCGTGACCCGGTAGAAGATAACCATAAACGGGAAATAGAGCTAGAAAACTCTGATTTGAGTTCTGTCAGTCCATGTGGCCACGTATATTCAATACCAGCGCGTCAGAACTCGTTCCGTTGGACCCCGAGGTCATATGGTGGATGTAACCATTCCTCGTAAAATGCCACGAGAGCCAGACTTTGGAAATCAGTTTAAAGGATTCTGATTTGAGTTCTGTCAGTTCCAGTGGTCTCGTATGACCCATACGAGAGCATCAGAACTTGCCGCATTGCGATCCGAGATCTAACGACGAATATAGACATTTTGACCATTTTAGACCATCGCGACTCGCAGATTTTGGACTTTTACCAAACGAACTCCAATTCGAACCTCGGTCAGTGGCGTTGGATTCGTATGGTCAATACAAAGTCAACGGAATTGGTCCCGGTCAGTTTCGATAATGGGCAGTCAAACTGTGGTCAAATCAAGCTCATTTTGCACTGAAAAGCGTGTGCACACTAATTATGACACGACACCCCAACTTTGACCCAACCCCGATGACTTGGACCTTTTTTGACTTCGACCCCCATGGGTTGACCCACCAGGGTTGACTTTTGTCAAACCCTCCCTTTTCCCCCATCTTTTTTGGAAATTTTCCCTAAGGAGGCCACCTTCTCTCCATGGGCAAATAATGTATTGCCCCCCTTACCCACTGGGGCAACACATTAATAAGATGGAAGGGAGTGGGCCTAAGTGGTGGCCCACCAACACTTCCCTCCACTCCCCTCTTTTTCTCCCTCTCCCACTTGTAAAAGCCCAAGCCCAAAGGGCCAAACCACATTTCCCACATGTGGGAATTACCTTGAGCATCCAACTATCCTTGGACAGCTGGAGGGTGGAGATTAATCCATCCCAAAGGAGGGATTAATCCCACATTGGGTAGGGGAGGAGATCCCCTCCCCTCCAGCCTATGTAAAGGCCCCCCTCTCCTGATATTCCCCTCACCATCTCAGTGAGCAACTCCCCCACCCCTCCCCAAGCTCTGCCGGAGCTCAGGTCGCCGGAAAAGGTAAAGCCCGAGCTCCACCACCGCCACCTTGCATGGCCGACCAAGTTGGCCCCTCCCAAGCCCCTCCTCCACAGGTAGAAACTTCTCCCCTCCCCCTTCCCCTCCTTCTGGACGTTCTGCATGGGCCTTCCGGCGGCCGGAGCACCGCCGGCACCACCCGACCCATGCTCTAGGTCGGGTGGTGGCCGTAGGAAGGCTAACCCCTCTCCGTATCGGGGGTGGCGCTGGAGAAGGGTTGACCCACTGGGATGACTTTTCTCGATTGGGCAAAGACGGGGTGCCGCAAAAAAACGCTGCTCCGGCGGTGCCCGAGAAGCAGAGCTTTTGCTCAGTTTTGCCTCCAGTGGCGGATGGTCGCTGGACCACCACTTGAGAAGAGCCCTACCCCCGGCACGCCAGTCGGGGTGGTTTAGGGGCTGGGCTTAATGCTAGAGAGGCGAGGTGGTGCGATTTCGCTGGGAGCGGGATCACCGCCACCCCACTCTCGGGTTGGCCAAATTAGGCGGTGGCCGGCGGCGGCAGGCAAACGGGCCACTACCCAGGGACTCATCGGCCCCCGGCAAACCGGCCGAGGGCGGCGCCGGCGTCCACCGGCGATTGTCTGATGGTGGCAGAAGCTATCCTTGACTGCACTGCCGATAAGGACAGTAGCCGTCCGATCTGGTGATGAAGATCGGACGGCCGAGATTTCATTAAATCATGCCCCCACCTCATTATCAGCGCCCCCACATCAGATCCACGACCGATCCACGTGGGGTCAGAAAGAGGATATTTGATATCTAGCTCGATCTCAGCCGCAGGATGCCTTTTGATCTGCTATTAGTAGATCAGATTAATAACAAAACTTTGAGAAATTTCCTGGGCCATTTCTAGGCCTTTAGGGGCAAAGTGATCAACATTAAAAATGTTCCCCATACTAAGGGCTTCCTCCGCAAAAAATTTGAGATTTTTTGGAGTTGATTTGGTATTTTTAAAAGCCCAAATGAAATTTGTTTGGCCGAATTAAAGACCCAAAACTCTTCGAAAAATTATGAAAATTTTTATAGGCTCAATTTAGACCTCCTTAAAGGTTGTATCAAAATTTGGGTACTTAGGAATCAAAATTGAATTTTCCTCAATTCCTTAAAGTCTAGGGTCGCACTTGGAATTTATTACGTTCATTTTCCTCGAAAGTGAAAATCGGAGAGCGCGACCACCCTTTCTAATTTGAATAATAAATTTAAATTGTCTTATCAACGAGAATGGCCGAGGTAAGTGACCAAGCTCTGGGTGTTCCGAGATTTCGAGAAACCGTCGAGCGCCTCGGCTCTCAAGTAATACGGGCACGCTCAGAAGATGAGAGTACGAGTAGTGATGTGCAAAATTATTCTCGACGAATAATAAGGGTGCAACTCCTAATAAGCCCCTAATCCGATTAAGCCGCGATTAAAAAGGCGCAACCAAATTACTATCAGATCTTAATAATGAGTGTAACCCAAAGAAGCATTTTCAACATTGAAATAGAACTGAATATGCCTCATATGGAAGGAGATGGAACTGAATGTGCCTCCTGTGAAAGGAGATGGAACTGAATGTGCCTCCTATGAAAGGAGATGGAACTGAATGTTCCTCCTAAGATAAGAGATGGAACTGAATCCTCCTGGATGGAGTGATTGGACTACTAATCATTTTCTTTATGATTATTCCAGTCTTGTACTGGTCCTGTTTCTTTATGCATCTCAGTTAAGTACTTTCAATTCAGTACTACTCCGGTCTCGTACTGGTCAAGTTCATTTCAATTTAGTACTACACCAGTCTCGTACTGGTGAAGCTCATTTCAGTTCAGTACTTTCAATTCAGTACTACTCTAGTCTCATACTGGTCAAGCTCATTTTAGTTCAGTACTTTCAATTCAATACTACTCCTATCTCGTACCAGTCAAGTTCATTTTAATTTAGTACTACTCCAGTCTCGTACTGGTCAAGTTCATTTCAATTCAGTACTACTCCAGTCTCGTACTGATCAAGTTCATTTCAATTCAGTACTACTCCAGTCTTGTACTGGTCAAGTTCATTTCAATTCAGTGTCACTCCAGTTTCGTACTAGTCACGTTTCATTCAGCACTTAAATTATGCATCATTTATTATCAACTGCTTTAATTATCCCATTTTCATTACTACAATTTACTATTATAAGCACAGGTCCTGCTCTGACTAGCAGTTATCTGTTAATATTGAGCCTTAGTTGGGGATAGTCGGAGTTGAGATGTTCCTCCGGGTTTAGCCTCAAATAAAGTGCTCCCACACTTCTTGTCAAAAGTTGAGCTGAGTGCCGCCTCCCGAAGTTTGAAGCATTATAGGGCAGGCCGCTGTAGACCCGGTAGGTGTTAGCAATATTAATTAAATGATTGCATATATATTGATTGCGGTGAAACAGTGACGGGTCAGTACCTTCCGCAGACCGTTCGTACCGGTGCGAGAAGGTCAACGACTCAAGGCGACAGGGAGATGAGTACCACGGGTGACCGACCGTTATATTTTCCCCTTCGGGTTTTCCTCCGCTGGTCGGCCAAAATATCGAATCACCGGATATCGCTCACATCCAGGAGTACACAGAGTTGTACGTTGGGGCGTGGGGATGTGTGGTATGACCACCTCCAGAAGGGGAGGACTGGCCACTATCACCGACGAACACATCGGGGAGGACCACAGGGCTCGCTACCCTGCTGGAACAGAAGCAGCCATACTATGTTGACATAAGGTTAAGTGCGCAGCTGTGAATGCATACGGTATGTGCGCGGTTGTGAATGCTTGTGATAGGGTACAAGTTGTGAATACTTGATGTGTTGATATGCTAGTGGAGCTTTAATTAATAACTTATATACATTGTTGTTGTTATTCCAGTTATACTATACTACGCTTCTTTATAGTTGTTTCTAGCCTATATATATGAAATGTTGTATTAACTCTCCCTTGCTTCGGCTATCTACTTTTGTTGGGTGGGTGTGTGCTCATCCCCAGGATATGGATCCGGGGAGGAGATTTGTTTTCACTTAGCTTTGTGACTAAGGGTTATTTAAATAACCATTCACATGAAATGAAGCACCGTAGTGACCCGCTACCGCAGGAGATTGCGCTAGTAGTTGGAACTACTCGAGTAGAAGCACCCCCGACATCCTCAGAGTTTAGAGACGTGAGTACCGACGAGCTGGTTAGAGAGAGTGAAGAGTTATATGTAGTACTTATACAACCTGCGAGCTTATATAAATACGTAGGCTACGACCTTTGTACATATATAAATATATATGATGTTATATATATATTTGATACTGGTTTCCTGTTAATACTTCTGCAAATCTCTAATATATTATGAATGTTATGATTCTAGCCGAGCAAGGAGGCCACTTAGTACTTAAATAGGATGGGTCGTTACCCCTAAGGAGCACTGGGTGGACGCCTTGGGCAAGTAAGATCCCCTCCGGCCCGACCCTGGGCAAGGGTTGGGGGGGTCTTACACAGACCATCACTCACGGAGCTATATACTTCTTATGCTTCGGGGGGTGATGTGCTTGTTATACTTCAGGATGCTTTGATGATTTTTGGAAGCGGGAGCAGCATACTCTGTACATTGCTTGATACCTATTGCTTAGAAATTCGAGCGGCACGTTATGCGCTCTTTATCCTCTGCGGCTTGTCTCCTTTGTGTATAGAGAAGTTCGGTGCATTTGACTTGTTGTAAACTAGGGAGCTTGTTATTGAGATGAGTGCGTTGTGCTCTTATAGTGGTCTTGAGAGCAGAGTGCTTGTTGGAGGGGAGAGCGTGGAGCACTTGTTGGTGGAGAGCGCGTAGAACTCTTGCTAGGGAAGAGCGCACTGCGCGATTTCGGAAGGAGAGCTCGTGGAGCGCTTGCTAGAGGAATGCGCGTAGAGTGCTTGTTGGAGGAGAGCGCACGGAGTGCTTGCTGACACATAGCGTGCGGAGCGCTTGCTGGAGGAGAGCGCGCGGAGCGCTTGCTGGAGGAGAGCGCGCAGAGCGCTTGCTGGTACAGAGTGTGCGAGGCGCTTGTTGGGGGAAGTGCGAGAGACGCTTGCTGTGGGAAGTACGCGAGGCGCTTCCTAGGGGAAGTGCGTGGAGCGCTTGCTGGGGGAAGTGCATGGAGCGCGTGCTGGTGCGGAGCGCGTGCTGGCGCGGAGCGCGTGCTGGAGCGGAGCGCGTGCTGGCGCGGAGCGGGTGCTGGCGCGGAGCGCGTGCTGGCGCGGAGCGCGTGCTGGCGCGGAGCGCCTACTGGCGCGGAGCGCGTGCTGGCGCGGAGCGCGTGCTGGCGCGGAGCGCGTGCTGGAGCGGAGCGCGTGCTGGCGCGGAGCGCGTGCTGGCGCGGAGCGCGTGCTGGCGCGGAGCGCGTGCTGGCGCGGAGCGCGTGCTGGAGCGGAGCGCGTGCTGGCGTGGAGCTGAAAGATATTGTACCTAAACACCTAGAGGGGGGGTGAATAGGTGACTTGAATCTTTTTAACCTTTTAGGCAGCAATCATATAATATCACAGAATTCTATCTACTTTATCACAGCACACATTCAGTAATCACAGAATTTCACAGCACACAGTAGACACACAATTTTTATAGTGGTTCCCCAAGGTTTGGGTACATCCACTTTCCCCCTTCGTCTATCTAGCAGTGTACTAGATTCGGCCAAACTCCTTCACTATCTCAGAACCCCAAAACAGGTTCCTACAGCTCAGGCCCAAGGCCCTACAACTCAGCTTCTTCTCAAAGCTTACACTCAGCCACCAAGGCCTACACTCAGCCACCAAGGCCTACACTCAGCCACAAAAGGCCTACACTCAAAGATTCAAATCTCGTACACTCAGGCACTCAAGCCCTACACTCAGCCTTTATAATTACAGGCTTACAAAGACTCAGATCCCTAAGGATCCTACAAGATATAATGAATACAAAAATGTTTACTCAACAACTCAGAGAATAAAGAGATGAGATGTGAGTTTCTTGATGAGTTCTTGGAAGAACTCAGCTGAAATCAATCTGACTTGGCTTTCTTCAAAGCTTCTTGAATGTAGAACACAATAAGATTGACCTCTTCTGCAGTTGATCCTTGATCTCTGCTACTTAAGATTCAGAATAAATCTGAACCCTTCTTCTCAGCCTGGTTCCAATGGCTGACTTCTTGGATGGAGCTCTCTCTCTCCAACTACTTAGATCTTCACTTGATAGCTAGATCTTCTTTGTATAACTTGATGTGTTGATCTTCTAATCACTCAATCAATCTTCTTCTGTAGACAGTATAAGCCTATTTATAGGCCTTCTTCATAGTAATCGGCTAATCCGGTTCATAACTGATTTCTGACAACTCTGACTGGTGCAGAAGACCGGCTGGAATGGCAGCTGTCAAGTCATCCAGTCAGTTCTTGAAAATTCTGTAACTGTCTGAAAGTGTCGAGACTGTCTGTCTTTAAGTGTCGACACTTATAGACCAAGTGTCGACACAAGTTGTCTAAGTGTCGACACTAGCTTACAAGGTGTCGACACAACTCCTTGTGTTGTAGATTTTATATCTCGACACTGCTTCTTCTTCATGTGTCGACACTGATAATGTGTGTCGACACAAGTACTTGTACTTCAGTATATTGCTGAATTCTTGTAAGTGTCGACACATCTCCTTTGTGTCGACACATCTTCATGTGTTGAACTTGTTTAAGTGTCGACACTTCTTCTTGGTGTCGACACATGTCTTCAGTGTTGATACTTGCTGAGTGTCGACACTGCTTCTTGGTGTCGACACATGTCTTCTTCTGTTGAAACTTTTACTGAGTGTCGACACATGTCTTCTTCTGTTGAAACTTTTACTGAGTGTCGACACATCTCCTTTGTGTCGACACTTGTACTTAGAATTTTTCTGATCTTTGCTAAGTGTCGACACAGCTCCTTGTGTCGACACTTTCTTCAAGTGTTGAGTCTTCAGCTGAGTGTGACATATTCTTTCTTGTGTCGACACTTTCTTCAAGTGTTGACTCTTTTGCTGTGTGTCAACACATTGCTCTGGGTGTCGACACTTATACTTAGTCTCTGCTAACTTTTGCTGAGTGTCGACACAGCCTCCAAGTGTCGACACTTGCTGATGTCGACACAGCTTCACTGCACTTTTCTTCATTGAGTGTCGACACAGCTCCTTGTGTCGACACTTTCTGTCTGGTGTCTACTCTGCATCCCTGGTGTCGACACAATTACTCCAAGTGTCGACACTGCTTGTCTGGGTGTCGACACAAGTCTTCTTAAGTGTCGACACTTTCCATCTGGGTGTCGACACATGGACTTAGAGACTTTTTCTTCTTTCCAGCAAATACTTAACCTGCACAAGTAAACTCAAAACACATCAAATACATTTTTGATGTATATCATTGAGTTGGGTGAGGCTTCTTCAAATCAGGTATATTTAATACCAATGTACCCAACAATCTCCCCCTATTTGGAGAAGTCATAACCCTTAGTCAATGATATACACCATACAGAATAAAATCATAACATGATGTAAAGCAGGAATATATAACAGGGCAAACATAAACATGTATCAATTAAACATGTATACATAGACATTATCTCAGAACAATTATGAAATAAATTCATCACACAACAAATTTATCACACAGCACATTGTTCTAATACTTTGTCATATACATAATTCTAAAGTTTACAGAATGTTTTACATCAAAAGATTACATAGTAAACTTAAGAAAATTTCAATTCTATTTCTGTTCAGCCCCTCACTATCAGAGCTGCTAGTGGAAACCTGAGCCACTGGAGCAGTTTTCTGCTTCTTCTTCTGGGGTGGTACTTTCTCAGGAGTTATTTTCTCAAGGGTTGGCATCTCCTTTGACAACACCCTGTCCCATCTAGAGAATATTCTCATATCCATTTTCCTCATATGATTTATTTTTGTTCCAGCAACTTGACTCATTACCTCTAGAATACTTCCAGCAAGGTATAGACTTAAGATCCTGCCCAAGTTGGGCTTCTTTAGGCTTTCCTTAATCTTCTCAAAGATCACTACAGACTAGTCAGTTTTCAGATTGAAGATTATCCTGGTCATAATGCTGAACATATGGGCAGATACCCTATCATGCCTTCCAGGTTTGCTTAAAATCACTTTGCCAACAATTTCTGACATGAATTTCCCTTGGCTGTTCATGCCTTTTCTATTGAAAACAGATCCAATTTTCATTTTAGAATCTAGTCCACACCAAGTTAGAGCTTCTCTGGTCTTTGAAGCAGTAACTTCATCTTTTTCTTTAGTTCTTGGTAACTGTAGTACTTTCCTCAAACTTTTAGGTGACACCTTCACCTTTTCACCATGGACCCTGGACTTGATCTTGAATCCAGTGTCGTCTAGGGTTGCTCCATTAAGGAATTCCAGTACTTCCTTCTTCCAGATCTTTGTGGGTTCAGAAATAAGAAATTTCAACCCTGAGTCTGCAACTAGGGTTATCACGTTCTTGATCTCTGGGTCTGCATCCTCAAACGCTTGTCGCACCAGTTCGTATCCTTCATTGACGTTCTCCTCATGCTTTGGCACCATTAGGGTTTGAAGAATTTGACTGGAGAGAAGAGAGGTGTCGACACACAAGTTTGGTATCGAAACTTTTGAAAGTGTGTCGACAGACTAAGACAAAAACCTATTTATACCTTTCTAGGTTTGAAGATGAAAAGGCGGGTTAACTATCTTAAATTATGTCGACACTGTCGATGAGTGTCGACACTGACTTATAATGTCTCGACACACTGTGTCTACACAAGTTTAGTCGACAGATAATATGTGTCGACACTTGTTTATGTGTCGACACCACTGAACTCGAAACATAGTCGAGACTTTACTTAGATAATTCTGAGTAAACACTAAGTGTCGACACCACCTTGGTTGTGTCGAGACCTACTGGTCATGTGTCGACACTAATTTTCTGAAGTGTCGACACCAACTTCCTAGATGTATCGACACCTTTTCACTGAAGTGTCGACACCAACTTTCTGTCTCGACACAGATATCTCTGTGTGTCGACACCTTTTGACTTAGCCATTTCTATAAACTTATTCTAAGTTTATCATACCTAGTTCAATTTTAAACCTATTGAACTTAGTTTCTTCTAAGGGCTTAGTATACATATCAGCTAATTGATTATCTGTTCTAACATATTCCAGTAAAATATCTTCTTTTTCTACATGCTCCCTAAGAAAATGATATTTTATTTCAATATGTTTAGTTCTACTATGTGAAACAGGATTATGTGCAATTGATATAGCACTAATAGAATCACAGAAGAGTGAAGTTCTACTTACCTGAAATCCATAGTCCTCAAGCTGATGTTGTATCCATAGAAGTTGAGCACAGCAACTTCCTGCAGCCACATATTCTGATTCTGCAGTGGAGATAACCACACTTGTTTGCTTTTTGCTACTCCATGAAATCAGTCTTCCACCTAGGAATTGACAGGTTCCAGTTGTGCTTTTTCTGTCTTCTTTGCATCCTGCAAAGTCTGCATCTGAATAACCTGTTAGTTCAAAATCCTCATTCCTATGGTACCAGAGGCCTAGATAAGGAGTGTCCTTTAGATATCTCAATATCCTTTTGACTGCTGTAAAATGAGACTCTTTAGGGCAGGCTTGATACCTTGCACAAACACATGTAGCATACATGATATCTGGTCTACTTGCAGTCAAATATAATAGGGAGCCAACTATCCCTCTATACAAAGTCTCATCTACAGGTTTCCCTGCATCATCCTTGCTAAGAGACATACTTGACCCCATAGGAGTCTTCATGGTACTGGATGAATCTATACCATACTTCCTTATGAGTTCTAGGGTGAACTTGGACTGGCATATGGATAAACCATTCTTAGTCTGTCTTACTTGGAGACCCAAGAAGAACTTAAGTTCTCTCATACTACTCATCTCAAATTGTCCTTGCATTAGTTTTGCAAACTTTTTGCAAAGACTACTTTCAGTAGACCCAAATATTATGTCATATAATATATTTAGACTAGTATTACTTTGCCTCTGGATTCCCTAAGGAATAGAGTCTTGTCTATTTTCCCCCTTGTGAACTTATTCTCAATGAGGAAACTAGACAGAGTTTCATACCAAGCCCTAGGGGCTTGCTTTAACCCATATAAAGCTTTTCTAAGTCTATAGACATGATTAGGTAGAGTTGAATCAACAAAACCTGATGGTTGTTCCACATAGACTTCCTCTTTAAGATTACCATTCAGAAATGCTGACTTGACATCCATTTGGTAAACTTTAAATCCTTGAAAGGTTGCATAGGCCAGGAACATCCTTATGGCTTCCAGTCTGGCTACTGGAGCAAAGGTTTGATCAAATTCAATACCTTCTTCCTGCATATATCCTTTAGCAACCAATCTTGCTTTGTTCTTAATGATGACTCCTTGTTCATCCATCTTGTTCCTATAGATCCACTTGGTTCCAATTATATTGTGGTCTTTAGGTTTAGGAACAAGCTCCCAGACCTTGCACCTCTTGAAATGATTCAGCTCTTCTTGCATTGCCTCAATCCAAAGAGGGTCTTGGATGGCTTCTTCAAACTTCTTTGGTTCAACTTGGGACAGAAAACTGGAGTAGATTGATGCATTCAGATTTCTGCTCCTTGTTTGTACCCCTTGTCTTGGATCACCAATGATTTGTTATGCTGGATGATCTCTAAGATGCCTATTGGCTGGAGGCATCCTTACTTCAGGTTGAACTTCTTCAACTTCATCATCTTGCTGTACTCCTTGTACTCCTTCTGCATTAGGTACATGTAGTACTCCCCCTGGACAACAGCCACTGTCTTCTACTTGTTGTCTTGTAGTAGGCCTTTCTTCTATAGTGAGCTTGTCCAACTTCTCAGTTATACCTGTGGGGCTGCAAATACTACTAGACAACTCATTATTAATAAGTCTAGTTTCATCAAATACTACATGTACAGACTCTTCTACAACTTGAGTAGACAAGTTGTAGACTCTATAAGCCTTACTATTGTTGTTGTACCCAACAAAAATTCCCTCTTGGGACTTGGCAGCAAACTTAGTCAAGTAAGATTTTTCATTGTTAAGTATAAAGCATTTACAATCAAAGATCCTGAAGTAGGATATGTTTGGTTTCCTGCCTTTCACAACCTCATAGGGGGTCTTGTTAAGGCTTTTAGTAATGGTAGCCCTATTAATAACATGGCATGCAGTATTAACTGCTTCAGCCCAGAAATATTCTGGTAGTGATGTATCACTTAATAAGGTCCTACCAGCCTCAATCAAGGTTCTATTCTTCCTCTCAGCAATGCCATTTTGCTGAGGTGTTCTTGGTGAAGAAAACTCTTGAAATATCCCAAATTCTTCACATAGTTTTGTCATGCTATCAGACTGAAATTCAGTACCATGGTCACTTCTTATCTTGACCACTGTACTGTCTAGTTCATTTTGAATTTGCTTGACAAAGCTATAGAAGACACTGGGTGTTTCAGATTTCTGTCTAAGAAAGAACACCCAGGAAAACCTTGAGTAGTCATCTACAACTACAAAGGTATAGACCTTCCTACCTAGGCTGTGAACTAGCATTGGACCAAAGAGATCCATATGCAAGAGGTATAAACACCTCACAGCATCTTTGTTTTCAATGCTTCTAAAGGTGGATCTAGTCTGCTTGCCCTTTTGACAAGCTGAGCAAATACCATCTTTAATACACTTAACTTGAGGACCATTCCTCACTAACTCTTTACTAAAGAGTTTGCCAATTGTCTTGTAGTTTAGATGGGCTAGCCTCTTGTGCCATTTGACACAATGAGAGACTGTCTCATCAGCTACTAGACACACTGGAGAACCAATGTTCTCAACCATAATGTCTAAGCAATAGACATTTCTTTTTCTATAGCCAGTCAAAATGATCTCTTGATCATTTGACCTCCTGATATGACAACCATTTTTGACAAATGAGATGTCATATCCTACATCACTCAATTGACTTATACTAATAAGGTTATGTTTCAAACCTTTAACATAGGCCACTTGAGTAATTGTAATAAAGGAGTTAGAAATGTTACCAAAACCCTTGATGATCCCTTTTTCAGAACCACCAAAGGTGACTTTTGGACCATTCTTGATGGGTGTATAGTCCTTTAGTAAACTCCTTGTTCCAGTCATATGTCTGGAACATCCACTGTCCAAGTACCATATTGGGGCATGGTCACTTGGACTCACCTGCAAAACAGATTAGTGAACCTTAGAACCCAAAGAATTTTTGGGTCCTTGGTACTGGTTAGTTTGCATCCTAACAAAGCTACCTGCCTGTTTTCCAACAGGCAGTTTGCTACTCACTTTGGCACTAGCATTGTGCCAACAGTCCATTGCAAAGTGGTCTACCTTGCCACAACACCAACACTCAAACTTATTGTACCTCTGCTTAGGTACTGTCTTTGATGTTTTATCTACAGGTGACTTGTTGAGAGTTGGGGCTTTGCCCTTGGACTTGGACTTGGACTGAACAGTCCTTGCAGGTCTAGTAAATCCCAGTCCAGCTTTACCTTTGTGATGAACAAATTCATCAATTAAGGGTAGAACTGACTTAGGTTTAGAAAACCTAGCAACTAAGTCTTTCTCCTTCTGAAGATTAATCTCCAGACTTTTGATTTGATCATTCTTAAATGATATAGTCTCCATCTGAATCACAGTTATATGCTTCAGTCTGGCTATCTCATTAAGCTTTTGATCAAACAATTTCTCAAAATCAGTTGCAACAGCTTTGAGATTAGCAATTTCCTTTGCCTGACTTTTAGCTAGGAACTTTCTCTTCTTATAGGCTTGCAACAGAACTTTATATTCATCTATCAACTGATGAATATCCTCTTCAGACTCAGATGCACTCTCATCATTTGATGATGATGAATCTGATTCTGTACTGGCACAAGAAATTGAACTAAAAGAACAATGTTGTACCTTAATAGGTCCTGGCTGCTCCAGGATTTTATCACTTTCTGTCAATGTCATTAGCCCTTGGCACTGACTGTCCTCTTGTTCATATATAGAATTCATAATCTGAATGAACTCTTCTTCTTCTTCCTCAGCAAACAGCTCTATATATGCCTCAGCATCTGACTCAGTTTCTGATGAAGAAATTTCTGACAGGCTCTTGTCCTTTTTGGCAACAAAAGACTTTTCCTTCTTGCCCTTGTATTGAGTCTTTTTCTTGTCATTAGACTCCTTTCTTTTCTCTGGACAGTCTGCAACAACATATCTTTGTCTATTACAGCAATAACATACTATTTTTGAAAGAGTTGTTTTGCTAGACTTAGTCTTTTTCCTGTCTTTCTTTGAATACTTTTTATTCTGATAATAGTCTTCTTTACCCTGTGAAGTAGAAGGCCTAGTCCTCCACTGTTTCTTCTTTAAGAACTTCTGGAAATGTCTTGTGAAGGCAGCAAAGTCTTCATCACTTTCACTGCTTTCAGACTTTCTACTTGCTGACTCATCTGACTCAGTTTCAGGTACTTTTGGAGGTGGAGTTGGTGACTTACTTCTGTACTTTCTGGGGGCTTCTGTTTTGAAGGCCACTGTTCTTTCTTTATGTTCACTTCTTGTTGATTTCTCCTCTTCTTTTCTCACCATCAACTGCATTTCATAGGACAGCAGTTTGCCAAACAGTGTTGGTGGAGGAATTTCTGCCAACTTTATCATTTCCCTAATAGCACAGATCTTGGTGTCCCAATCTTTTGTTAGGGACCTTAGAAACTTATCATTGAGTTCATAATTACTGAACTCTCTGCCATAGGACATGAGTTCATTCACAATCATGTAGAACTTCTTATAGCATTCAGTTATGCTATCAGCTTTTCCTTGTCTAAAACTTTCATATTCTTGGTTTAGCAAGGATTTTCTGTCTTGCCTAACTTCTTCAGAACCCTCCATGTACACAATAAGAGTATCCCACATCACTTTAGCTGTCTTACAGTGTATCAAATTCTGAAAAGTTGCATCATCTATGGCACTCACTATTATGTTCTGAGCCCTCTTATCCATAGTGGGTAGAACAATTTCATCCTTTGTCATTTCAGAGAAATCCTTAGGTGTTCTCTGATTTGCATCTAAGACTGACACCTTCATGGGCACATAAGGCCCTTCTTTCACTGTGATATAAATCCTAGGGTCTGAGGCTTCCATAAACAGTCTCACCCTTTCCTTCCAGATACCAAAGATCTCTTTTCTACATATGGGTAACTTCATGGATCCCAATTCCTTGTGATTCTCAGTGGAACCCATGGTTCTTGATTTTCTTGATTTTGTAATTTGACTTAGACTGAATCTACCAACAGGATCTACTCGGACAGTTATGTGCTCTTTTGAGTAACCTCGCTTTGATACCACTTGAAAGATATTGTACCTAAACACCTAGAGGGGGGGTGAATAGGTGACTTGAATCTTTTTAACCTTTTAGGCAGCAATCAGATAATATCACAGAATTCTATCTACTTTATCACAGCACGCATTCAGTAATCACAGAATTTCACAGCACACAGTAGACACACAGTTTTTATAGTGGTTCCCCAAGGTTTGGGTACATCCACTTTCCCCCTTCGCCTATCTAGCAGTGTACTAGATTCGGCCAAACTCCTTCACTATCTCAGAACCCCAAAACAGGTTCCTACAGCTCAGGCCCAAGGCCCTACAACTCAGCTTCTTCTCAAAGCTTACACTCAGCCACCAAGGCCTACACTCAGCCACCAAGGCCTACACTCAGCCACAAAAGGCCTACACTCAGAGATTCAAATCTCCTACACTCAGGCACTCAAGCCCTACACTCAGCCTTTATAATTACAGGCTTACAAAGACTCAGATCCCTAAGGATCATACAAGATATAATGAATACAAAAATGTATACTCAACAACTCAGAGAATAGAGAGATGAGATATGAGTTTCTTGATGAGTTCTTGGAAGAACTCAGCTGAAATCAATCTGACTTGGCTTTCTTCAAAGCTTCTTGAATGTAGAACACAATAAGATTGACCTCTTCTGCAGTTGATCCTTGATATCTGCTACTTACGATTCAGAATAAATCTGAACCCTTCTTCTCAGCCTGGTTCCAATGGCTGACTTCTTGGATGAAGCTCTCTCTCTCCAACTACTTAGATCTTCACTTGATAGCTAGATCTTCTTTGTATAACTTGATGTGTTGTTCTTCTAATCACTCAATCAATCTTCTTCTGTAGACAGTATAAGCCTATTTATAGGACTTCTTCATAGTAATCGGCTGATCCGGTTCATAACTGATTTCTGACAACTCTAACTGGTGCAGAAGACCGGCTGGAATGGCAGCTGTCAAGTCATCCAGTCAGTTCTTGAAAATTCTGTAACTGTCTGAAAGTGTCAAGACTGTCTGTCTTTAAGTGTCGACACTTATAGACTAAGTGTCGACACAAGTTGTCTAAGTGTCGACACTAGCCTACAAGGTGTCGACACAACTCCTTGTGTTGTAGATTTTATATCTCGACACTGCTTCTTCTTCATGTGTCGACACTGATAATGTGTGTCGACACAAGTACTTGTACTTCAGTATATTGCTGAATTCTTGTAAGTGTCGACACATCTCCTTTGTGTCGACACATCTTCATGTGTTGAACTTGTTTAAGTGTCGACACTTTTTCTTGGTGTCGACACATGTCTTCAGTGTCGATACTTACTGAGTGTCGACACTGCTTCTTGGTGTCGACACATGTCTTCTTCTGTTGAAACTTTTGCTGAGTGTCGACACATCTCCTTTGTGTCGACACTTGTACTTAGAATTTTTTTGATCTTTGCTAAGTGTCGACACAGCTCCTTGTGTCGACACTTTCTTCAAGTGTTGAGTCTTCAGCTGAGTGTCGACATATTCTTTCTTGTGTCGACACTTTCTTCAAGTGTTGACTCTTCTGCTGTGTGTCGACACATTGCTCTGGGTGTCGACACTTATACTTAGTCTCTGCTAACTTTTGCTGAGTGTCGACACAGCCTCCAAGTGTCGACACTTACTGATGTCGACACAGCTTCACTGCACTTTTCTTCATTGAGTGTCGACACAGCTCCTTGTGTCGACACTTTCTGTCTGGTGTCGACTCTGCATCCCTAGTGTCGACACAATGACTCCAAGTGTCGACACTGCTTGTCTGGGTGTCGACACAAGTCTTCTTAAGTGTCGACACATGGACTTAGAGACTTTTTCTTCTTTCCTGCAAATACTTAACCTGCACAAGTAAACTCAAAACACATCAAATATATTTTGATGTATATCATTGAGTTGGGTGAGGCTTCTTCAAATCAGGTACATTTAATACCAATGTACCCAACAGGAGCGCGTGCTGGCGCGGAGCGCGTGCTGGCGCGGAGCGCGTGCTGGCGCGGAGCGCGTGCTGGCGCGGAGCGCGTGCTGGCCGTGCTGGCGCGTGCTGGCGCGGAGCGCGTGCTGGCGCGGAGCGCGTGCTGGCGCGGAGCGCGTGCTGGCGCGGAGCGCGTGCTGGCGCGGAGCGCGTGCTGGCGCGGAGCGCGTGCTGGCGCGGAGCGCGTGCTGGCGCGGAGCGCGTGCTGGCGCGGAGCGCGTGCTGGCGCGGAGCGCGTGCTGGAGCGGAGCTCGTGCTGGAGCGGAGCTCTTGCTGGCGCGGAGCGCGTGCTGGCGCGGAGCTCTTGCTAGAGGAGAGCTCTTGCTGGAGGAGAGCTCTTGCTGGACGAGAGCTCTTGCTGGAGGAGAGCGTGTGGAGCGCTTGTTGGCGTAGAGAGCGCAGAGCGCTTGCTGGAGCAGAGAGCGCGAAGCGCTTGCTGGCGTAGAGCACGTAGAGTACGCAGAGTGCTTGCTGACCGAGATCGTGTGGAGCTCTCGAAGGCACACTTGGAGCGGTCTTGACGGCAGTGCGCACAGAGGTGCACTTGGAGCGGTCTTGACTGCAGAGCGCACGAAGGTGCACTTGAAGAGGTTTTGACGATGGAGCGAATGAAGGTGCACTTAGGGTGGGTGCGCGCAAGAGCACGTATGGAAGTGGCGCGCGCAAGGTGGCAGCGTGCAGGAGCTCCCAAGGAGGAGGCGTGCTCAAGAAGGAGGTGCGCGTAGATGCTCAAGGAGGAGGAGCATGCAGGAGCACGCAAGGAGGCAGCGCGCGCATGAGAGCATAAGCAGGAGCATGCAAGGAGGCAACGCGCATGAGGGGGAGAAAAGAAGAGAGAGAAAGTCATAGGAGAAAAGGAAGAGAGAGTAAGAGTCGTGGGAGGAAATTCGGGGAGGAAAATGATGGAAATGAAGGAGGTCGTGGGTCCTATTTATAGTTTTTTGAGTGTGGCATTTCCATAAATAAGTGGTGGTTACAGTAGTTATGATGGTTATGAGCTTATCCGCACATTATAACCAATTTATATGATATGTGCACACTTGTTTGTAAAGTTTTGTGGTGATATGATAAATATGGTTTTATGTACACAATAACCATATTATTTACTATACGCAGACCATCATGCGCATTTTTGTTATACACAGACCACCCCAGATGAGGAATTTTACTATTTGCACCCCATGATGGGGAATTTTACTATTTGCACCCCTTGATGAAGAATTTTACTATTTACACCCAATGATGAGGAACTTTACTATTTGCACCCAATGATGGGGAATTTGACTATTTGCATCATTTGATTGGTAATTTTACTATTTACACCTCATGATGGGGAATTTTACTATTTGCACCCCATGATGAGGACTTTTACTATTTGTACTCATTGATGGAGAATTTTACTATTTGCACCGCATGATGAGATTTTACTATTTGCACCCCTTGGTGGAGAATTTTACTATTTGCACCTCATGATGAGGAATTTTACTATTTGCACCACATGATGGAGTATTTTATTATTTGCACCTTTTGATGGGGAATTTTTCTATTTGCATCCCATGATGAGGGATTTTACTATTTGTACCCCATGATGGGGAATTTTTTTGATACCCACTCCCCAAACGTGGGGCTGCGTTTAGCGCTCTAAGGAGACCCCATCATTTTCCCCCAAGTCCTCGTGGTCTAAAGCCGAAGTGCATGGAGGGCGGGGACTTTTGGAAAACTGCACGCATGACGACCCGTTGTAATTGAGGCGGGGGTAGTCGGTGTGGCAGAGGTGTAGAAGGTTGGCTAGCTATCGAGCTGAGAGCTCGTTTATAGTGGTGCGTGCGCATAATGAAATGCACCGGAGGTAAAATGTGCTCGGGGCACATTACACGTTAGGAGTGGTGTGCACAATGAGGGTAGTGTGCACGAGGCGCACACTAGACACAATGACTGTGATGCCCGTGCAGGGTGCTATGTGTGCAAAGTGGCAAAACAGTATGAGATACATGCAAGATTGGAGGTGACGTTCCTCCATACAGCGGTGCGGACGCATTGTTGAGGCGTAGCCGAGTTTGATATCTTAGGTCTCTTCAAGAGTGAGAGAGGGGATCTAGTGTTTGATGTAGATGTATGGTGGCTCCTCCTTTATTGTATCTTTGTTCATTTGCACTGTGTAGTGGTTTTTTTACTTTGTTTGCGGAGCTTTGGTCACTGTGTATGCATTGCTTGATTACTTGTTAACTACTTTAGTTTGAGTGTTTGCTCGCAACGACGATTGAGCGCTGGTTGTGTTGGCACCATTATTTTACGTGCAATTCTTGTTTGCTTATTTGGTGTTGAGAGTTGGAGTACAAGACCCGAGTTGTATTGTAACCTACTACGTGGGCGAAGGGCAGATGCTTCGAGCCGAGTGGTTAGAGGTCTGGATCAATGAACTAGAGGATGTCTGAAAGAAATTGTACCTAATTACCTAGAGGGGGGTGAATAGGTGATTAAATCTTTTTAAACTTTTAGGCAGATTATATCACAACAATCAATCAGCAATCACAGCAATCAATCAGCAATCACAGAATAAAGCATGCACACAGTGAACACACAGATTTATAGTGGTTCCCCAAGGTTTGGGTACATCCACTTTCCCCCTTCGCCTATCTAGTAGTGTACTAGATTCGGCCAAACTCCTCCACTATTGCTCAGATCCTCAGATCTTACACTCAGAACCCCAAATGGTTCCTACAGCTCAGGCCCAAGGCCCTACAACTCAGTCTGCTCCAAAGACCTACACTCAGCCACAAGGCCTACACTCAGCCACAAGGCCTACACTCAGAGATATGGATCTCCTACACTCAGGCACACAGGCCCTACCACTCAGCCTTTATAATTGCAGGCTTACAACTCAGATCCCTAAGGATCCTACAAGAAATTTAGAATACAAAGTATATACCTACAACTCTGGATAAGAGAGAAGAGTTGATAGGTTCTTGATGAGTTCTTGAATGAACTCTGCTGAGATCAACCTCACTTGGCTTTCTTCAAAGCTTCTTGAATGTAGAACACAATAGTGTTGATCTTTTCTGCAGCTGATCTTCAATCACTGCAATATAAGAATCAGAACTAAGTCTGAAACTTTCTTCACAGCCTGGTTCCAACAGCTGTCTTCTTGGAAGGAGCTCTCTCTCTCCAACTACTTAGACCTTCACTTGAAAATGATTCTTCAATGAATAACTAGATCTTCTTCTCTTTTTCAATCTTCTGATTTGTGTTAATCAACTTCTTTTGTTGACAGAATAAGCCTTCATATAGGCCTTCTTCATGGTGACCGGCTGATCCGGTTCCTAACAGCTTTCTAACAACTCTGACAGTTGCAGTAGACCGGCTGGAATGGCAGCGGTCATGTCATCCAGTCACTTCTTGAAATATCTGTAACTGTCTGAAAGTGTCGAGACAGTCTGTCTTTAAGTGTCGACACTTATAGACTAAGTGTCGACACAAGTAGACTAAGTGTCTACACTAGCCTTCAAGGTGTCGACACAACTCCTTGTGTTGTAGAATTTATATCTCGACACAGCTTCTTCAATATGTGTCGACACTGATATTGTGTGTCGACACAACTCCTTGTTCTTCAGTACTTAGTTGAATTCTGCTAAGTGTCGACACAACTCCTTTGTGTCGACACATCTTCTTGTGTTGAACTTGTTCAGTGTTGACACATCTTTTTGGTGTCGACACACGCCTTCTGTGTTGATACTTGCTGAGTGTCGACACAGCTCCTTGTGTTGAACTTGTACTTATAATTTGTTGAACTTTGCTGAGTGTCGACACAGCTTCCTAGTGTCGACACTTTCTTCATGTATTGAGTCTTCTGCTGTGTGTCGACACATTCCTTCTTATGTCGACACTTTCTCCATGTGTTGAGTCTTCTGCTGTGTGTCGACACATTCTTCATTATGTCGACACTTATACTTAGACTCTGTTGTAATCTGCTGAGTGTCGACACAGCCTCTAAGTGTCGACACATTCTTCTGTAGACAAAGCTCCTCTGGGTGTCGACACTGCTGCTAAGTGTCGACACTGCTTCACTGAACATTTCTTCATTGAGTGTCGACACAAACTGTAAGTGTCGACACTTTCTGTCTGGTGTCGAATCTGCATCCCTGGTGTCGACACAATTACTCCAAGTGTCGACACTGCTTTCCTGGGTGTCGACACAAGTCTTCTTAAGTGTCGACACTTTTCTCCTGGGTGTCGACACATGGACTTAGAAACTTTTCAGTTTTCCCTGCAAATACTTAACCTGCACAACTAAACTCAAAACACATCAAATACATTTTGATGTATATCATTGAGTAGGGTGAGGCTTCTTCAAATCAGGTACATTTATTCCAATGTACCCAACAATCTCCCCCTATTTGGAGAAGTCATAACCCTTAGTCAATGATATACACCATACATAACAAAATTACAGTATGATGTAAAACAGGATTATATAACCAGGGAAAACATAAACATGAATTAAAATAAAACATGTATATATCAATATCTCAGAACAATTATGTAATAGAATTAACACACATCACATAGTTCTAAGAACTTCAATATTTTCATTATCCACAAGTTTACAAAAGTTTTAATACAAGTGATTACAACTGTAAACTTAAAGAAAATTATATTCTATTTCTGCTCAGCCTCCTTGATAACTATGCCCTTTCCAGATTGTATCTTTGCTTGGACAGGGGCTTCAGTATCTTCAGCAACAACAGACTTCTTGCCTTTAAGATCCTTCTTCTTCTGATCTTCAGCTTTGATCTTTTGTCTTTCAAAGTAATGATATGGCTTTGGAAAGTACTTGCTAGGCTCCTGGGCATTAGGAGGTAGCTTTCCCATCTTAGCCTTTCTTCTATACTGCACAATGGCTTCTTGCCTGGACTCATGCTTCCTCCACTCCACATCAGAATACCATTTGCCTCTGTCCACAATATTATCTTTGGCAGCCTTCCATGCAGTCAGAATGATATTCCTGGAGGTGGGGCTCCACTGTTCAAAATCAGTCCTTTGTTTAGCTTGCTCTCTGAACCTTTTCTTAGACAATAGAGTCTCGTGTTCTTTCAGCAGTAAAGCTTCTTGTTCTTTCAGTATAGCATCTGGCACTGGCTGAACCACTTTCTCTATGATGATCTTCTGATTTCCCTCAGGAGGGATATACATTGATTGTATATCTGCATGAATCATATCAAAGTCTGGAGGAGGGTAGATTACTTGAGCCACTTTAGGTTGCCCCCTCCTAGATATGCAGGATTTATCCCAGACACTGCTACATTATCATCACCACACAATGGAGGATATCCAAGGGTGGCTCTGATGGAATTGGAAATCCATTTTGCATGATCAGAGCTGGCTTTGACTAACACCCTCTCCCCCTTTATGACTTCTCTAATAATATGATCCCTCAGATCATCCTTCTGAAACCTTATTTGGGCATCCAAATAGTTTACTCCATCCTTAAAGTATGGTTTCAACCTTTGGAGTTTTTCAGTGATTAGCTTCTGAGAATCTTGTATAGCAGTTTTAACAGCAGTTAAGCTCTCTTGCAATGCTTTAGCAAATTCTTCCTTAGCAGTAGTATTAGATGTAGTCTGACCATCAGCTATATTTTTCATTTCTATTACTATTACATTGTGTGAAGCAGTTAAGTTATCATTCATCCTCAGCTGGTTCTCCAGAACATATCCTTGCTTCATTGCAATATCATCCACTTGAGCTTTTATCTTCTCCTGATGAGTGGCTAGATAGACTACTGCATTACCTCCCTTATGGAAGCAGTCAGTCATTTCCTTCTTATTCAGATTCATTTCAAATCTGATGGACTTTATGTCTTGAGCCAGATCAAACTGTAGAGACTTATGCCCCTCATCCATATACGTTTCTATTGCTTTCCTTTGCTCATCAAGCTTTATCTGCATTGCAACCATCAGAGAACTGTAATCTACTGATGGTGCTGGCTGTGGTGTAGGCTGTGGTGCAATGATTTGCAGAGCTTTCTTATAATTTTGGCTCCTCCTCTTGAAGACTTGAAACTTTCTCTTTTTAGCTCTGGCAGCCTCTTCATCTTCAGATGCAGATGTACTAGCTATATCAACCCTATCCTTAGGGCTAGGAGGCAAATCCTTCCTAGGTAATTCCTCAGCATTCTTAGGCTTTTCAGTCTCTTTGCTTGCAGTTTCTTCTAGAATCTCCACTTGCTCCCCCTCAACTTGGGCCTTCTCCCCCTCAGTAGCAGCACTTTCTTTCTCAAAGTCTGTTTGTAGAAGATCTGGGAATAGTTCTTCTAGGGTAAATTCTTGTTGATGAAGGGGTGGAGAATTCCTGATCTCATCAACTACTTGAGCAGATACCACTTGATCAGCAACAGATGTGTCCTCCATGACAACATCTTGGGGTTGGCTATGTGTTTGTGTTTGCTGATTAACATTAGGTAATGAATCAGACAAAACATCATCCTCAATATGGAAATCTAAGGTATTGATTTCAGTTATTACCTCAAGAATTGTGTGGGTAGCTTGTTCACTTTCTAGAGGAGTTGGCTCATCAACTAGTAGAGGCTCCCCCTGGATGAAATCCTGGTGTATGGGGCTTGCTTGTGGTAGCTCCCCCTGCCTCTCTGCATCTTCTTGTCTAGCTAGAGACTTTCCAGCATTTCCAGTTTCTTGTTCATCATCTGGAGTAAACACAACTTGCTCTTCTGAGCTGCTTGATGAATCTTGAGCCACAGGGGCTGACTTCTTCTTCCTCTTCTGGGGTGTTACCTTCTCAGGAGTTGGCATATCCTTAGTCAAGACTCTATCCCACCTTGATAAGATCCTCATATCCATCTTCCTCATGTGATTGATCTTAGATCCAGCAGCTTGGCTCATTACTTCTGGTATACTACCAGCCAAGTAAAGACTTAGAATCCTTCCCAAATTGGGTTTCTTCAGGCTCTCATTAATCTTCTCAAAAACTACTACTAACCAATCAGTTTGTAGTGTGAAGATAATCCTTGTCATGAGGCTAAACATATGTGCAGAAACTCTGTCATGCCCTCCAGGTTTGCACAGAATAACCTTGCCCACAATCTCAGATAAGAATTTGCCTTGGCTGTTCATCCCCTTCCTATTGAAAACAGATCCTATTTTCATTTTGGAATCCAGTCCACACCATGTTAATGCTTCTCTAGTCTTAGAAGCAGAAACTTCATCTTCTTCCTTAGTCCTTGGTAGGTTTAGTACCTTTCTCAAACTCTTAGATGAGACCTTCACCTTTTCTCCATGAACCCTAGACTTTATCTTGAGTCCAGATTCGTCTAGAGTTGCTCCATTCAGAAATTCCAGAACTTCTTTCTTCCATATCTTGGTCGGCTCTGAAACAAGAAAATCTAACCCTGAGTTTGCAACTAGGGTTACCACATCCTTGATCTCTGGTTCTGTGTCATCAAATGCATGCCGCACCAGTTCATAGCCTTCGTTCACGTTCTCTTCGAGCTTGGGCGCCATTAGGGTTTGAAGAATTTGAATTGAGAGAAGAGAGGTGTCGACACACAAGTTTGGTCTCGAAACTTTGGTGAGCGTGTCGACAGACAATGGTGAAATCCTATTTATACCTTTCCAGGATCGAAGATGAAAGGGCGCGTCAAAATACTCAAATTGTGTCGACATTGTTGATAAGTGTCGACACAGACTTATAATGTCTCGACAACCATGTGTCGACACAAGTATAGTCAACAGAATATATGTGTCGACACTTGTTTATGTGTCGACACCACTTAACTCGACACTTAGTCGAGACTTTACTTGTTTAATTCTGTGTAAATTCTAAGTGTCGACACCACCTTGGTTGTGTCGACACCGACCCTATATGTGTCGACACTAATTTTCTGAAGTGTCGACACCAACTCCCTAGATGTGTCGATACATTTTCCCTGAAGTGTCGACACCAATTCTCTGTCTCGACATAGACAACTCTGTGTGTCGACACTATTTTACTTAGCCATTTCTATAAACTTATTCTAAGTTTATCATACCTAATTCAATTTTAAACCTATTGAATTTGGTTTCTTCTAAAGGCTTAGTATACATGTCAGCTAATTGATTATCTGTATTAACATATTCTAGTGAAATATCTTCTTTTTCCACATGTTCCCTTAGAAAATGATATTTTATTTCAATGTGTTTAGTCCTACTATGGGAAACAGGATTGTTTGCAATAGATATAACACTAGTAGAATCACAAAATAGTGGTGTTCTACTTACTTGAATACCATAATCTTCAAGCTGATGTTGTATCCATAGAAGTTGAGCACAGCAACTTCCTGCAGCCACATACTCTGATTCTGCTGTGGAGATAGCCACACTTGTTTGCTCCTTGCTACTCCATGATTTCAGTCTTCCACCTAGGAATTGACAGGTACCAGTTGTACTTTTCCTATCTTCCTTGCAGCCTGCAAAATCTGCATCTGAATAACCTGTCAGTTCAAAGTCTCCATTCCTAGGGTACCAAAGGCCTAGATAAGGAGTGCCCTTAAGATATCTCAGTATTCTTTTGACTGCTGTCAAATGAGATTCTTTAGGGCAAGCTTGGTACCTAGCACAGACACATTTAGCATACATGATATCTGGTCTACTTGCAGTCAAATATAGAAGGGAGCCAACTATCCCTCTATACAAAGTCTCATCTACAGGTTTCTCTGCATCATCTTTGCTAAGAGACATACTTGACCCCATAGGAATTTTCATAGTACTGGATGATTCCATACCATACTTCCTTATTAATTCTAGGGTGAACTTAGACTGGCATATGGATAAACCATTCTCAGTCTGTCTAACTTGGAGACCCAAGAAAAACTTAAGTTCCCCCATACTGCTCATCTCAAATTGTCCTTGCATAAGTTTTGCAAACTTTTTACAAAGACTACTTTCAGTAGACCCAAATATGATGTCATCTACATATTTTTGGACTAGTATGATCTTGCCTCTGGATTCCCTAAGGAATAGAGTCTTGTCTATTTTCCCCCTTGTGAACTTATTCTCAATGAGGAAACTAGACAGGGTTTCATACCAAGCCCTATGGGCTTGTTTTAACCCATACAAAGCCTTCCTAAGTCTATAGACATAATTAGGTTGAGTTGAATCAACAAAACCTGATGGATGTTCCACATAGACCTCTTCTTTCAGATTACCATTCAAAAAGACTGACTTAACATCCATTTGGTATACTTTAAATCCTTGATAGGTTGAATAGGCCAGGAACATCCTTATGGCTTCCAGTCTGGCTACTGGAGTAAAGGTTTGATCAAAGTCAATACCTTCTCTTGCCTATATCCCTTAGCAACCAGTCTTGGTTTGTTCTTTATAATCACTCCATGTTCATCCATCTTGTTCCTAAAGATCCACTTGGTTCCAATTATGTTGTGGTCTTTTGGTTTAGGAACAAGCTCCCAGACTTTGCATCTCTTGAACTGATTCAGCTCCTCTTGCATTGCCTCAATCCAATGAGGGTCTAGGATGGCTTCTTCAAATTTCTTTGGCTCTACTTGGGATAGAAAACTGGAGTAGAGTACTGCACTCAGATTTCTGCTCCTTGTTTGTACCCCTTGACTTAGATCACCAATAATTTGATTGGCTGGATGATCTTTCAAATGTCTACTAGCTGGAGGCAGCCTGGCTTCAGGTTGAACTCATTCAGCTTCTTCAACTTGCTGCACTACTTGGTCTTCTTCTGCATCAGGTGCATGTAGTACTCCCCCTGGACAACAGCCACTATCATCTACATGATGACTTGCAGTAGATCCTTCTTCAATAGTGAGCTTGTCCATCTTCTCAGTCACACCTGTGGAGCTGCAAATACTTCTAGACAACTCATTGTTAATAAGTCTAGCTTCATCAAATACTACATGTACTGACTCTTCTACAACTTGAGTAGACAAGTTGTAGACCCTATAAGCTTTACTATTGTTGTTGTACCCAACAAAGATCCCCTCTTGGGATTTGGCAGCAAACTTGATTAAGTAAGACTTACCATTGTTAAGTATATAACATTTATAACCAAAGATCCTGAAATAGGATAGGTTTGGTTTTCTGCCTTTCACAATCTCATAGGGGGTCTTATTGTGGCTCTTAGTAATGGTAGCCCTATTAATTATATGGCATGCAGTGTTAAATGCCTCAGCCCAGAAATATTCTGGGAGAGATGTACCACTTAATAGGGTTCTACCAGCCTCAATCAAGATCCTATTTTTCCTTTCAGCAATGCCATTTTGCTGAGGTGTTCTTGGTGAAGAGAATTCCTGAAATATCCCAAACTCTTCACATAGCTTTGTCATACTGTCAGACTGGAATTCAGTACCATGGTCACTTCATATTTTGACCACTGTACTGTCTAACTCATTCTGAATTTGTTTGACAAAACTATAGAAGATACTAGGTGTTTCAGATTTCTGTCTAAGGAAGAACACCCAGGAAAACCTTGAGTAGTCATCTACAACCACAAATGTATAAACCTTCCTACCTAGGCTGTGAATTGGCATAGGACCAAAGAGATCCATATGCAAGAGGTATAAATACCTCACAGCATCTTTGTTCTCAATGCTATTAAAGGTGGATCTAGTCTGCTTGCTCTTTTGACAAGCTGAACATATTCCATCTTTAATACACTTAACCTGAGGACCATTCCTCACTAACTCTTAGCTAAAGAGTTGACCAATTGTCTTGTAGTTGAGATGGGCTAGCATCTTGTGTCATTTGACATAATGAGAGACTTTCTCATCAGCTACAAGACACACTGGAGAACCATTGTTCTCACACATAATGTCTAGGCAATAGACATTTCTCTTTCTATAACCTGTCAAAATGATCTCTTGATCATTTGACCTCCTGATATGACAACCATTTTTGACAAATGAGATGTCATATCCTAGATCACTCAGCTAACTTATACTAATGAGGTTATGTTTCAAACCTTTAACATAAGTCACTTGAGTAATAGTTATAAGGTTGCCAGAAATGTTACCAAAACCCTTGATGATTCCTTTTTCAGAACCACCAAAGGTGACTTTAGTACCATCCTTGATTAGTTTGTAGTCCTTTAGCAATCCCCTAGTTCCAGTCATGTGCCTGGAACATCCACTGTCCAAGTACCATATTGGGGCATGGCCACTTGGACTCACCTACAAAACAGATTAGTTGACCTTAGAACCCAAAGAATTTTTGGGTCCTTGGTGCTGGTTAGTTTGCCTCTTATTAAAGCTACCTGCAGATTTTCCAACAGGCAGTTTGCTACTCAACTTGGCACTAGAATTGTGCCAGCAGTCAATGGCAAAGTGGCCTACCTTGCCACAGCACCAGCACTCAAATCTATTGTACCTTTGCTTAGGTACAACCCTAGCTGTTCTATCTACAGCAGGCTTGTTGAGTACTGGGGATTTGCCCTTAGACTTGGACTGAACGGTCCTAGCAGGTTTAGTAAAACCCAATCCAGTTTTACCCTTGTGAGGTATAAACTCATCTATCAGAGGTAGAACTGATTTTGGTTTAGAGAACCTTGCTACTATATCTCTCTCCTTCTGAAGACTAATCTTCAGATTTCTGATTTGATCATTCTTAAATGTTATAGTTCTCATCTGAATAACAGTTATGTTCTTCAGTCTGGCTATTTCATTTAACTTTTGATCAATCAGCTTATCAAAATCAGTTGCAGCCACTTTGAGACTTGCAATCTCCTTAGCCTGACTCTTGGCCAAGGATTTGCTTTTCTTAAAAGCTTGCAACAGTACTCTATATTCATCAATCAATTGATGAATATCACCTTCAGACTCAGATGCACTCTCATCACTTGATGATGATGAATCTGATTCTAAACTAGCACTAGAAATTGAACTTAAAGAACAATTTTGTACTTGACTAGGTCCAGGCTGTTCCTGGGTTTTGTCACCTTCTGTTAAGGCCATCAGTCCTTGGCACTGATTGTCCTCTTGCTCATATATAGAGTTCATTAACTGGATGAACTCTTCTTCTTCTTCTTCAGCAAACAGTCCAATGTAAGCTTCTGCTTCTGAATCAGTTTCTGAAGAAGATATATCTGACAGGATTTTGTCCTTCTTTGCAACAAAGGACCTTTCCTTCTTTCCCTTGATTTGAGTCTTCTTCTTATCAGTAGACTCTCTCCTCTTCTTTGGACAGTCAACAACAACATGTCCTTGTTTGTTACAACAATAACAAACTATCCTTGAAGATGAAGTTCTATTTGACTTGGGCTTTCTTCTGTCATTCTTTGATGACCTCTGTGCTGTGGATGGCTTAGTCCTCCACTGTTTCTTCTTTAGGAACTTCTGAAAGTGTCTTGTGAAAGCTGCAAAGTCCGCATCACTCTCACTGCTTTCAGTATTCCTGCTTTCTGATTCATCTGACTCAATCTCAGCCACTTTTGGAGGTGGAGATGGAGACTTACTTTTGTATTTCTTGGTGGCTTCTGTCTTGAAAGCCACTGCTCTTTCTTTATGCTCACTTCTTGTAGTCTTCTCCTCCTCCTTCCTTACCGTCAACTGCATCTCATAGGATAATAGTTTTCCAAACAATGTTGGAGGAGGAATATCTGCTAACTTGGCCATTTCCCTTATGGCACAGATCTTGGTATCCCAATCCTTTGTTAGGGACCTCAAGAACTTATCATTCAGCTTATAATTGTTGAATTCTCTTCCATAGGACATTAGCTCATTGACAATCCTATAGAATTTCTTATAGCATTCTGTTATGCTATCCGACCTACCTTGCCTGAAACTTTCATATTCTTGGTTTAACAATGACTTTCTGTCCTGTCTCACTTCTTCTGAACCCTCCATATACACTATCAGAGTATCCCACATCTCCTTAGATGTCTTACAGTGTATCAAGTTCTGAAATGTAGCATCATCTATGTCACTTACAATGATATTCTGAGCCCTCTTGTCCATGGTGGCCAGAATAATCTCATCTTTTGTCATTTCAGAAAAGTCTTTAGGTGTTCTCTGATTTGCATCTAAGACTGATACCTTCATAGGCACATGTGGCCCTTCTTTAACTGTGATATAAATTCTAGGGTCTGAAGCTTCCATAAACAGTCTCACCCTTTCTTTCCAGATGTCAAAAATCTCTTTTCTGCAAATGGGCAACTTCATGGATCCAAGTTTCTTATGATTCTCTGTTGAATCCATTTTCTTGATTTTCTTGATTCTGCACTTCACTTATTCTGAATCTGCCAACAGGATCTACTCAGACAGTTATGTCCTTTTTTTGAGTAACCTCCCTCTGATACCACTTGAAAGAAATTGTACCTAATCACCTAGAGGGGGGGGGTGAATAGGTGATTAAATCTTTTTAAACTTTTAGGCAGATTATATCACAGCAATCAATCAGCAATCACAGCAATCAATCAGCAATCACAGAATAAAGCATGCACACAGTGAACACACAGATTTATAGTGGTTCCCCATGGTTTGGGTACATCCACTTTCCCCCTTCGCCTATCTAGTAGTGTACTAGATTCGGCCAAACTCCTCCACTATTGCTCAGATCCTCAGATCTTACACTCAGAACCCCAAATGGTTCCTACAGCTCAGGCCTAAGACCCTACAACTCAGTCTTCTCCAAAGACCTACACTCAGCCACAAGGCCTACACTCAGCCACAAGGCCTACACTCAGAGATATGGATCTCCTACACTCAGGCACACAGGCCCTACCACTCAGCCTTTATAATTGCAGGCTTACAACTCAGATCCCGAAGGATCCTACAAGAAATTTAGAATACAAAGTATATACCTACAACTCTGGATAAGAGAGAATACGCAGACGCCCCCTTGGATACCCTGTTGAAATTCCTCCACTCGCCATGTATGTCTCGCCATGTATGTCTCGCCTTGTAAAGAAGTTTTCTCTTGATCAATAAAGAAGCTTGTGCTGCATGTGTTGCTGGTTGTTACTGCTTTGTTGAGATAACCCCTGCTAACTCCACGATCCGGGAAAACTTTCAACATTATAAGTGGGCTTATTCTCCTTCGGTTTGTTGAGTTTTCAACAGGGTATCCAAGGGGGCGTCTGCGGTTTGTTGAATTTTAACATGGTATCAGAGGGAGGTTGTTGGAGTGGTCAAGCAGTGCTCAATGGAAGTAGTTGCTCGTCTGTAGAGGAAATCAGTGGTAGAACCATGGCAGTGAAGGATGCAAGTTGTCTTGGTATTGATCTCCTTACAGAGACGAACTGTGAACGGTGGAAGTCCTGTATGAAGAGCTTTCTTCTTGGCGAGGACCTTTGGGAGGTTGTATGCGGAGCAGGAAGACAAGAGGATACTGCTGGCAATGCTGAGGCGATGAGAGCTTGGAAGGAGGCAAATGCGAAAGCGGAGTCTATTCTCAAGCAGGTGATCTCATCGGAGCTCTTGGACCACATCAGTGGATGTCGGTCAACTGCGGAGGTTTGGACTTCCCTTGATGGGTTGTTCAGGAAGAAGGTGAAGGTTGCTGCGGAAGTTGGTCCCTCTACTTCATATCAGGAAGAAAGGAGTGTTTCTCCTAGGCGTGATAGGAAGAGGAAGGAAGGACCAAGGTGCTATAAATGCAAGCAGCAAGGTCATCTTCGGAAGGAGTGCAAGGTTGTCTTGCTCTCGGCGAACGTTGCTCAGGTAGGGAGGAAGGAGAAGAACCTTGTTTGGTTATCAACAAGTTCTGGAGCTGATCGGATGAATGCCAGTGACAGTGCTGCTATCTGGCATGAAAGACTGGGGCATGTAGGGATGGACAAGCTGAAAGCAATGGCGGAAAGAAGACTCGTAAGAGGCTTGCCTAGATTGTCATCCTATGGCGATGGTCGGGGGTGTGCGGGATGTCAGGAAAGTGGAGCCTATCGCTTCATGGTTGACAAAGCACAATCCAGACGTAATGCACCATTGGCGGTTGTCCATTGTGCTCTGGTGGGACCGACCGTCACGGCCAGTCTTGGAGGCAGCAGGTTCATGCTGATATTGGTTGATGACTATTCTAGGTATACTTGGGTATACTTTATGAAGAAGAAGTCCAACATGGTACGCTTGTTTGTGGAGTTCAAGAAGCTTGTGGAAGGCCAGCTTGGCCGGAGGATCAAGGTGTTGAGGACAAGTTTCGGTGGTGAGTTTGGCTCAACCGAGTTCTCACGCTTTTGCAGGAAGCAAGGGATCCGGATGGAGCTTTCTTGTGGACATACTTCACAACAGGGTAGTATTGTAGCTCGGATGATCCGTTGGTTAACGGAGACCTGCAAGTGTTGGCTTCAAAGTAAAGGCGTTCCGAAGGCTCTTTGGGCGGAAGGAACGGCCTGTGCTGCTCATGTCATCAACCGGATGCCTCTTAGTCCGATCATAATGAAGACTCCTTATGAGCTGATGTTCGGAGTGAAGCCCTCAGTGAAGCACATTCGGGTGTTTGGATCTACCTGCTATATACACTCTCCGGGTGCTCTCAAGACAAAGCTAGTCTTTGTTGGGTATGATGAGCAGAGAAGAAGATGGAGGTGTATGGATCCTGCGACGAAGAAACTCATAGTGTCGAGAGACATTGTTTTCGATGAGTTGACGCCGTATTGGGGTAGCTCTTATGTGGAGCTAGAGATAAGCAGGTCAGATGGTGGGCTGAAGGAGGCTGCTGCTAAGGAAGTGGAGTTGCCTGAGTCACCAGGTGCTCCAGGTTGCTCTAGCTCCGGGGCAAAGGCGTCAGAGTCGGGAAGAAGGGGGAGCGATGCTCCAGGATCTTCTGGCTCGAAGGCGGAGGCTTCCGGTTCACGAAGCAAGGGGAGCGATGTTCCAGACAGTTCTTGTTCAAGAGGGGAGTCTTCTGGTTCAGGTAGCAGGGGGAGCGTTGCTCCAGATGCTTTTGGTTCCAGTAAGGAGGCGTCTTGTTCAGGGAGCAAAGGGAGCATTGTTCCGGGTTTGCCCGGGAACGGAGCTGGTTCAATAGCAGCGGAGGTGGTTAGCCATGATCAGGTTCTTCGGAGATCGAAGAGGATCAGTAAGCCACCAGCTCGATATTATGAAGGGAACACGGCGGACTTGGTCCCGTATTTCCTTGTTATCCCTCAGGTCGAGCAAGGTTCTTATGGCTGTGATGACCCCACTAGAATCAAGGAGGTGGTTGACACCAAGTCTGAAGAGGTGACTTCTCTCAGAGGCAACGAGGCTTGGACTTCAGTGTCCAAGGAAGTTGGTGATACTCCTGTGATGCAAGAGTGGAGGTTGAAGCTGAAGAAGGCAGAGGGAAGCATGACTCCTTTTTGGAGATGCTGGAGGGCTCCCTCATGGTCCAAGATATGCGGGGCGAGGACTATGTCTTTGACATCTCTTCGTAGATGCTATCGGAGGGACCAGGTGCAAGGTTACGGGAGCTGCTGGAGTTATTCACCACTTCTCACTTCAAGGGGGAGTGTTGAATTCTGTGAAGTGAAAGTGGGTGAATGGAAGGCTTGGGAAACCTATCCGCACGGACTACGCGGATAGGGTTGGCGGACTGCTATGTCGGCAGGGATGTTGCAGGCGGTTTGCTCTGTGGCGGCCTGGGCGGTCTGTTCGCGCGGACTATGCGGACAGCAGCATCGGTCTGACAGGCCAGTGTATGCTCAGCAGTCGGTTGACTCCCAGGAAGTAACCGGGCGGATAGGAATGCTATCCGCGGAGTCCGGCATAAAGCGGACTGAAGAACTGGAGCTCGGCAGACCGGTTTGGCAGTTGCCTTGGTCTTGCTCTAGTGAAGCGGCAAGTGGAAGCCGCGGAGACCGCCGGTCAGCGCGGACAGAAACTGGAGGTCGCCCGGTATGGCGGGCTAGATCCAGTGTCCGCTAGTAAGTGCGGACTGGCCCTTGTGGCCAGCGGACTGGACTTGGTGTGATCTGAACCAAGTCCAGGATGGCTCAGTCCGGGGAGATCGCGCAGTGGAGCGCGGGCTGGTTTCAACAGGGTATCCAACATTATAAGTGGGCTTCTACTACGCTTGGCGGACTGAGAAACTAGCCCGCGCTCCACTGCGCGATCTCCCCGGACTGAGCCATCCTGGACTTGGTTCAGATCACACCAAGTCCAGTCCGCTGGCCACAAGGGCCAGTCCGCACTTACTGGCGGACACTGGATCTATCCCGCCATATCGGGCGACCTCCAGTTTCTATCTGCGCTGACCGGCGGTCTCCGCGGCTTCCACTTGCCGCTTCACTAGAGCAAGACCAAGGCAACTGCCAAACCGGTCTGCCGAGCTCCAGTTCTTCAGTCCGCTTTATGCCGGACTCCGCGGATAGCATTCCTATCCGCCCGGTTACTTCCTGGGAGTCAACCGCCTGCTGAGCATACACTGGCCTGTCAGACCGCTGCTGCTGTCCGCGTAGTCCGCGCGAGCAGACCGCCCAGGCCGCCACAGAGCAAACCGCCTGCAACATCCCTGCCGACCTAGCAGTCCGCCAACCCTGTCCGCGTAGTCCGCGCGGATAGGTTTCCCAAGCCTTCCATTCACCCACTTTCACTTCACAGAATTCAACACTCCTCCTTGAAGTGAGAAGTGGTGAATAACTCCAGCAGCTCCCGTAACCTTGCACCTGGTCCCTCCGATAGCATCTACGAAGAGATGTCAAAGACATAGTCCTCGCCCCGCATATCTTGGACCATGAGGGAGCCCTCCAGCATCTCCAAAAAGGAGTCATGCTTCCCTCTGCCTTCTTCAGCTTCAACCTCCACTCTTGCATCACAGGAGTATCACCAACTTCCTTGGACACTGAAGTCCAAGCCTCGTTTCCTCTGAGAGAAGTCACCTCTTCAGACTTGGTGTCAACCACCTCCTTGATTCTAGTGGGGTCATCACAGCCAGAAGAACCTTGCTCGACCTGAGGGATAATAAGGAAACACGGGACCAAGTCCGCCGTGTTCCTTTCACAATATCGAGCTGGTGGCTTACTGATCCTCTTCGATCTCCGAAGAACCTGATCATGGCTAACCACCTCTGTTGCTATTGAACCAGCTCCGTTCCCGGGCAAACCCGGAATAATGCTCCCTTTGCTCCCTGAACAAGACGCCTCCTTACTGGAACCAAAAGCATCTGGAGCAACGCTCCCCCTGCTACCTGAACCAGAAGACTCCCCTCTTGAACAAGAACTGTCTGGAACATCGCTCCCCTTGCTTCCTGAACCGGAAGCCTCCGCCTTCGAGCCAGAAGATCCTGGAGCATCGCTCCCCCTTCTTCCCGACTCTGACGCCTTTGCCCCGGAGCTAGAACAACCTGGAGCACCTGGTGACTCAGGCAACTCCACTTCCTTAGCAGCAGCCTCCTTCAGCCCACCATCTGACCTGCTTATCTCTAGCTCCACATAAGAGCTACCCCAATACGGCGTCAACTCATCGAAAACAATGTCTCTCGACACTATGAGTTTCTTCATCGCAGGATCCATACACCCCCATCTTCTTCTCTGCTCATCATACCCAACAAAGACTAGCTTTGTCTTGAGAGCACCCGGAGAGTGTATATAGCAGGTAGATCCAAACACCCGAAGGTGCTTCACTGAGGGCTTCACTCCGAACATCAGCTCATAAGGAGTCTTCATTATGATCGGACTAAGAGGCATCCGGTTGATGACATGAGCAGCACAGGTCGTTCCTTCCACCCAAAGAGCCTTCGGAATGCCTTTACTTTGAAGCCAACACTTGCAGGTCTCCGTTAACAAACGGATCATCCGAGCTGCAATACTACCCTGTTGTGAAGTATGTCCACAAGAAAGCTCCATCCGGATCCCTTGCTTCCTGCAAAAGCGTGAGAACTCGGTTGAGCCAAACTCACCACCGAAACCTGTCCTCAACACCTTGATCCTCCGGCCAAGCTGGCCTTCCACAAGCTTCTTGAACTCCACAAACAAGAGTACCATGTTGGACTTCTTCTTCATAAAGTATACCCAAGTATACCTAGAATAGTCATCAACCAATATCAGCATGAACCTGCTGCCTCCAAGACTGGCCGTGACGGTCGGTCCCACCAGAGCACAATGGACAACCGCCAATGGTGCATTACGTCTGGATTGTGCTTTGTCAACCATGAAGCGATAGGCTCCACTTTCCTGACATCCCGCACACCCCCGACCATCGCCATAGGATGGCAATCTAGGCAAGCCTCTTATGAGTCTTCTTTCCGTCATTGCTTTCAGCTTGTCCATCCCTACATGCCCCAGTCTTTCATGCCATATAGTAGCACTATCACTGGCATTCATCCGATCAGCTCCAGAACTTGTTGATAACCCAACAAGGTTCTTCTCCTTCCTCCCTACCTGAGCAACGTTCGCCGAGAGCAAGACAACCTTGCACTCCTTCCGAAGATGACCTTGCTGCTTGCATTTATAGCACCTTGGTCCTTCCTTCCTCTTCCTATCACGCCTAGGAGAAACACTCCTTTCTTCCTAATATGAAGTAGAGGGACCAACTTCCGCAGCAACCTTCACCTTCTTCCTGAACAACCCATCAAGGGAAGTCCAAACCTCCGCAGCTGACCGACATCCACTGATGTGGTCTAAGAGCTCCGATGAGATCACCTGCTTGAGAATAGACTCCGCTTTCGCATTTGCCTCCTTCCAAGCTCTCGTCGCCTCAGCATTGCCAGCAGTATCCTCTTGTCTTCCTGCTCCGCATACAACCTCCCAAAGGTCCTCGCCAAGAAGAAAGCTCTTCATACAGGACTTCCACCGTTCACAGTTCGTCTCTGTAAGGAGATCAATACCAAGACAACTTGCATCCTTCACTGCCATGGTTCTACCACTGGTTTCCTCTACAGACGAGCAACTACTTCCATTGAGCACTGCTTGACCACTCCAACAACCTCGCTTTGATACCATGTTAAAATTCAATAAACCGCAGACGCCCCCTTGGATACCCTGTTGAAAACTCAACAAACCGAAGGAGAATACGCCCACTTATAATGTTGAAAGTTTTCCCGGATCGTGGAGTTAGCAGGGGTTATCTCAACAAAGCAGTAACAACCAGCAACACATGCAGCACAAGCTTCTTTATTGATCAAGAGCAAACTTCTTTACAAGGCGAGACATACATGGCGAGACATGCTTCACCAAAACCCAACACCGGGAGAGCAGAGACAGTCACAAAGACAAGAACAAAAAACAAGCCGCGCGGACTCAATCAACAAGCCGCCGACCTATTGCTGTGGAGTCCGCTCAGTCCGCCAGGTCGCCAGACCGCAACCCAAGCCGCGCGGACTCACCCTTTTTCCAATGCTTAGCTCTTCACCGCCGATCTGCAGGCCGCTTGACCGCAAGGTCGCCTAGCCGCCAGACCGCACAAGCTGCTTCACCGAATGGAACAGTCCGCCTGAAGCAGGCGACTTCCTGAACCCCGAACCAAGTTGCCAAAGAGAAGACCGCCTGGTCGCTATCCGCGACCTGTTGTTTACCGTCTGTTGCTTAACCGCGGAGTCCGCACTGTCCCTGACCGCAATCAGAGCCAAGTCCTGGCTTTCCAGCGTTATCCGCACAACCTGCACAGCACAACCGGGTCAACTCTCTATCCGCGCTGACACTAAAGTCCAGACCGCAGCAACTTACGCGAGCTCAATTACTGTTCACTTACTTCGGTCTAGGTTCTGTTCTTTTTTTTCCTGATGTGACATGGGTCCTATTTATAGGCACGACGATGAGTATGGTCACCGCCCTAGCCGATAGGATCACCGCCACATCCCGCAGCTAGAACAAGTGTGTCCGCCTGCCCGCGGACACACATTCCAGTTCGCCGCTCCTGTGCAGATAGCCAGTCCGCCCCAGCTTCTCCAAGGCCGGACTCCAATATCCAGCCCGCCTTGCCTCCAGAGGCCAAGCCAGGACCACCACAGCCGGACTCCACAACAGCCGTGTCCGCCATTCTGCGGACAAGGCATCAGCCCGCAAAACCCGAGCCTGCAGCCTCGTCATCAAGGCACCTGCCGGACTCAGTGGACACCCGGCTTCCGTCCGCATATCCCAAGTCCATTGCCTCATTGCCAAGGCACCTCCGGACTTAGCGGACACGCCAATCCAGTCTGCTAACAGCAGACTCCAGTCCGCAACTCCTGAGTCCATAACCTCGTCACAAGGCTAAACCGGACTCAGCGGACTCTAGCTCCAGTCCGCACGCTCCTGCACAAGCAATTCTCCAGGCCGCATTTCCCCAAGCTAGCAAACAAGGCAATAGCACTTCTACTATGCTTGGCGGACTGAGAAACCAGCCCGCGCTCCACTGTGCGATCTCCCCGGACTGAGCCATCCTGGACTTGGTTCAGATCACACCAAGTCCAGTCCGCTGGCCACAAGGGCCAGTCCGCACTTACTGGCGGACACTGGATCTAGCCCGCCATACCGGGCGACCTCCAGTTTCTGTCCGCGCTGACCGGCGGTCTCCGCGGCTTCCACTTGCCGCTTCACTAGAGCAAGACCATGGAAACTGCCAAACCGGTCTGCCGAGCTCCAGTTCTTCAGTCCGCTTTATGTCGGACTCCGCGGATAGCATTCCTATCCGCCCGGTTACTTCCTGGGAGTCAACCGCCTGCTGAGCATACACTGGCCTGTCAGACCGCTGCTGCTGTCCGCGTAGTTCGCGTGAACAGACCGCCCAGGCCGCCACAGAGCAAACCGCTTGTAACATCCCTGCCGACCTAGCAGTCCGCCAACCCTGTCCGCGTAGTCCGCGCGGATAGGTTTCCCAAGCCTTCCATTCACCCACTTTCACTTCACAGAATTCAACAGCCTACACTCAGCCACAAGGCCTACACTCAGAGATATGGATCTCCTACACTCAGGCACACATGCCCTACCACTCAGCCTTTATAATTGCAGGCTTACAACTCAGATCCCTAAGGATCCTACAAGAAATTTAGAATACAAAGTATATACCTACAACTCTGGATAAGAGAGAAGAGTTGATAGGTTCTTGATGAGTTCTTGAATGAACTCTGCTGAGATCAACCTCACTTGGCTTTCTTCAAAGCTTCTTGAATGTAGAACACAATAGGGTTGATCTTCTCTGCAGCTGATCTTCAATCACTGCAACATAAGAATCAGAACTAAGTCTGAAACTTTCTTCACAGCCTGGTTGTAACAATTGTCTTCTTGGAAGGAGCTCTTTCTCTCCAACTACTTAGACCTTCACTTGAAAATGATTCTTCAATGAATAGCTAGATCTTCTTCTCTTTTTCAATCTTCTGATTTGTGTTAATCAACTTCTTCTGTTGACAGAATAAGCCTTTATATAGGCCTTCTTCATGGTGACCGGCTGATCCGGTTCCTAACAGCTTTCTGACAACTCAAACAGTTGCAGTAGACCGACTGGAATGGCAGCTGTCATGTCATCCAGTCACTTATTGAAATATCTGTAACTGTCTGAAAGTGTCGAGACAGTCTGTCTTTAAGTGTCGACACTTATAGACTAAGTGTCGACACAAGTAGACTAAGTGTCGACACTAGCCTTCAAGGTGTCGACACAACTCCTTGTGTTGTAGAATTTATATCTCGACACAGCTTCTTCAATATGTGTCGACACTGATATTGTGTGTCGACACAACTCCTTGTTCTTCAGTACTTAGTTGAATTCTGCTAAGTGTCGACACAACTCCTTTGTGTCGACACATCTTCTTGTGTTGAACTTATTTAGTGTTGACACATCTTTTTGGTGTCGACACATGCCTTCTGTGTTGATACTTGCTGAGTGTCGACACAGCTCCTTATGTTGAACTTGTACTTAGAATTTGTTGAACTTTGCTGAGTGTCGACACAGCTTCCTAGTGTCGACACTTTCTTCATGTATTGAGTCTTCTGCTGTGTGTCGACACATTCCTTCTTATGTCGACACTTTCTCCATGTGTTGAGTCTTCTGCTGTGTGTCGACACATTCTTCATTATGTCGACACTTATACTTAGACTCTGTTGTAATCTGCTGAGTGTCGACACAGCCTCCAAGTGTCGACACATTCTTATGTAGACAAAGTTCCTCTGGGTGTCGACACTGCTGCTAAGTGTCGACACTGCTTCACTGAACATTTCTTCATTGAGTGTCGACACAAACTGTAAGTGTCGACACTTTCTGTCTGGTGTCGACTCTGCATCCCTGGTGTCGACACAATTACTCCAAGTGTCGACACTGTTTGCCTGGGTGTCGACACAAGTCTTCTTAAGTGTCGACACTTTTCTCCTGGGTGTCGACACATGGACTTAGAAACTTTTCAGCTTTCCCTGCAAATACTTAACCTGCACAACTAAACTCAAAACACATCAAATACATTTTGATGTATATCATTGAGTAGGGTGAGGCTTCTTCAAATCAGGTACATTTATTCCAATGTACCCAACAATATCGCTGAGTGGTTGGAGGTTGAAGGACTAGACCCAGACGATGTCGTAACCTAATACAAGGGCGATTGGCGAACGCTTCGAGCTGGGTTGTTAGAGGTCAGATTGTCGAGCTGGGGGTGTCGCTGAGTATGCGCTGGTGAAGGGCAGACCTTCCAACCTGGGCAATCGTGAGGGGAACAGGTCCTGATGGTGTCGCAACCTACTACAGTAGAAGGGCATACCATCGATCATAGATAGTGGGAGGCCGTAGGGACGTGGTCCCGGAGAAACAGTGAAGGTCAGATCTTTGAACATCCAGTGAGCGCAAGTGGGCAGGCCTTGGCGATACCGCGACCTACTGTGGAGTGAAGGGTAGACCTATGATCGTTGGCAGTGAGAGGCCGCAGGGACTTGGTCCCGGAGAAACGGTGAAGGGCAGACCTTCGAACCACTGGCGAACACGAGGGGGGCAGGCCCTAGCAACGCCGCAGCCTACTGCGGAGAGAAGGATAGACCTTCGATCATCAAAAGTGGGAGGTTGCAGGTCTTGTGACGGCAGGCCTAGGTCCTTTGACCTTACCTATTGGCAGATACCGGCGGCTAAGGCGATTGGCCCCCGGCAATGAAAGGCGTAGGTCTTGCGACCTTACCTATTGGCATGCGCCAACCTCTAAGGGGGTTGGCCCCCAGCGATGACAGGCATAGGTCTTGCGACTTACCTTTTGGCAAGCGCCGACTGCTAAGGAGGTTGGCCCCCAGCGATGACAGGCATAGATCTTGCGACCTTACCTATTGGGAGGCGACGACCGCTAAGTTAGTTGGCCCCCCAGCGATGATAGGTGTAGGACTTGCGACCTTACCTATTGGCAAACACGGACCTCTAAGGGGGGTTGGCCCCCAACAATGACAAGCGTAGGTATTGCGAACTTACCTACTCATAGGAGTCGACCGCTAAGGTGGTTGGCCATCAGCGACGACAAGTGTAGGTATTACGACCTTACCTATTGGCAGGTGCCGACCACTAAGGCGGTTGGTCCGCAGCGATGGCTGGTGTAGGTTTTGCAACCTTACCTATTGCCAGACACTGACTCCTGAGGGGGTTGGCCCCCAGTGACGGCAGGTGTAGATATTTTGACCTTACCTATTGGCAGGCACTGACCACTAAGGGGTTTTCCCCCAACGATGGCAAGCATAGGTATTGCGACCTTACCTATTAGCAGACGACAACTGTAACGCCCCAGATTTCACAAGGTATAGCCCTCTAAGAGCTACCACACAGCGGTAGTACTAACGCTAGCGGTAGCGTGGCTGATTTATTTGGCATGGCTCTCTGCGAGCTACCGTGTGGCGGTTGCGATACTGCATAGCGGTAGCGACTGTTCGTCGTAAGCATTTTAATGACTTGATGCCTCACATACCGCTCGGCTGTAGTGTGGTACCGCGTGGTGGTAGCATGAGAATTACGGTGTGGCCACATGTCAGCATGTGGTTGGAGGATTTAAACGGTGGGCTTGCTAGAGAAGCCATCGATTGGGGATACCGTGTCGCAGTACCTTCATACCACGTAGCAGTAGCGCTCTTTTCAGAGAACTGTTTTGAATCAGGGCCGTTCGTAGCAGTCCGACGTTGGGTTGTGTTTTCTGCTAGTTTAAGTTCGTGGATGGGTAGTTATCTCTCATTATAACCTAAGCCATTCTCTTTTTAAGAGGTAGAGAGAGGGGAGAGCAAGGAGGAGGAAGGAGAAGGAGATTTTGCCATTATTGGAGCGTCGGAGCTCTGAGTCACGAGTCGAGTTCAGATTCGCAGAGGCGAGTCCGTTGCGGTCATTTTCATCCTACTAGTTTCTCTTCCATGGTGCTGAAACGAACCTCAAGGGTAACGATCCTCCTCCTTGGACATATGAAGTCCTTTGTTTTGACATGTGAGGGTAGATGCTCTACGAGCACGTGAAAGCAATTCTCCCGACGGGTTGATTGGTTGTATCCCCGTTACCTTTGCATTTAGAATCCAGAATCAAAGTATGGAATTGACATGTTGTGTGAAGCCCATCCAGATAGGTTGGTCTGGATTGGTGATGGTTGTCTTGTCGATTAGTGTGTCGGAGAAGAATTTGTGGTTAAACGGGTAGTTTTAGATTCATTGGGTATGCATGTCGCTGCAAAGAGAGTACTGTAGATGGCCTCCAGGAAAATACCTAAGTTATGGGGAAGAATGCATGTTTTGTCCCCTACTGCGCGACGGTAGCACTACCGCCGGCAGTAACTCCCAGTGCATTTTATGAGGCCTGTCTCGTGGAGACCAGTGGGCCTGTATGTTTAGCTGAGAGCTTAGAGTGCTTCGCTATGTTGGCCGTGAGAACCAGCCTTGAAACATAACATGGTTATGTATTGTTGTGAATGGGAAATGGGAGGCTGACCCGCATTGTGGCTCGTTGCGCCCGACGATTTGAGCAACGGGAAAGAGCTGAACTATACCCAACCCTATGTCATTCGACTTGGAGCGAGTCATTGAGCTAGATCTTGGTGATCACCTTTGAATTTGTCGTAGTCATAGGGAGGAGTCTTAGGCTTCGGGGTGGAAAGACTAGTAATACTCGAAACAATATTGAACCGTCACTGAGTACAGTGGTGGGACCCGGGGAAATTTCGGTACATCTATAATGTGCTCTGAGTGCACGGAGCGTGTTGCTGGTCATGCCAACGTATGTGGTGAATGGTGCTTAAATTTCATGTTCTATTGCCATTATATGTACATGTTATTTACCTGCGGGGAAGGAGCACCGCTGCCCCGGGTGTGGAGCGTGGTCATTATAATTTGGTTAGTTAATGTTGAATGTTGCCTTATTTACCACATCTTTGTGGATTGTCCCTATACAGGTGTTGGGGAGCCAAGCGGAAAGTAGCATGTTGAAACCCTTTGTGTTAAGCGGGCCCTCGAAGGCCAAGCAAAACTTCTTTTTCTACTTTCATGTGTTGTCGGCTTGCATGCCGATGCATGCAAGACACTTTAATGTATTGGAAACAATTTGTAAGGCCTTAAGGCCAGACTATTTATGTATTTTGTTAATCATTCCTACTTTTTCTTAGTGGACATTCTTGTGGTTGAGTTTTTAATACATTTAATACTTTCTCTAGAATGCACTCTAAGTTAGGATGCACGTTTGGTTTGGTTTTAATACGTAACTCCGCTAACTCTCTGTGGAATATGACGTGGTGCCCAGTCGAACCTTCAATTATATCCTACGTGACGGATGAGGGTGTTATAATTTGGTATCAGACACTGGTGTCAGTTTTTCTTATTTGAATTTGTGGTCGAATTTTTCTAAGGGGTGGTGAGCACGTGTGTGCGTTACCATTATAACATGAAAGAACCCATGAATGTCCCCTTTGGAATGAAAATACACATATTTTTGGAATATGCGTGTTCCTGTGATTGTTATTTTGTAATATTTCTAGTCATTAAATTATGTGTTTCACGATTATAAGTGACTAAAAGTGGTGCTAGGCAGTCTCAACCCCAGTGCTCAGCAGAGAGTAGTGCACCGGGTGATGTGCCTACACCTCCTCCTTCTGCTGAAACGATACGCTTAGTTGGCGAAGTCATGTTCGTGATGATCAATGCGCAATCAGGAGGGCATGTATAGCCTCCTACCCCTGGGGTTGCCCCGGTGCAGGTTGGCGTAGTTGAGCCTGTGGCAATGATATAAGTACCTGATGAGCCTTTGGCGATGAGGCGAGCGATGGATAAGCAACTAGAGCACGTTATGAGCTTCCACCCTCCAATGTTGATCCCCCACTCAATCCGAAGATTGGCTCTCAAGGATAAAGAGAGTCTTAACGGCGACAGAGATGGAGGAGAGGCATATGGTATCTGTGGCTTCCTTTCTTTTGGAAGGTGAGGCAAGAATCTGGTGGGATGAACTGGAACTTCATCAGTTCGCTGGAAGGCAACTATCTGAGATCTTGATAGAGGAGTTCTCGAGGGTTTTTCTGGCAAGGTATCTCTCATCTGCTCAAAGGATTGCTATGAAGAATCAATTCTAGAGGTTGACTTAGGGTGAGAGTTTTGTGGATGACTGCTTACATGAGTTTATGAGATGTGGTCGGTATGAGGGCACTACTTTTGCTGACGAGGAGCGCAAGACAAACATATTCTATGAAGGATTGCGAGATGATCTGAGATTGATTCTCTCAGGTCCAATGACGCAGGGTTTTCTGACCTTGGTAAATATTGTCCGATCTCTGGAACAAGATTTGAAAAGAGTCCAAGGCAAGAAGGACTTGGTTATGAAGAAGCCAGAGTTCAAAGTACCGAGCTCTTCAAAGACTGCGTTTCGAAGGTAGAACAAGAAGATCAAATATTTTGGACTAGCTCCTTCTTTTGTTGTGTCTGGAGCAACTTCTGGGCGAGGCCCAATTCATTGTTATACTTGTTGCAAGCCGGGAAACATGGCCTGTGATTGTTGGAGTGGCCCTCTAAATATTGAGAAAAAGACAAGAGCATCTTATACTGAGAAGGGCAAGGTAGTGGAATCAATTGTATCCCATTATGCTTCAGCTTATCACAGAGTATATAATTTTGGCCAACAGGAGGCCATAAAACAAAGCAATGTGATGATAGGTACCATTTAGTATATAACTTTTATTTCTTGATATACTTGTTACCTTGTGCGTTGCTTGTGCATAACTTGTTTGTATTAGGCTTTGTCCTAATTTTGGACTATCTAGCGAGAGCAATGTTCGATACAAGGACTTCTCACTCCTTTCTATCTGAGGACTTTGTATTGGGTATCAGAGTGCCTTCTTCTGTGATGAAAGATAGATTGGATATATTGCAACCTAACAGTTGCAAGATGTGTGCGGATAGGTCCTGCTATGTTCAGGTGCGGATATGAAGTCATGACTTTGGATTGAAAGCATATATACTACCGATTTCAGAGTTTGATGTAATCTTTGGTATGGACTGACTCTCGGAGCAGCATGCCTGCATTGATTGCAACTCAAAGGAAGTAATACTGGGATAGAATACTGAACACAAGACTAAATTTGCTGGTATGCAAGCATCGAGCAAGAAACTGATGTCTGTTGTCCATGTAGTAAAGGCGATTCAGAAGGGAGCGAAGTTATTCTTCACACTATTGCAGATTATAGAACCAAAGTCCAGTTTGGACGACGTCCCTGTTATGTCAGAGCTTGCATATATTTTACTAAGGATCTCCCTGAGATTCCATCCCAGCGAGAGATTGAATTCACTATTGAGTTAGTGCTAGGTGTGAAACTTGTGTCATGCTAACTGTACCATGTGGCGCCAAAGGAGATGGCAGAACTGATGGTTCAGTTACAGGAGTTGCTAGAGCAAGACTATTTATGACCAAGTATGTCTCCATGGAGTGCACCAGTCCTCTTTGTGAAGAAGAATGACGGAAGCTTGCGTCTATGCATTGACTACTGCGAACCGAACAAGCTGACAGAGAAGAACAAGTATCCGATTCCGAAAATTGATGATCTGTTTGATCAGCTGGCTGGATCAACAGTCTATTCGAAGTTGGATTTGAAGTCCAGTTATTATCAGTTGAGGATCCGGGAAAGTGATATCCCTAAGATAGCGTTTGGCACATGTTATGGGCATTATGATTTTACTGTGATGCCTTTTGGGCTCACTAATGCGTCATCAGTGTTTATAGACTTGATGCACAAAATGTTTAGAGCGTATTTGGACCTGTTTATGATCGTCTTTATTGACGACATGCTGGTATACTCTCAGCCAGAAGAGGATCATATGAATCATTTAAGATTGGTTTTGCTTACCCTGAGAAGGAATCAACTATATGTCAAGTTCTCTAAGTTTGAGTTTTGGCTCTCTTCAATGTCGTTTATTGGTCATGTCGTGAGTGGAGAGGGTATTGTTGTGGATCTGGCAAAGATAGTTGTGATACTAGAGTGACCTGCACTTGCTTATATAGAGGAAGTCAGTAATTTCCTTGGACTTGCCGGTTATTATAGGCGCTTCGTAGAGAACTTTTCAAGGATTGATGTACCTCTCACTACGTTGACAAGGAAGAATGAGAAATTTGTTTGTACGCCAAAGTGCGCGCCAGCTTTTGAAGAGTTAAATAGTCGTCTGACCACGACGCCTGCGTTGTGCTCGCCATGTGGGATAGCAGGTTTTGAAATCTATAGTGATTCCTTAGGTAGCGGCTTAGGCTGTGTTCTACAGCAGTTTGGAAAGGTTATTGCATATGGCTCTTGCCAACTGAAAGTGCATGAGGGGAATTATCCGGTCCATGACTTGGAATTAGCGGCTATGATATTCGTTCTTAAATTATGGCAACACTACTTGTATGGCGTGAAGATTGATATATTTACGGACCATAAGAGTCTGAAGTATTTAATAGATCAGAAGGACTTGAACATGCGACAAAGGAGGTAGATGAAGTTCCTCAGGGACTACACCTTCAAGATACACTACATTCCCGGCAAAGGAAATGTGGTCGTGGATGCGATGAGTCGCAAGGCTTCGACACGAGCAAATTGGTTACAGATGCATGATGAGCGTCTTATTCGTGAGTTATAGGCTTTGGACATCTCTTGTGTCGAGAAGAATACAATGGCGAATGTATGCTTAAACTAGACGGGGGTGCAGTATGACCTTGTAGACAGGATTTGACAAGCATTGGAGCTTGATGAAAGTATGAAATGCTGCGTAGTGGAGACCGTGGATGGGTCTAACACTGAGTTTTCTTTTGAAGATGGTCTTTTGCGGAAAGACGACCGTTTGTGCGTCCCAAAGTTTGGCACCTTACGGGAGGAGTTGATGTACGAGACTTATTTTACCAAGTACTCGATCCACCCATGGAGCACAAAAATGTATAAATAAATGAAAGAGTTGTTCTGGTGGACATGGTTGAAGGATATAACACTCTATGTGGCGAAGTTCTAGACTTGCGCCCTAATGAAAGAGGAATGTCAAAAACCCGATGGTTTCTGAAGTTGTTGTCAATACCAGAATGGAAGTTTGATGATACATCTACAGATTTCATGTACGGTTTGCCGAGATCGCAACACAGGAACGATTCCATTTGGGTGATCGTGGATCGGTTGACTAAAGTAGCACATTTTATTCCTAATTGAAGGGACGATTCAGTGGAAAATTCAGCCGAACTTTATGTTGGACATATCACACGATTGCACGGAGTGCCCCATAGCGTCGTTAGTGACCGAGATGAGCGTTTTACGTCAAATGATTGGAAGCTTATTCATCAACTGTTGGGTACTAAGATGATGTTCAGCACGGCCTTTCATCCTCAGGCGGATGGTCAGACCGAGAGGGTAAATAGGACAATGGAATATATGTTTCGCATGTGTGCCCTGGATTTTGGGAAGAGGTGGGAGGATCATCTCTTTATGATCGAATTCGCCTACAACAACAGCTACCAAGCAAGTTATCAAATGACATCTTTTGAGGCCTTATAGGGTAGGAAGTGTTATACTCCGTTGGCTCGGGTAGAAATAGGTGAATCGAAGATGTATAAACGTGAAGACGTCAGAGATGTGACTTCGACGATACGTTTTATTCGAGATCAGTTGCTGGTTGCTCAAGATAGGCAGACAAAATACTACAATGTCAAACACCAAAATGTCGAGTTTGCCGTGGGCGACTTGGTTTATCTAAAGATCAAAACGTTTAAGGGCATGTCAAAGATTCGATGCTTGAAGAAGCTGAGTCTGAGGTACCTTAGGCCGTTTGAGATCATGGAGCGTGTTGGTGAAGGGGCCTATCGACTCGCTCTTTTGACAGAGTTGAGCAGATTGCGCGATGTGTTCCACATATCAGTGTTGAAGAAGTCATTGAAAGAACCTACTCATGTGGTTGTTATTGATCAAGTGCTGATTGAAAGTGGGTTAAAGACGAAGGTCAAGCCCATTCGAATCAAGGACACGGAGGTCAAGTAGTTACAGAACAAGGAGATCAGGATGGTCAAAGTCTGGTAGGACAACAGTGGCAGTGAGGATCTCGCATGGGAGCGCAAGCAAACCATGCTTGAGGAGCTCCCCAAGCTATTCTGTTGAGGTTCAAACTTTTATGTATTCTATAATTCCTTGTTGTTGCCTGTATGACTAAATTTCGGGACAAAATTTCTTTAAGGGGGAGATAATTGTAATTCCCCAAATTTCACCAGGTATAGCTCTCAGAGCTATTGCCCAGTGGTACTACTAACGCCGGCGGTAGTGTGGCCGATTTATTTAGCGTGGCTCTTTGCGAGTTACCGCGTGGTGGTATCAACTATTCATTGTAAGCATTTGAATGACTCGACGCTTCACATACCGCTCGGCGGTAGTATGGTACCGCGTGACTGTAGTATGATAGTTATGGCCTGGACACGTGTCGGCATGTGATTGAAGGATTTGAAAGGTGGGCTTGCTGGAGAAGCCACCGATTGGGGCTACTACGCGGCAATACCTTCTTATCGCATGTCAGTATCACTCTTTTCATAGAACCGTTTTGAATTAGTGCTATTAGTCGCAATCCGATGGTTGGTTGTGTTTTCTGTTGGTTTAAGTCCATAGATAGGGAGTTATATCTCATTCTAACCTAAGCCATTCTCTTTCTAAGAGGTAGAGAGAGGGGAGAGTAAGGAGGAGGAAGGAGAAGGAGATCGCCATTGTTGGAGCGTCGGAGCTCCGAGTAATGAGTCGAGTTCAGATCCGCGAAGGCGAGTTCATTGCGGTCATTTTCATCCGGCTAGTTTCTCTTCCATGGCGTCAAAACGAACCTCAAGGGTAACGATCTTCCTCCTTGTACATGCGAAGTCCATTATTTTAGTATGTGAGGGTAGATGCTCCACGAGCATGTGGAAGCGATTCTCCCGACGAGCTGATCTGTTGTATCCCAGCTACCTTTGCATTTAGAATCCGGAATTTGAGTACGAAATAAGCATGTTGTGTGAAGCCCATTCGAACATATTGGTTTGGATTGGTGATTGTTGTCTTGTTGATTTACGTGTCAGAGAAGACTCCGTGGTTAAACGAGTACTTTCAAATTCGTGGGGTATGCAGGTTGCTGCAAAGAGAGTACTGGAGATGGCCTCCAGGAAAATACCCAAGTTCTGGGGAAGAATGTGTGTTCTGTCTTCTACCGCGTGGCGGTAGCGCTACCACCGATGATAACACCCAGTGAGTTTTGTGAGGCCTGTCTCGTAGAGACCAAGGGGCCTGTATGTTTAGCTGAGAGCTTAGAGTGCTCTGCTATGGTGGTTGTGAGAGCTAGCCTTGGAACATAACATGGTTATGTATTGTTGCGAATGAGAAAGGGGAGGCTGACCCGCATCGCGATTCATTGCGCCCGATGATTTGAGCAATGGGAAAAAGCTGAACTGTACCTAATCCTATGTTGTTCTACTTGGAGTGAGTCATTGAGTTGGATCTTCGTGATCGCCTTTGACTTGTGTCGTGGCCATAGGGAGGAGTCTTAGGCTTTGGGCCGGTAAGACTAGTAATGATCAAAAGAATGTTGAACCATCACTGAGTTTGGTGGTGGGTATTGGGTCCATTGATCCGAGTGTCCTAGATTTGTAAGAAATCAAACAAATCAATATTATATACATTGGTGTATTTGATGTATGTTTAAGTTCATGCATACAAGTTAGTCTATTTCATATTAATTGGACAAGTGATCCAAGTGACATTGACATGTAGGCTCAAAGAAGCTGACTGGAAAGGTAGGAAAATTGCCTAAGTCCATATGCATTGAGTGAAGCAAGCTCACAAAACGCCAGATGAACCAAAAGCCAGTGACAATGAAGAAAAATGACTAAGTCCACATGCGTTGAGTGAAGCCAGTTCACTCAAAGCCATACAACTAATAGCGCTGAGTGAAGTCAGGACAGTTAAAACCCAGCAAGTTGCAGTGCAGAAAAATGACTAAGTCCACATGCGTTGAGTGAAGTCAGTTCACTCAACGCCATACAACTAACATCACTGAGAGAGGGCAGACAGTCAAAGCTTTAAGGTTTGGCAAGGCAGAAAAGTGACGAAGTCCACAGGCGTTGAGTGAAGTCAACTCACTCAACGCTATATAGCCAAAAGCGTTGAGTCTTGCTAGTTCTGTCAAAGCCAAAGTAAATTTATCACAAAAAATTGGTTAAGTCCAGAAGCATTGAGTGAAGCTTGTTCACTCAACGTCATGCTGATTCAGTAAAAACCTTAGAAGAAAGAGAAAAATTTTATCTAAGTACAATAGCGTTGAATAAAGTCAGCTCACTCAACACCAAAAGGAGAAAGTGTTGAGTCATGTTGTTGCTGTCAACGCCAGATTTCAGTGTCAAAGGCAGAAAGCGTTGAGTGAGGCCAACTCACTCAACGCCTTCATACAGAAGGACATTTGGCTAAGTATAAAGTGTTGAGTGAGGTCAGCTCACTCAACGCCTTTAGACAGAAGGATATTTGGCTAAGTATAAAAGCGTTGAGTGCAGCTTATACACTCAATGCTCTCAACGCCTTCATGTAGAGCAAAATTTTTTCAAAGTCCAGAATCATTGAGTGAAACTTATGCACTCAACCCTCTCAACATAATGGTTGCAGAAAGGGATAAAGATCAAGCTAAGGCAAAAAACATTGAGTGAAGCTTATACACTCAATGCTCTCAATGCCTAGAGTTGTAGAAGGATGCAGAATGTTGACTAAGTTAAAAAGCCTTGAGTGGAGCTTACTCACTCAACGCCTAGCAGAGCTGAAAATTTTCTAAGTCCAGATTTGTTGATTAATGCTTGTTCACTCAACGCATGGGTAGTTGTCTGAAATTTTCGAAGTCCAAAATGGCTGACGTCAGCAAAATCAACAAAAAGTCAACAAAGTTTAAAATGACTGAGGAAGAGCTGTAATCCATTACTAACGACGTTATCAGACTCATTCTATAAAACTAAGGATATAATCAACTGATTAAGCAGCAACATGTGTCAATCATCTCGCTGGATGACAGGATTATAAATAGAGGATGAGATCTAAATCAAATTTAGTTTCGGAGCGATCAATTCATTTCGAAAAGGAGGAGCGGGACTTAGTCTTCTTCTCCCGCCATTGTTATAGAGATAAAAGCTTCAATTCAACAAATATGGAGGGTCGCTGAGTTAGTTGCTGCAATCAACATCTGCAATAGCAGGATCAGAGGATTTCTCTGAGGAAGGAGGAAGATGGATCAGCCAAGGCCAGCCCTAGCTAAAGTTGCTTTAAGATCCAAGTCGAGCCTAATTTGAAGATCAATCTTTGGATCCGTGAAGAAGAGGTAGAGCAATTTGTATTCTACAAAACAAGTTAGCTGATAGAAGATCTCTTTTCTCTCTCTCCTTCATCAGCAGAATGAGAATCAAGTTTCTGAGATTACTTCCAGCACAAGCAGTAGATTCTTAAAGAACATCAACCTTGTTGTTGTGAAAAAGATAGGGCTGAGATTCACTTAGCTCAGGAAGCAATTGACTCACAGATTAATTTTTGTTGAGTCAAATCAATATTTCTATTCAAATTTTGTAGGATCTGTTCAAAATCTGTGATGTAAGCCTTGTTTATAAAGTCTGAGAGTTAGATTTGGTGAGATCTGTACTGTAAGCCTAAGTTATAAAGGCTGAGTATAGGATCTGGTATAGATCTGAGTGACAGGATCTAGTCTTGGATCTGTGTGTGGTAGGGTTGTGTTTCCAGCCTGTGTTGATTGGGCATTTGTGCTTGTGTTAGGTGATCAGGTGATTACTGAGTGGGTGGGCTGAGTTCCCGTGTTGAAGGTCTCTGTGGAGACTATGTGATCAGTAGGATCGTGTTGCAATCTCTAAGGAGCCAAATTATTGGAGAAGTGTCTTGTCTAACATTCTGTTAGAAAGGCGGGAGGGACAGCGGATGTACCCATATACTGGGGAACCACTATAAATATCTAGTGTGATGTGTGTGAATTTTTTGAAAGCTAAACTAATCTTTCACAACAAGGCCTGTCTCAGTTTAAGGCTTAAAGAGTCTAAAGAAAATCAAATAGACCTTAATAACTTATTCACCCCCCTCTAAGTGATTAGCTACCCTTGTATTCAAAGACTTTCAAGTGGTATTAGATGGAGGTTGCTCAATAAAGGCTTAACAGCCTAAGTAGATCTCAAAAGATAGCTGAGAAAATATAAGTATGGGTTCAGGACAGAACCATAAGGAATTAGGTTCTATGAAGCTTCCTCTATACAGGAAAGAAAATTTTGGAATCTGGAAAAAGGGTCAGATTGTTTATGAAAGCATCAGATCCTAGGATTTATGTTACTGTACAAGAAAGACAATTCATTCAAGTGAAAGTGTCTATTCTTGATGCAAATGTCAAGAATCCTAAGAGTTATGCAGAAATGACTAAAGATGAAATCATCTTAGCTGTAATGGATAAGAGGACACATAATATTATAGTTTGTGTCATAGATGACTCTATTTTTCAAAACCTGGTGCACTGCAAAACTTCAAAGGAAATGTGGGACACTTTGGTGATATAAATAGAGGGTACTGAGGAAGTTATAAATGATAGGAAGTCTATGCTCAATCAAGAGTATGAGGCTTTCAGGCAAATCAAGGAGGAGACCATAGCTAGATGTTATGAAAATATTTTCAGAACTGTAAATGTGCTAAGGACCTATGGTCGGGTCTTTAGTAACTATGAGCTAAATGATAAGTTTCTTAGGACTCTTACTAGAGACTGAGACACTAAGATATGCGTCATTTGAGAAGTAGCAAAGCTGGCAGAGACTCCACTATCCACTTTGTTTGGGAAGCTGCTGTCATATGAAATGCAGCTTACTGCAAGGAAGGAGGAAGAGAAGACTAGGAAAGCTCTGACCAAAGAATAAACTGTGGCCTTCAAGGCAGATAGTTCCAAGAGGAGCAAAGAGAAGAATTTGTCTCTCCCAAGAAGGCTAGCTGAGTCTGATGATTCAGATCAAGAGACATTAGAATGCAATATGTTTGATGAGGAGTTTGCTGCTTTCTCAAGACAGTTCATGAAGCTGATGAAGAAGAAAGGGTGGAGGAGAAGACCTTCTTCTTCCTTACAACACAAGAAGGACTACTACAAAACCAGGAAGAAACCTTCCAAGCAAGGCATGTATGACATAAAACTTAGTAAACATGTTTATAATAAGATTATCTGTTTTTGTTGCAGCAAGCCAGGGCATGTTGTGGCTGAATGTCCTGTGAAGAAGAAGGATGCTGATGAGAAAAATCATCATCATAAGAAGGGCAAGAAGGAGAGAACCTTCATTGATAAGAAGGAGAAAAGCTGAACTAATTCATCCTCTTCTGAGTCAGATGAAGATGATGAAACATACATTGGGCTGATGACTAGATTAGATGAGGATTCTTGACAGAATCAGCCTGGTACATCTAAGGTACACTCTCCATTCAGCACTTCATTTAAGTCAAGTTATAAGACTGGTCCAGGTTCAAAAGCATCCTTATTTAAGGATGAAGGTGATTCTGAATCTGAGAATTGTATCAATTAAGTAATTGATAAATATGGTGAACTTCTGAAAGCATTCAAAAGAAGAAAGAAACTTACTAAAAAGTAGGCTCAAGAGATTGCATCTCTACAGCTTGCTGCTTCCCAGTATTTTGAGACAACAGTCATGCTGGAATAGAAAATAAGGGAAGTCAGTCAGTTGAAGAATATTACTTTCATACAGATAGTCACCATAAAATATAAGAATGATATTATTTGGGATCTAGAAGAAAAGCTCCAAAGGGAGAAGGGAGTTGGCATAAGATTTTCTAAGCCTAACTCAGTTTTGCCCATTATTGACTCCTTTACCTCTCAGAGAAACAAGAGAGAAGTTGGATTCAATGGAAACACCAGAGCTGCCACTTTCAAAGGAAAGGGAAAAGCTCCATCTAATCCATCCATTCCTTTTAAAAGGGTAATACTCCACACTAACAGGTATAACCAGGACTCTATGTATGGTCACTGGAAGAAGGAGAATTATTCCTGGAAGGATACTAATGTTTCTTCCCATGTAAGGAGAAGAGTAATGAGAATGAGTGCCTTCATGGCTGCTCATGAGGAGATACAAATAGCCCATCCTGGACCATTTGTCTTTGGTGTTCTAGCCCCTATTCGTAAGAAGGGGGCAGTGGCCAAACTTCAGACTCAATCAGCAAAGACTTACACTGAAGGTCAGTCTTATAGCAAGACTGATTTGAGTGTTACTGATGCTATCGGAAGCATGATTTCTGCAAAGAAAAATGTTGTTAATGGCACTCAGAAAAAGCCAATTAAAGCTGCCGAAAGACTCTCCTTCAGTCAGATTGTTGCTGAAAGAAATCTGAAGAAGACTACTGTTGTTCCTTTTGGAAAGGTTGATGTTGTTAACACAGTCATTATGCCAACTCAGAAAATAAGGTATAACCTTCATGAATGCTTGTGTTGTGGCAAGATAAGCCATTATGCAATTGACTGCTAGCATAACCCTAGTGTATCTATAGCTAAATTCAGTCTTCTAGTCAGAAAAACTGTTGGTAGACCTGTTCATTTTGAGACTAACATGCACCTAGGACCCAATAAATATTATGGTCCTAAGGTAAAATAAATATGTTTTGCAGGTTAGTCCAAGTTTTCATATCTCTATATGGTACTTAAATAGTGGTTGTTCTAGGCACTTGACTGGAACAATGTGCAATTTGAGGGAGTTCATTCCATTGAAGGATAGACTAAATGTGATCTTTGGTGGAGCAGACAAAGGGATTACCAGAGGTTATGGTAAGATTCCAAATGGCTTAGTCACTTTCACAAAAGTGGCTTATGTGGAAGGGTTGTAACAAAACCTTATAAGCATAAGCCAACTATGTGATCTTGTCTATGATATTTCATTCCACAAGGATGAGTGTCACATTAAGAAGTCACATGACCAAGAGGTCATCTTGACAGGCAGTAGGAGTGGGAATGTGTACTGTTTAAATTTTCTTTATGTAAATTCATACTCTCTCATATGTCTATGTGCAAATGAGAAAGCCTCATACTGTATCAAATGGCACAAGAGGCTAGCTCATTTGAACTATAAGATCATAGACAAGCTCTTCAGTAAAGAACTAGTTAAAAATGGTCCTAAAATGGTATGCACTAAAGAAAATATTTGTTTTGCATGTCAAAAAGGCAAGCAGACCAATACTTCTTTCAAAAGCATTGAAATCAAAGACTCTGTGAGATGTTTATACCTCATGCATATGGACTTGTTTGGTCCTATGCCAGTTCATAGTGTTGGTAGAAAAGTCTACACTTTTGTGGTTGTTGATGACTTTTCCAGATTTACTTGCGTTTTATTTTTAAGGAAAAAGTCTGAAACCCCTGATGTGTTCAAGACATTTGTCAAATAAATGCAAAATGAATTGAACAGTTTTGTGGTCAGAATTAGAAGTGATCATGGAACTGAGTTTCAATCTAAATGCATGACAAAGTTTTGTGAAGAATTTGAGATTCATCAAGAGTTTTTCTCTCCAAGAACACCCCAATAAAATGGGATTACTGAGAGAAATAATAGGACTCTCATAGAAGATGGTAGGACATTACTGAATGACATAACTCTCTCATAATATTTCTGGGCTGAGGTAGTAAACACTGCTTGTCATGTCCTCAATATGACTTCTATCACCAAGAGCCATAAAAAGACTCCTTATGAGATATTGAAGGGAAGAAAACCAAACCTTGCATATCTCAAAATTTTGGGGAGCAAATGTTATGTGCTTAATAATGAGAAATCCTATATAACTAAGTTTACTGTCAAGTCCTATGAAGGGATCTTTGTTGAGTACAACAATCATAGTAAGGCCTATAAGATCTATAACTTGACAAGTAAAGTTGTAGAGGAGTTAGTTAATATAGTGTTTGATGAATCAAACATGATTAACAATGAGCTGTCAAGCCCTTTTCTACTCCTGCAGGCACAAAAGTGATCATGGACAAACTGACTGTTAAGGAACCTGAACCTATAGTACAAGATAAAGATGAAAGTGTGTGGATTCCAGAGGAAACACAAGGCTCGCAGGAAGTGGATGATGTTCAACATGATGGAGACTTTGAAGTAAGGAATGCTGAAGGAAGACTACCTACAGAGTCAGGCATTTGAAGGATTATCCAGGCCACTAAATTATTGGTGATGCAAGTCAAGGTGTAGTGACAAGGAGCAGATGTCTCAACACAGCAATGTACTCCAGTTTCTTGTAACAAGTAGAGCCCAAAAAGTTTGAAGAGGCAAACATGGATCAGTTCTGGATTGTAGCTATGAATGAAGAACTGAAGCAGTTTAAGAGATGTGAGGTCTGGAAGCTAGTTCCCAGACTATAAGGACATAATGTAATTGGAACCAAGTAGATTTATAGGAATAAACTTGATGAAAATGACATTATAACTAAGAACAAAACTAGACTGGTAGCTCAGGGGTATAAACAGGAATAAGGTATTGACTTTGATCAAACCTTTTACCTTGTAGCAAGACTAGAAGCCATCATATTGTTCCTTACATATGCTACATACCAATGATTCAAAGTCTACCAGATGGATGTAAAGTCAGCTTTCTTGAATGGAGACTTGAAGGAAGAAGTCTATGTTGAACAACCTCCAGGTTTTGTTGTTCCTAACCATTCAAATTTTATTTATAGACTTAAGAAAGCTTTATATGGGTTGAAATAAGCTCCTAGAGAATGGTATGAAACCCTGTCTAGCATCCTCATTGAGAACAAATTCTCAAGGGAGAATATAGACAAGACAATATTTCTTAGGGAAACCAAAGGAAAGATCATCCTAGTCCAGATATATGTTGATGACATTATCTTTGGATCTACTGATAATAACCTTTGCAAAAAGTTTGTCAAACTTATGTAAGAGAAGTTTGAGATGAGCAATATGAGTGAACTTAAGTTCTTCTTGGGTCTCCAAATAAGACAAACTGACAATGGATTATTCATATCTCAGTCTAAGTTTACCAGGAAATTGATTAAGAAATTTGAGATGGAGAATGCCTCCACCATAAAAACTCCCATGGGGTCAAACATGTCTTTAGACAAGGATGAGGCAGGTAAACCGGTTGATCAAACTTTGTATAGAGGGATAATTGGCTTCCATCTATACCTGACTGCTAGTATGCCAGACGTTATGTATGCTACATGTGTCTGTGTTAGATATTAGACATGCCCTAAAGAATCTCATTACTTTGCTGCTAAGAGAATTTTGAGATATCTAAAAGGCACACCAGATCTTGACCTTTGATACCCTAAGAATAGGGATTTTGAACTAATAGGCTTTTCAGATACAGAATTTATAGGCTGCAGAGAAAACAGGAAAAGCACATCAGGCTCTTGTCAGTTTCTGGAAAAAGACTAGTGTCATGGAGCAGCAAGAAACAAACAAGTGTTTTTATTTCTATTGCAGAATTAGAATATATAGCTACAGGAAGCTGCTATGTACAGTTGTTGTGCATACAACATCAACTTCAGGATTATAACATTCAGTTAAGTAGTTCTTTATTCTGTGACTCTACTAGTGTAATCTCTATAACTAGGAATCTTGTCTCACATAGCAGGACTAAGCACATAGAGATTAAATATCACTTTATAAGAGAGCATATGGATTGTGAGGATATTAGTCTGGAGTTTGTACCAACAAACAATCAAATGGCTGATATATTCACCAAGCCACTAGATGAAGCAAGATTCAACACCTTCAAATTTGAGTTGGGTATGTTGAACTTGATGTAGCTTCAGTTGCTCTTCATATTATTTTATTACAGGAACTACATCATCTTACAGGTTGTGTAGACCAAAAAATGGTATCAAGGCTGGAATGTCCAAAGTCTTGGTAGAAGATGCTCTTGTTGAGGGGGAGCAAGTTCAGCACCAGTTGATTTTTCTATAATCAGAAAAAGGAGAAGATAATCAAAGATGGTCAGCTTTTCCCTCTGTCTGAAGAAGTCAAAAAGAGGGAGGGGGTGACTAAGGTGACTAGGTGTCAATGCAGCCAAATAGGGGGAGCAGGTGGTGTTCTCATATAAAGAAAAAAAAAGGAGAATCTTACAGCAACACAGGGGGAGTAGGTGATGATCACCATACTAGCAGAAAAATGGAAAATGTGGTAACCCTTAACTCTTTTGTGTTAATATATTGTTGCCTATTGTTGCTGCATATGTTAGTGTATATCATTGACAAAATTTTTTGAAGTGGTGTTTTGACTTCTTCAAATAGGGGGAGATTGTTGGGTCGATTGATCCCAATGTCCTAGATTTGTAAGAAGTCAAACAAGTCAATGATATACGCATAGTTGTATTTGATGTATGTTTAAGTTCATGCATGCAGGTTAGTCTATGTCATATTGATTGGACATGCGGTCTAAGTGACAATGACAGGTGGACTCCAAGAAGCTGACTGGAAAGGCAGGAAAATTGTTAAAGTCCATAGATGTTGAGTGAAGCAAGCTCACTCAATGCCAGATGAACTAGAAGCTAGTGACAGTGAAGAAAAATGACTAAGTCCACAGGCGTTGAGTGAAGTCAGTTTGCTCAACGCCATATAGCTAATAGCGCTTAGTGAAGTCAGGATAGTCAGAGCCCAGCAAGTTGCAGTGCAAAAAAAATGACTAATTTCATAGGCGGTGAGTAAAGCTAGTTCACTCAATGCCATACAGCTAACAGCGCTGAGAGAGGATAGGTAGTCAAAGATTTAAGGTTTGACAAGGCAAAAAAGTGGTCAAGTCCACGTGCGTTAAGTGAAGTCAACTCACTAAACGCCATATAGCCAAAAGCGTTGAGCCTTGATAGTTCTGTCAAAGCCAAAGTAAATCTATCATAGAAAATTGGTTAAGTCCAAAAGCACTGAGTGAAGCTTGCTCACTCAATATCATGCTGATTCAGTCAAAGCCTTGAAAGAAAGAGAAAATTCTGTCTAAGTACAATAGCATCGAGTGAAGTCAGCTCACTCAACGCCAAAAGGGGAAAGTGTTGAGTCATGTTGCTGCTGTCAATGCCAGATTTCAGAGTCAAAGACATAAAGCATTGAGTGAGGCTAACTCACTCAACGCCTCCAGACAGAAGGAGATTTGGCTAAGTATAAAAGCATTGAGTGAGACCAGCTCACTCAACGCCTTCAGATAGAAGGATATTTGGCTAAGTATAAAAGCGTTGAGTGAAGCTTATACACTCAATGCTCTCAATGCCTTTATGTAGAGCAGAATTTTTTCTAAGTCCAGAATCGTTGAGTGAAGCTTATGCACTCAACACTCTCAACGCCATGGTTGCAGAAAGGGCTGAAGATCAAGTTAAGACAAAAAGCGTTGAGTGAAGCTTATAATCTCAACACTCTCAACGCCTAGAGTTGCAGAAGGTTGCAGAATGTTGACTAAGTTAAAAAAACATTGAGTGGAGCTTACTCACCCAACGCCTAGTAGAGCTGAAAATTTTCTAAGTGCAGATTCGTTGAGTAATGCTTGCTCACTCAACGCACTCAACGTCTGAGTAGTTGTCTGAAATTTTCTAAGTCCAAAATGGCTGACGTCAGCAATGTTAATAAAAAGTTAACAAAGTTCAAAATGACTAAGGAAGAGCTGTAATCCATTATTGACGGCGCCACCAGTCTCATTCTGTAAAACTAAGGATATAATTAGCCGATTAAACAGCGACATGTGTTAATCATCTCGCTAGATGATGGGATTATAAATAGAGGACGAGATCTGGATCAAATTAAGTTTCGGAGCGATCAATTCATTTCGAAAAAGAGGAGCGGGACTTCGTCTTCTTTTCCTTCCATTATTGTAGAGACAAATGCTTCAATTCAACAAATTTGAAGGTTCTTTGAGTTAGCTGTCGCAATCAACATCTGCAAGAGCAGGATCAGAGGATTTCACTGTGGAAGAAGGATCAGCCAAGGCCAGCCCTAGCTGAAATTGCTTCAAGATCCAAGCAAAGCTGAATTTGAAGATCAATCTCTAGATCTGTGAAGAAGAGGTAGAGCAATCTGTGTTCTACAAAACAGGTTAGCTGATAGAAAATCTCTTCTCTCTCCTTCATCAACAGAATCAGAATCAAGGTTCAGAGATTACTTCCAGCACAAACAGTAGATTCTTGAAGAACATCAATCTTGTTGCTGTGAAGAAGATAGGGTTGAGATTCACTTAACTCAGGAAGCAATTGACTCATAGATTAATTTATGTTGAGTCAAATCAATATTTCTATTCAAATTCTATAGGATCTGTTCAAGATCTGTATTGTAAGCCTAGTTTATAAAGACTGAGAGTTAGATCTGGTGAGATTTGTATTGTAAGCCTAAGTTATAAAGGCTGAGTGTAATATCTGGTATAGATCTGAGTAGCAGGATCCAGTCTTGGATCTGTGTGTGGTAGGGTTGTGTTTCCAGCATGTATTGACTGGGCATTTGTGTTTGTGTTAGGTGATCGGGTGATTACTGAGTGGGTGGGCTGAGTACCTGTGTTGAAGGTCTCTGTAGATACTTTGTGATCCAGTGGGATCGTGTTGTAATCCCTGAGGAGCCAAGTTATTGGATAAGTACCTTGTCTAACATTCTGTTAGAAAGGCGGGAGGGACAGTGGATGTACCCATATACTGGGGAACCACTATAAATATCTGGTGTGATGTATGTGAATTTCTTGAAATCTAAACTAATCATTCACAACAAGGCCTAACTCAGTTAAAGGCTTAAAAAATCTAAAGAAAATCAAATAGACCTTAATAACCTATTCACCCCCCCCCCTCTAAGTGATTAGCTACCCTTGTATTCAAAGACTTTCAGTGGGACCCTAAGAAATTCTGGTACATCGATAATGTGCCCCGAGTGCACGGGGCGTGTGTCCAGTCGTGCCAACGTCTGTGGTAAATGGTGCTTAAATTGCATGTTCTATTATCATTATAAGTACATGTTATTTTCCTGCAGGGAAGGAGCACCGCCGCCTCGAGTGTGGGGCGGGGGCGGGGTCGGGGTCGTTATAATTTGGTCAGCTAATGCTGATCATTGCCTTGTTTTCCACATCTTTGTGGATTGTCCCTATGCAAGTGTTGGGGAGCCAAGAGGAAAAGTAGCAGGCTGAAACCCTTTGTGTTAAGTCGGCCCTCGAAGGTCAAGCGAAGCTTCTTTTTCTACTTTTATGTGTTGACGGGCTACGTTCCGATGTATGCAAGATACTTTAATGAATTGGAAATAATTTGTAAGGCCTTAAGGCCAGACTATTTGTGTATTTTGTTAATCATTCTTACTTTTTCTTAGTGGACATTCCTGTGGTCGAGTTCCTAATAGTTTTAATACTTCCGCTAGAATGCAATCTGATTTAGGATGCGCATTTGGTTTGGTTTCAATAAGTAACTCCACTAACTATCTGTGAAATATGGCGTGGGCCCCCGAACAGACCTTCTGTTATATCATACATGACGGATGAGGGTGTTACACCGACCGCTAAGGGGGTTGGCCCTCAGCGATGGCAGACGTAGGTCTTGTGACCTTACCTATTGGAAGACGCTGATCGCTAAGGAAGTTGGCCCCTAGTGATGGCAAGCGTAGGTCTTGCGACCTTACCTATTGACATGCTTCGATTGGTAAGGGGGTTGGCCCTAACATCGGAAGGCATAGGTCTTGCGACCTTACCTATTGTAGTCCTCCATCTGAAGCACTTGAAAAAGTGAAGTCAGTTCATAATTCATACAATCAGAATGCAAAATCTTAAACAAATGACTTAGTGTAGATAAAGCCGGCTTGACAGGAGAGAGGTGCTGACAAGGTTCTGTGGTTGTGGGAAGAGCTATCCTCTTGGACTGATCACTCCATAAGTTCCCCCCCAGTCCCTTCTAGTAGGAGGGTAGATGACCATTCGTCTGCGTGGGAGGCATTGGCTGGTTTGGTGTCTTGCTCCGCAGGAATCTTTTCAAGAGCCCTTATCAAAGAAGATGCCTGATCCATTTCCTTAGCTTGGTACAATATTCTGTGTTGTGCCCGGGTCCGTGGTGGAACTCGCAGTATTGAGATTGGTCTCCTTTATTTGGGACGATATGCTTGGGCCTGTGGAGCGGTACCTTACCTTGGATTGCGTAGAGTATATTTGCCATGGAGGTGTTGAGAAGAGCGTGATTCTGTTGTCGTTGGGTTCGCGGCTCATTGTGATGATCATTGCTTTTTTTTGAGGCGTCAAGTGTCCTTGCGCTTTTGCTTCGAACTATCTTGAAACCACTACTAATGTGCTTTGACTGCTTCGTCGGCTGCAATCTGAGCCTTGACGTGGCGTACGGGGTTGGTATAGCTGGGGATCGTATCCCTCATTAAAGCTGAGTAAAGTTTGTTGGGCCGAAGCCCTCCAAGGAGGAAGTTGTGCAGAAGATGAGGTCGATTCCTGGAATCTGTCGTGCTTCTACCATGAAGCGACAAAAAAAGTCCTTGAGGGACTCACCCTTGTACTGGCGGACCCCCAGAAGGTAGGAGGGGTCTCGGGCAATCTTGCAGTTAGAGACGAACTGATCGACAAAGAGTTGAGATAGGCTTGCGAAGTTATCAATCGCTCCTTCCTCCAGAGAATAGAACCATGTGCGAGCTTGTCCTTTTAAGGTTGTTAGGAACGCCTGACATAACACTTAATCTGGGGCATTGTTGATCCCCATGATGATGATGAAGTGATAGACGTGGTCTTGCGGGTCGTCGATTTCATTGAATGCTTCGAGGTCTGGGAGTTTGTATCCATTTGGCATTGGATGCGCCATGACCTCTGGTGCTAACGGTGAACCAAAGCAGTGTGTTGCCTGGCTTGTTCATGCTCCTCAATCATGACACAAACTTCTGTATAAGTGAGCCCCTCTACTGCCTGCTTGAAGCCTGCTGTTTCTGGGTAGTTGTAGTGATGTTGAGCCACAGGTCCTTCATTTGGATTGGCTCTGCTGCCTTGGATATATATGTTGGGGAGCTCTCCTTCGGGTTTGTTGATGAGCGAGTAAAGGGGAGCTAGATCAACGTGCCCCCCAGGGATTGATCTTTCACTTGTGCAGATGAATTTTAATGTCATGACTTCCAGTCACGAGTACTGTTGTGTGTAGGGTACTATCTTCTAGGTCTTCTAGGAATGGTGGGAACCGTGTTCCCACTGACAGCGCTAAACTATTGCGGATCGCTCAAGGTTCCGGTAGACTGGACTAAATTGAATATCCTTAGCCCGGGAGCAGTCGAGCGCACAAATAGTCATTGAAAGTAGAAAGTTGGAAAAGAAATTTTTTAATGTGGAAGCGTCTACTGGGTGAAAAACCACTTGATTGGATCTGTGTCGGCCAAACCTCCACTATTTGCTGGTTGTTGTACATGACTTTTTGGAAGAACTCGAGGACGACCGACCGCCTCTCATTATAGTTGTTAGAGATAGATAAAAGCTCGAAGGGTGACAGGCCACCACTCACGACGCTATATACTTCTTCTTGTGCTTCGGGGGGGGGGGGGGGTGATGCGCTCGTTGTACTTCAGGATACTTTGATGATTCTTGAGAGCGGGGTGCTTGTTGGTGGGGAGCGTGCGGTGCGCTTGCTGGTGGAGAGCGCGTGGAGCATTGTTAGCAGAGATCGCGCGGAGTGCTTGCTGGGGGAGAGCGTGCAGAGCGCTTTCTGGAACAGAGCTCGCAGATAGCTTGCTAAAGGAGTGCGCATGGAGCGCTTGCTGGAGGAGAGCATGTAACACCCCAGTTTTTGCAAGAGGCTCAGTCTGCAGTTCAGAAAATTTTTGGGTTTCTGGCAGGAGGCACACGGCCTGCGACACGGGCGTGTCGCAGGGCGTGTCGAGGCCGTGTCGACACTCGGCCCAAGTGTCGACACTTTCGCTCGACAAAGTGTCGAGAGTGGGGCACACGGCCTGCGACACGGGCGTGTCGCAGGGCGTGTCCAGGCCGTGTCGACACTCGGCCCAAGTGTCGACACTTTTGCTCGACAAAGTGTCGAGAGTAGGGAACACGGCCTGCGACACGGGCGTGTCGCAGGGCGTGTCGAGGCCGTGTCGACACTCGGCCCAAGTGTCGACACTGTCGCTCGACAAAGTGTCGAGTCTGGGGCACACGGCCTGTGACACGGGCGTGTCACAGGGCGTGTCCCGCTTGGTCGACGATCTTCGCTCGACGTTTTTCCGCGGTGTCGACACAAAGCCTGTCGACGGGTGTCGAGATTTGGCACACGGCTTGCCCGTGTCCCAGGCCGTGTCATCTCTCGGGTTGGTTTCGGGGCCGTGTTGTTGGAGGCACACGGCCGGCCACACGGCCGTGTCACTGGGGACACGAGCGTGTCGAGTTGAACACGGGCGTGTCGGATGCCCGTGTGCGGTTCCAGGCGCGTCGATTTGAGACGACGAATGAGGCACACAGCCCTGGACACGGGCGTGTGCCAGGCCGTGTTCGGCCCAGGTCTTTTATTTTCCAGGCGAATCGTGGCCATTCTTTCCCAGATTTTGGGATCTGACGGCTCAGGACTGTTCTTGGGCAGTTAAGTCCGATTCTAGGGTGGAAACCCTCATTTGTTTTCCAAGTCTTCTCTTTCTAAGTTCTTGAGAAAATCTAGAGCAAGGAGGAAGAAGAAGAAGGTCTTGGGCTGTAGGAAGGGTTTCGGAGCTCCAAATCGCGAGCCGAGTCCGGATCCGTGAAGCTTAGAGCGTTGCGAAGACTTTCATCCGGCTATTTTGCCATGGCAAGGAAGAGGAGTCGGAAGGTAACGACATCTCTCCTCTCGGTCCTTAGGATGCATGTATTAGCATCATTTAGTTTTCTTTCTCTCTAATTTTTGGGCACCGAACTCTCAAATGAGAGGGGTTTTGGTTTGCCAAGTTTCAAGAGGAACTTCCGGGTTGATTGAGTCCGTCCCCGGCATATTTTGCATTAGAGATCCGCTTCGCTAGTGGATTAGGCATGGTGGGTGAAGCCGTAGTCGCGACCGTTAGTCCGACTCGGTGATGTTGCATACGAACTTAGGGATTCGTAGAGTTTTCCGTTGCGGCAAGATGTCGTTTGTGTGGTGGTGGTGATTGTCTCGTTTGCTTGAAAAGGTACGTGTAGTCGAACCCGGGCAAGGTTAGCTCCTCGTGGCGGTAGATGGTTTCCTTGAGGGACAAGGTTAGCTCCGTATGAGTTGGAGATGGTTTCCTTGGTGGACAAGGTTAGCTCCGCACGAGTTGGAGATGGTTTCCTTGGTGCGCGGGAACGCTGCAGTACAAAGAGGGATTACGATGTATTTAGTCTTGGTTTGTGTTGTGCCAAGGCGTGGCTATGTCTCCATGGTCGGCTGGCTATCCCGTGACATGTGCGTCATGTGTGGAGAGTGTCCCGGCGAGACTAGTCCCCTTCCGTGAGACTGACGAGAATGCCAAGCTTGGGGCAAGCCCGGGCAAAGAGGCCATGAGCGGGTGGGGTCCAGCAAGGCTTCTTAGAATCGGTCGGTCTGTGTTTGTGGGAATCCTGACATGAGACGTCAGAGCTTGCAGGTAAGCCCGGGGCTAAGCCCACGAGCGGGTGGGGCCTTGGCAAGAATTCCCTGTGGCGGCCTGTGCGCCATTTGAGGGAGAGGTGTCTCCCTTAGTGTTTGCGGCTTTATGCCAATTGGGGAAATGTGAGTACCCAAATGTTGTGATGTTGTGCTAGATGCATTCACAGTAGGGTGCCGTGGGTGAAGCCCGGGCGTTGCATTCATGTTGCATAGTAGGCCCTTTTCTTATATGATCAACCAATAGAGAACATGTTTGATGATTGAGACATCCAAGCCTGTTTTAATGTTCTTCTGTTTATAGCTATTTTTATTGCATATGAAGTGCTGACTTGCAGGTTGGAGGGTTCCCCGGGGTCCGTTAGGGGCGGCCGGGAGGAGATGTGTTGTTACACAGTTTGAGGTCAGCCTTTGCTGACCCACGTTACTAATAATTTTTACAGGGCAAAGATCGCTTGCAGAAGCTAGCACGCCGGCCAGAAAGGCCTAAGCCCCATGAAGTGTTTTTCCCTCTTTTGTAGCACTACATTTTGATGATGTTTGTTTGAGACTCTTTTGTCCGGCTTGCATGCCGAGGTAGACTAGGAGTGCTATGCACATTCATGTTTGATGTACTATTTACTTTTGGACATTCGATGTAAGGTCTTAAGGCCATTTGTTTACTCTTTTGGTTAGTGGATAACTTCTAGTTGTGCTTGGTTTTCCGCTGTGTTGTGCAAGTGTTTTGAGTTTGGGTAGCTATATCAACTTATAATACTAAAGCTGTGGCGTTCGTATGTTGTGGGGCCCCGGCCGGACCCATATTATACGTCCACTACAGGGGAGGTGTTACAGAGCATGTGGAGCGCTTGCTGGCGGAGAGTGCATGGAGCGCTTGCTGGTGGTGAGTGTGCAGAGCGCTTGTTGGAGAAGAGCGCGTGGAACGGTTGCTAGAGGAGAGCGCGTGGAACGCTTGCTGGAGGAGACCGCGCGGAGCGCTTGCAGGAACAGATCACGCAGAGCGCTTGACGACGGGGCGCATAGAGGCGCACTTGGAGCGATCTTTATTGCGGAGCGCATGAAGGCGCACTTGGAGAGATCTTGACGGTGGAGCGTACGAAGGCTCTCTTGGAGTCGGCGCGTGCAAGAGCGTGTAAGGAAGCGGCGGGGGCGAGAGCGCGCAAGAAGGAGGCGCGTAAGGTGGCGGCGCACGAGAGCGTGCAAGAAGGAGGCGCGGGGGAGCGCCCAAGGAGGCGTGCACAAGAAAGAGTTGCACGTAGACATGCAAGGAAGAGGCACACATAAGAGCGGGCAAGGAGGCGACACACGAGGGAGGACGCAAGCAAGTGCGTACAAGGAGGCAACACACGCAAGAGGGAAAAAAGAAGAGAGAGAGAGAGAGAGTCGTAGGAGGAAATCCGAGGAGGAAAAAGATGGAAATGAAGTAGGTCCTGAGTCCTATTTATAGTTTTTGAGAGTGACATTTCCGTAAATAAGTGGTGGTTACAGTGATTACGATGGTTATGTGGTTTTCCGCACACCGTAACCAATTTCTGTGCTAGGTGCACACTTGTTTGTATAGTTTTGTGGTGATATGATGAACATGGTTATGTGTACACCATAACTATAATATTTACTATGTGCAGACTATTATGCACATTTTTGTTATACACAGACCACCCTCAGATGATGAATTTTATTATTTGCACCCCATGTTGAGGAGTTTTATTATTTGCACCACTTGATGAAAAATTTTACTATTTGCACTCCATGATGAAGAATTTTACTTTTTGCACCCTATGATGGGGAACTTGACTATTTGCACCATTTGATAGAGAATTTTACTATTTGCACCATATGATGAAGAATTTTACTATTTGCACCCCATGATGGAGAATTTTACTATTTGCACCCCATGATGAAAGATTTTACTATTTGCACCCCTTAGTAGGGAATTTTACTATTTGCACCTCATGATGAGAGATTTTATTATTTGCACTCCATGATGAGGACTTTTTTTGGATACCTGCACCCCATGCACGAGGATGCGTTTAGCGCTATAACGAGACCTCATCACTAATCATTTATCCTCAAATGAAGAGAATGCTGATACAAAAAAACATGGTAGGGTGGGGGTGGGGAGTGGGTTGATGCATATTTTTCTTTCTTTAACACTATTTCTTTAAAGATTTTTTTTAGAGAAGTTAAATTTTGGCGATTGTTAACCACAATTCGAATTTGATTTGTCGTACCCAAATGTTAATCGCAACTCAATTTTTTTTAAAAAAAATTAACCACAAGTTGATATTGGGCTTGTCATACCCCGTTGATAACCGAATAACGAGTGGAAGGAGAAACTGAAAGGGATGCGCTGACAATGGGGCATGATTGACGATGAGATACATGAGGAGTTATTTTTAAAATTCTGAGATATAAATTGTCAAAGACGGCTTGTCGCCCAATTATTTTGGCGATTGTTAACCACAACCCGTTATTGGCTACTCGTACACCAAAATCTACTAATTTTTCGCGTCTTTTCGAAATACGACTTGTACATGCAATTTCAGGAAAAGTGTTCAACACGAAAGTTGGAGATCTATAACTTTTGTGGTGAACACTTTTTCTGAAATTACATATACAATGCGTATTTCTGAAAGACGCAAAACCTGAACATATTTTCAAAATACGTCTTTTACATGTATTTTTAGGAAAAATGATCTACTTTCGTTTCATGTAGGAGTAATTTAAAAAGTCATAAAAAATTAAAAAAATTTGAGATGCAACTAGCTAATTTTTTTAGATGGTCTACTATTCTCTTTTTATTCTTTGCGACTGCAACGAAATATACTGTTAGGTGATCTCCCGTCTGAAACACGAAAAGAGTCTTCGTTCACGAAAGACGGCCAGCGAGTACTGTGCCGGCGAAGTAGCGCCGGCGAGGTAGCGCCAGCAGGCGTAGGATTACTTCCTCTTCTTTCCATTCTGTTTATGCCGGTTTCTTCGCTTTCAATGTTGCCCATCTTTTCTCCTCCGTTTCCTTAGTCAAGACGGCTACCAACGGGGATCTTGTTGCTAGAAAATCTTGGTGGAATTCATAGATCACCAAATACTCCTCTGTCTTCTTCCTTACCATCAGTTCGGTTAGGTGATCCCTAGACCTTACTTTTTAATTAATTAGTTATGTGTAATTCTGTTTGGGATTGAATATTCCTCCATGCCTAGGGATTTATTTGAATGTGATATGACTTGGTTTGTGATTTTCTTTGAGATTTTGGTTGATGAATTCATTGCTTTCTTAACTTGGATAGTTTCTAATTACCCAATCTCGAATAATACCCTCAATCCATTGCTATAACTTTTGTTGATTTATAAAGCATATTGTGTACCAAGGAAGTATAGAGTTCTGAAATTGGTTAGATGAGATAAGAGCTTAAAGACTTTGATCATGTTATATATCTCAAAACTGAAGATAGTAGGATCTTACTTAAATATGAAGATATTAATGAAATATTAGATTACTACTTTGAGAAGTTATGAAAATTTTGAAGATGAGATCCTTTTGGGAAACATGATAGACAAAATAAGAAAATATATTATAGATTAGTGTATTTGATGGAATTTTTAATAATAACAAGAAGACGATGATTATAGAATAAGTATTGTCATGACAATATATAAAAATAAATTAAATAATTAAGATTTTAGTAATTTTAGAAGAATCAAACTTATGAGATACACCATAATTATGGGATATTTAGCATAGATTTGGAAAATAAGTTTTATAATTACTATCTTATCCCAATTAGATTATTGGTCGAACTTTGAACCTTCGTTTCGTCTGATGCATTGTGGGAACTAGTTATTGTAACTTTGAGTGGTTTTCCATGTATTCATCCATTACATTGATATGCATACTTCAATTTCTAGTCATGTTGAAGTTAACTTTAGTAAACGACGAGTATGCCAACTTTTCTTGTAATTTCACAGGAATTTGCATAATTTTTCTTATTTAACTTTGATGGGGTCCATGTGGTGGTATTGAGATTTTTTTTTGACATTTTTTTTAAAATTTATTGAATAGGAGGACACAACACGGTCAAAGTTGTGTGGTATCAGTGGTATGTAAATATATCAACTACAAAAGGTTTAGGTGGGTTTAGGTTGATTGTGAAATGATAAATGGAGCAATATGCACTCCTCTCAAACCATGACTCAATGTATTCATGGTGGAAGCGATGACTGCACATAATGCAAATTAGTTCCTCCCAAACAGTCTATCCTCTGATTATAATACATGCACTTCCACTTCTCATCATCACCATCTTTTCCTTCAAAGTAGATTACCTTCAGACAATTGCCCATCGTAGTCTATATTTGGTATTCCAATTTTGTTCCAGTTTCATTTTTGATTCACCTCATCGGAGAAATAAAAGTGCTTGAATAACCTCCAATATTTTTGAGATTTGGTGTGGTGGGCAGACCAAAATGTTCATTTTGAGTACTATTTCTCCCCGAATGGTGGGAGATCTATTCTCACTGAGGCTTCATTTTTTGTTGAAGCCACCAACACCGCTTTCTTAAATGGCTCCTAATCTCACGAAGACTATGTACATATATGTTCTCTTCGTCATCTCCCACCTCTTATCCATTGTCCAACCATTCCATGTACTCTTCTTCTTCCAACTACACCACTATTATGATTGTTATAGGAGCGAACATCGAAACGCGATTCTAGCTCCTACCACCTGCAATCCAATTCCCGAGACACCCACTCAATACAATATGATGTCATATGTAATGAGGATATACTCTTTGAAAGGAGCAAGGATCCTTCTCCATTGTTGAATATATCGGTCTATTTAAATAACTATTTATTGGTAGTAATCTCTAGAGTTATCGAGTTTATTTTTCATCTAATGGAGATATTTTTATATGGATTTGTGCTGAAATATAACTGAAGCAAGAGTGTAATAAGTAGTTTAATTTTATAAATATATATCATTTTCTTTCTCTGTGCGGATATGCGTTTTGCACCGGGCTGCCCTTTTTTATCATTTTCTTTTGTTAAACTTTGTGTGTTAAGCGTTAATCCATTAGGAGTCATATCTGTTTATTTTATATGTATTAAGTGTTAACCCACATAGTTTCGGTCATATGTGTGTCATGCGTTTTATTTAATGGACCCTCAACGTGTGGCCAATGCCCGTCAATAGTTAGAGAGAATGATTGTATGTTCGGTGTGTCATGAGTTAGAGAGGCACAAATGAATGTATTTGGCCTTGTATTTTGAGCTTGATTTATCCTATACTATTACCTTTGACCCAATCATAGGTCGTTTGACTTGTCCCAAAAACATTGTCTCCACATTTTATGGGACCGACTCAACCTATTTCTTGGATCAAACCACCAACTTATTTGCTCCTGCGATCGACCTTTTCCTTTGTCCAAGCCACCATCCTCACCACATTTGCACTAGGTCAAGCTTATCCTCCTCAAATCTATCTACTCCACTCCATTCTAGTTGAATTTGGTAAAGTCTCTTGTAATTGAATTTGACTGCCCCGCTCCGTCCTCTCCACTTGGACTTGGCCAATCCGTCCTTTCCACTTGGACTTGGCCAATCCCTCTCCTCCTTGAAGTTGAACCCCACCCTTCTATACTTAGACTTCAGCAAACTTCTCCTCTTTGAAGCAGACCACTCCACTACACACCACCTCATATGACTGGTCAAGGCCTTCACAAGTAGCCACATTCTCCTGCCTTCCACGTTCCAATCGACAATTCCTATCCCCTCTCCCTTTCATTTTGAAGCTCCAATACGAGTAGATTTTTGCCTTGTAACTATATAATTGATCTTATTTATGTTTTTTTAGTGGAATGCTTCTCCCTTTATGCTCCTCCTCTCATGACAAAGAGCTTTCTTAAGTGCGAGTGTGCAGCTCCTTGCTAAATTCCTTACCGACTCTGTGCACATTTATCATACTTCTTGGTTAAATTTAATGCAGTGAGATCCTTTCAAGTCCCTTTGGTTTCTTTTACTAAGACTTCAATCTTTAATATATTAATTTTATAGTTCAGGTCAGGTGAATTTACTGAAATTCGGTCATGTATGAAATTGGATTTAGTGGGGATCGATTTTGGGCTTGGTTTATAATACGACGAGGGTAAATATATAGTTAAATTCGGCTTGAAGATTGAGAGGTCGCGGGATGCCCTGCTCACGCGACGTCGACGCATGCAGTTGAGGGTCGCTGGAGGGATGCAGGGCTCGCAGGGTTGAGGATCGCCGAGGATATCGGCTCTGTTGAATCGCCGGGCTCGATCCGAGGATGGAGGGGCTGGATGGGCTTCCCGCACGGGACAGAAGGAGTCCGCTGGTGCTGGCGTACGTGAAGCTCTTGGAGGACCTTTGGCGACATGGGAGTGGTTTGGAGTAGGCGTTCCTGCGTGGATTTTGATCGGCGGAGACGATCCCGCAAAGGGGATCAAGCGGTTCTGTTGTTGGAGTCGATGGAGGACCGGCATGACCCGACTTGAACATGAAGAAGTCGTGGCGGCGAGCAGTGAATGGAAGGGCAATCCGATCAAAAATAAATGTGGAAGAAGACCGTGGGCTCTGATACCAAGTTGTTATGGGTCTTAGAATGTTGCCGGAGGAGAGGCCGGAGGTGGAGATGACGGTGGCAGAGATACTACAGAGCCTTGACCGCGACTGCATAAGCGGGGCATGCTCGAGAGAGAGAGCTTCCAAGATCTCTTTTAGGGTTAGAAAAAATAGACATTTTTCATTCATTCCAATACAAGACTCACTGAGTCCTTTAAATAGAACTAACAATCGACACAAAAAAGAAAATAACGACAAAGAAACGAACGATAGACTTGAACATGCGGCTAAAAAAAACACCTCATAAAGACTTGACATAAATAACGACGCCATATAAGAACGTGACTCTAAAATAGAATAAAATCATATTAAGAATAATTAATACTAAATAACGCCTGTAATAGTATGAAATTGGATTTAATGGGGTTCGATTTTGGGCTTGGTTTATAATATGATGAGGGTAAATAGATAGTTAAATTCGGCTTAACTAGGCTTCACTCATGCATGATTTTAGCCACAGTTACACAAGAAATATTTAGAATATAATGGATTCACAATGAGTTGGGTCGCCACATAGATAATTCATTATCAAATAATTATAACTCGAATTCAAATAAAATAACAATACAACCACATTTTTCTAGATACACAAAAGTAGACTTGGAATAAAATTGAAATATAGTTGATGCCAGTTTTGATAGCAACGCCCTTTCTCGGTTTTGAAGAATTATTTATCGAATTGAAGACCAAAATACCTTCAAAAGGCTCAATAAAAATACTTGCACATTTTCATCATCCATGAGAGTTCAGTCAATGAGCAGGTTGTGGTATAGTTGGGTACATATTCTATAATCAGGGTTGCATATGAAGGACTTAGTGACATGCCAAGTTTCATTTTACATACCGGATTTCATGTGCTATGTGATTTATTGGGTTCAATATTTAATTATTTATATTGATAATTATATATAAATTTAAATATTTATAAAAAATTATCTACTGATATACGAGTGACAGGCACGGGGCTTTGCCCCTACGGCCAACCGCGACAGTACCCGAACAACGACAGTGCATGGGTGGTCCCGGTGCCCCGCACAACAGTACTACGACCACAACATTGCCCCGACGCGACGCCACTCCCGCCGCGACGCCGCTCCCGCCACTCGCAAACCACCAAGCCCTATGTTCTGCCCGTCACTCATTTTTTCTGTGTGCATAGGGGTTTACGAGCGGTAGGAAGAGCATATTTCTTATTGCATGTAGGGATTTTATCTATATGAGAACACATTTTTTAAATTAAAGAAAAAACAAATAAATTAAAAAAATTGGAAATTTTGTAATAAATTGGGGTAAAATGGGAAAGTTGACTGTTGAGCCAAAGAGTGTTTTTCCTTTTTAATATAGTATAAATTAACAATTTAGCAATCATTTAACTTCTAAGACTCCGTTTGGCATGGTGGTGGCGGTCATGAACACGGGGATTAAATTGTCATTTGTTAACGCCAACCAAAGGAACTTCATCCACTTTTATGTTCAAATGCATGATGTTTGTTAGGTGATCCTTAACAAATGACGTTTTAACCCATGCGTTTATGACCGCCATCACCATGCCAAACGGAGCCTAAATCTATCAAATTAACCTAAACGCCATACTAGCAATATAACGATAAAAGTTAACATAACTATAATAGCCAGCTAGAACAAAACAACCAACAAACAAATAGAAAAATGGGACAACTACAACAATCGAAGTGAAAACCTGTAGTAAAAGTGCAGAACACTAGATAAGTAACATAATAGTAGCATAACGTGTATTAGAGGTGCAAAGCAATAGAAAACTAGCAGAACAATAACAAAATAGTAGCTGAACAACAAATAGAGCAGAAGCACCAACAAAATCAAATTGAAACTTACAGCTCAGTCACCACCACAAAGGCATGAGCACGAAACTCAACCAGTACGAGGGCAAGAAAGGATAAGCAATACTGAAGTCGGAATGCAAAATAGAGAAGAGTTAATGAAGTATTTACAGTGCAAGTGACAACTTGGTTAGGTGAGAAATGAGGAATTGAGGCAAGGGAGGCCGATGCTGATGGAGACTGAAATTAGGGCTGTAGTTTTAAAAGATAATATTGCGGTCTCTTTAAATAAACATGACGCGAAACAACTTCGCGGGTTATTTAAAATGACTAAAACGACCTAGGCATTAAAAACAGACGCTACCGCACAAACGCAACGACGTCACGAATCACAATTCCACAAGCACAGAACTCGGGTGGCAGACATTCATGGAAATGAGAAATTATGGTAATTCGAAGATGACGTTAGTTAGGGCAAACTCTAATAATTATCTATTCATTTATAATTTTTGAGCATAAAACATCTACTATTGGAGCGAGAGGAGGTCAAGAGGTATACCATAGGGTCAGGCATCATCGGGTCTGCCTTCTTGCAGGAGACTAAGCAGATGAAAAGCTCTCCAATGGCTCGAAACTCCAAGGAAGTGTCGGTCTGGGATCGAGACTGTTTTGGGAAGCAAAGCCCCAATCGGGAACAGTGAGGAAGCTTAGAACAGGGAACAACAATAGCGTCTGAGTATGGCTTGGAGGAGGCAACAGAGCAAAGCTGTGCCTGGATAGGGACTGGCGGTGACAAAGGATGGCAACAGGGCCTGTGCATGGTCTGGCAAAGGTCAACAGCCACATGAAATCAGTGAGAGATGCGACGCCCGACCCTCACGTGAAGAAGATGGTGAGCGCGAGGAGAGGATCAGCGACTGGAGTTGCGGGAATGGTCGTCACTGGCCTAAGAAGGCTCTGACGTCCTCGTCGGGGCAAAGGACTTCCTAGAGGCTTTGTAGGACTGACAATGGTGGCGCGGGTTGGAACGGAGGGGAAGCGCGGGGTTGGCGACGTTGGATGGAACCGAACAAGACAATAAGGTCTCGTTCAGTTCTATTTCCAGCCGACATCAAAGGGAGGGGAGGGACTGTTTTTATAGGAGAGATTTGGGTTTTCTTTTATTTTAGAAGTTAAGTAGGCTTTGGGAGTGGGCCTTTTCAAGTGCGCAAAAATTTAGGGACATTTAAATTGGGCTTTCAAAGAGATTATACTTCGGAAATTATAAAATTATAGTTAATTTTCAAGTTTGCCCTAATTAACTCATCTCCTAGACACTGTTGTGGATATCTTCCGACATGGCCGACATAATGGTTTCATGGACAAAACGACACATTTACGATATTTTTTTGCAAAATATCGTTTTGGAATATATCCTCTGATATGTCTGTTATGGACCGATATATTCGCCGATATATCGGCCGATATATCCCGACATTTTATCGACTGTTTTTTTTTCAATTTATTTTAAGTAGTTTCTATCGTCTAATAGACTATATGCCAACGTTGTTTTATTATTTATGTAGTTTTTCCCTTTTTTTGGATTTCTTCTTTGCTCAAGTCTGTCATCGACTTCAATTATGCATGGTCTTTAAATTATGGACTAAAGGTTCCTTATATTTCATTGTCATCGACAACTTCGCGACATTTTGCTTTCTCTTGTTTTATTTCACGCATTATACCGTTATTACTTGTGTAACACAAAATGTTTATATTAGTTTGATAAATTTAGCAGTTCAATAAATATCAATTTATTAACATATTAATATATATACATTAAAAGAATTAATTTATAAATAATTACACATATAAATAATTAAATATTAAAACCCGATATATGAAATATCCCCGATATATCCCCCAACATTTAAAACCGACATGCAAAACCTAAACCGACGTGTTCCCGATATTCGACATCTACAACCTTGCTCCCAAACTACCAGATCTATGCATTCAGGGTTTCGTTGATCTGGCACACCAGCGAGACAAACAAAAATTGCGCGACAGCATGCACGATAAAAAATAACACCAAAGCGCTTATAACACGTGCAATACAACTCAACACATACGATGCCAAAATGCACGAAGACATGCGCTACACAAATAAAAAATTGGTACAATAATAATAATAAAAAAGCGACTTGGGTTGCATCAGATGCTCTAGAAAAAACCCAGCAATTCCAAGGCTACAAGATGAAAATCAAATGGTTGAAGCTTTAACTACACAAAAGAGAGATCATAACCAGTGAAGAATCCTAAATCGTCACAGAGAACAAGAGAAGAAGATCGCCGCCTTCCTTAGAACTGCAGGAGAACACATGAAAAGTGAAATTAGTGCCTCAAATTGGGATGGGTAGTTTTGATTTTTTATATATTTATAATACAAAATAATGAAATATGGGGTGATATCTCAATATCTTGTATCAGCTGATATATCTAAAAAAATTTGATGTATTCGGTAAAAATTGATTAATCAGGAAAAATTTGATATATCAGCCAATAGTTTATATATCAACCGATTTTTTGAATAACAATTTTTTTAGAAAATAAAACGCGCTATGTCATTCCCTCCTTTAAACCTTTATGTTGGTCGACATTTTGGCTTATATTCACATCATTGCCTGCAGTGCATGAATGCAAGTGGAGAATACCATTATATCAATGATAGTAGGGGTGTATATTATACGCGTGCCTGGGTTGCCCGCCCGGGTGTACCCAGCAAAAAGCCTGATTAGGCCTTGGGTCTGGGCAAGCCTGAGCCAATCCTGGGCCTTAACAGGTCCCATTTTGGGCTACAACCCAGCCTAAAGCTCAGCCCAGGTCAGACCCAGGCTAGACCCTGGTGCTCGGCCCGACCCATTGTTGGGCCTGACAGCTGGGACGCCTTGCCAGTTATTGCCCAATTTTCTAGTTGGGTAGACACCCAACGTTAAACTTTGGGCATCCGCCCAACATTAATACTGGGTGCCCACCCACTTGGGTCGCTTGGATGGTCATGCTCAGACTAGGCCCTACCAGATAGGCTCAGGCTGGCCCCTTTGACGGGGGGGGGGGGGGGGGGGGGAGTCTAGTTCTTATAAAGCGTAGGCCCAATAAGCTTAGATCCGTCCGGGCTTGCCAGATTTTATTTGCATTGTGCGCTCTGGTCTTTATTTGCACCCATACATGGTATACCATGCTACAAGCCTGTGTTTCACAATAGATTAAACTCACAAGTACTCTCTAACTTTCCTCAAAATCAAAATATGGTTCAAACTATTTTATATGTTATCTTTTGGATAGTTTTTTATAGGAAATCTCCCCAATTTTTTTTTCACTACGATAAAATCATCCTCATGCATCTCTTTTGTTTTGCTAAACATTTTAATTTTTACTTTATTCATTTCAAATTTTTTATTGAACTTCTAATAGATTTCTTAATCCATGTAAGTCATGCAAATATAATGGAAGTGAAAAATATTATGACAGTATGCATCATATTGTTTCAAGATGAACTCTTTAGATCTATAAGTAGGTTAGATCATTTAATTAACAATATAAAAGTAACGGGAAAATGCTAAATAAAAAATATAATTATATGAAAACTTAAGATGTTCAACTCTTGAAATTATCCAAAATATTCTAACTATAAAATAAACACTAGAAGTTATAGAGATGGAGTTTCTCGCAGGAGAAACTTCTAATATTTCATTTTGATGCTGGTGTTTAGTTTTCAACAGCATTGTTAGAAAAGTCCATGTAAAGGCTCATGTTTGTGGCTCATTTAGTCTTTTATTTTTCTCTCTATACATTAGTCCCACACCTTGTATAGGGGACTCTTCTCTCTTTCTCCCTCCTATATATATATGTATTCATACATTGTATTTGATAATAAAAGAAGTATAGACAAGGTTCAGCTATTCTCTACATGGTATCAAAGCGAAGGTTCGAACCTGCGGTTTCAACTTTTCTAATCGCCTGCGGTCTACGGTCTCCTTCTCTCTCCAGGACCAGCGACAACTCACCTTCCCCTCTAACATCACCCCCACCCCCCCCCCCCCCCCCCCCCCCCCCCCGCGGTTACTCCCCCCCCCCCCCCCCGCGGTTACTTTTTACCAGCTTCTGCTTCTCTCTCTCGTGGCTTCCACTTCCACATCTTCTTGGCTCTCTTACAGCCTTCTTTCCTCTGACAGGTGGGCCCCGCTCTCCTCCGGTCTTCTCGCCGCGTGCTCATCTTGCCGCCACGATCTTTGCTAGCCGCCACAGTCTCCCCGTGCTAGCCGCTGCCGCTGCGATCTTTGCTAGTCGCAAGCTCCCCACGTGATCCTTGCTCGTCTTTGCTAGTGCTCCTGCCGACTATTCATGACGCGCAGCCTTGCCGACCTCTCTAGCCGCGCGCTTTGGGCGCCTTCTTCTCTTGCTCTTGCTGCCTTCACTAATCGCATCGTGCGACTTGTGTCTGTCCGGTTCTCCTGCTTTGCCGCTACGACCTTGCCCCTTGTCTAGTCTCCTCTTAGGCACTGCGACTTTGCCTCCTGTCTAGTCGCCGCTTAGCCGATGACCTGCTTTGCCGCTGCGACCTTGCCCCTTTTCTAGTCGCCGCTTAGACGCTGTCTTGCCGCTCTAGCCGCTGTGACTCCATGGGGTCCTCGATTGATTCTTCAGAGGAACTTGCGCCCCCTCCTCCAGCTCGTTTGCTCCCTGCTTCGGAACTGCGTGATGAGTTGAGAATCACTACCATTTCCCTCACTGTGAAGAAGAACTTCATTGAATGAGTGCATTCTGTCAGACAGGTTCTTCAGTCTAAGGGACTTCTGCAGCATCTCACTAAGGGCCCTCCTTCTCCACCCACCGATAACTGACTTCGTCATGATAGACGTGTTCAAACGTGGCTCCTCAACTCCCTTGATGTTGAACCTTACTGCGTGGCCATGTGTCACGAGACGGCCAAGGCGATGTGGGACGAACTCCATTCCCTATACTCCGGCAAAGACAGTCTCCAACACCTATACAACATCATCACAGATCTTCAGACTCTTGACACTGGTGGTGCTGCTGACTTGACCTCTTTTGTTGCTCGGGCTATGACACTGGCAAATTTCTGACCTAACAGATTTGAAGTTTACTACATAAATGTTTTCTTGCCTAAGACCAGTTAAGACAGTTTTATTATCTAATGAAGAAATAATGCAAGAAGAATGGTTAAAGGATATCTGATAACCTTCATCACATAACTGACTTATGGATATCAGGTTATGTTTTAGACCACTCACATAGGCAACTTTCCTGAAAGTGACAGCTCCAACTTTGACAATCCCATAGCCTTCAGTTTGGCCACAGTTGGAGTCACCAAATATCACCTTTGGATCAAGCTTGGACTTGTAGTTTGTTAAGTTGTCCTTGCTTCCTATCATGTGCTTTGAACACCCACTTTACAGGTACCACTGTTCCTCTGTGCTAGGATAATTCTTTACCTGCAAAATAAAAGATTAGGTGTTCCTGATCCAGGTAACCTTGGGTCCTTGATTCTTTTCAAACTTAAAACTAGAAATGTAAGAATAATCAGGTTGGTCTTTGTATCATAAGAGGTGAAATCTTCTAGGTGAAATTATCCATTCAGTAAAGGGATTTACAAGTTTTGGTTTCTGATATTTAGTTTGATTAAAATTAAACTTTCTGTTTTCAAAGTTTGAGTTCGACGAATTTAGTTGAGTTCGTCGAGCTGAGGTCGACGAGAAGTATTGATGTCGTCGATCTCGGTTCAGAGAATGATAATACTCATTTTCTGCATTCCACGATCGTCGATCTCTGTTCGACGAAACATATTGATTTCGTCGAGCATCCTGTCTTGAGTAATCATATTCAAATCCTGGGTTCAGAGTTCGTCGATCGCCGTTCGACGCAAAATACTGATTTTGTCGATCTGAGTTCGACGAATTTTGTTGAACAATAGTTTTATGTGAATTTTTATTTTTCTTTGATTGATTTTTCTGTGAAGTTTCTTTTGGTTTATTGTTAACTTCTACAATTTTCTCTTTACCCTTAGCATAAACAAATTTGATGGGGGTAGATAATATATTTTTCTTAAGAATAAGTGGCTGACTAGATGATGCTCCTAAGCCTAGTTTACTATTGAGTCTAGCATTGACTGTGTTAGTGATGTCCATTAATTTTATATTTCTCCCATTAAGGGATTCTTCAAATTTTTTAGCCTCATTTAGTTCAGTTTTTAATGAGATGATTTGTGCAGAAGCTACATCTAGTTCATCTTTTAATTTAATGTTTTCAGAAAACAAGTTATCGTAATCAATCAATTTATCTCTGAGAAGTTTGATTTCCTTCTCAGATTTAATTAGATCATTATATAATAATTTAAATTCAGTTTTAAAAAGTTTAGAAGTAAAATCAAAGGAGGATATTACCTGATTCTCTTCTGATACAGAATCTTCATTTTCTGAATTTTCAGCTTCTGAAATGTTGCCCGATGCATTGATAGCCATCAAGCAAACTTCTTTTGCTTTAGCTTCTTCCTCATGTTCACTGGAGCTGGAAGATGAAGATTTTTCTTCTGTCACTACAAGTTTTTGCAACAAAGCTTTTCTCCTTCCTCTTATACTTGCTTGAGGAGGGCTTGTTGTACTGCTTTCTGGAGTCCTTGCCTCTTCTTTTCTCCTTCTTCTGATTCTCTGGACACTTAGGAAGAATGTGTCTAGATTTTCTGCAACCAATGCAGACAATCTCTTTGGTACGAGTTTTGTCATATCTTGGTCTGTCATCTTGTCTGAATGACTTACTTCTGAAATCTTTTCTGGCCATCTTGTAAAATATTTTGGCCAGCAAGCTTAGGAATTCTTCATTTGCTAATGAAGCTTCTGATTCTTCAGATGTCTTGAAAGCAATATTTTGCTCTTTCCTTCCTGATGAGGTCTTCTGTCCAGCTGCTTCTCTAGTCTTGATAAGCTGCTCATAGGACTTGAGCTTGCCTAACAAAGACTCAGTAGATATTTCATTTAGTCTTCCGGCCTCCTTGATTGGCCAGATCCTGGAGTCCCATGTGCTGGGGAAGCACATAAGAATCTTGTCATTTATCTCAGTCAGTGAGATATTTTTATCCAGGTTCTTCAGCTCATTGACAATTAGCCTGAGTCTGTTGTACATGTTAGCCACTGACTCTGACTCTTCTTTTTTGAAGTTCTCATATTGGGAAATGAGATGAGATCTTATATCTTTTCTTTCATCAGCAGAGCCAACAACCATTGCATTTAGGGAATCCCAGATCTCTTTGGCTGAAGAGCATTCAACAACTTTTTGGAAGTTATAATCAGACATAGTCTGAGCTAGGATGTTCATAGCTTTTGCATCAGCCATCTTTAACTTCTTCTAAGCCTATGTCCACTCAGGTGGTGGAACAATTGAGGTACTTGTTGAAGTTGTTGCAGAAGGAGTAGGGGGACCTGTCAAAATTGAATTATAGATGTCTTCATCAATTGAATTCATATATAATCTGATCCTTGCCTTTCAAAGTGCAAACTTATTAAGGTTGCACACTGGAGGTCTAGTGCTTGAGTATTTCTTATTTTGTGTCATGATATAATCAGGTTGGTCTTTGTATCCTAAGAGCTGAAATCTTCTAGGTGGAATTATCAATTGAGTAAAGAGATTTATAAGTTTTGGTTTCTGATATTTAGTTTGATTAAAATTAAACTTTCTGTTTTCAAAGTTTGAGTTCGACGAATTTAGTTGAGTTCGTCGAGCAGAGGTCGACGAGAAGTGTTGATGTCGTTGATCTCGATTCAGAGAATGATAATACTCATTTTCTGCATTACACGATCGTCGATCTCTGTTCGACGAAACATATTGATTTCGTCGAGCACCCTGTCTTCAGTAATCATATTCAAATCCTGGGTTCAGAGTTCGTCGATCGCCGTTCGACGCAAAATACTGATTTCGTCCGACGAATTTTGTTGAACAGTAGTTTTATGTGAATTTTTATTTTTCTTTTTCTTTGATTGATTTTTTTGTGAAGTTACTGTTGGTTTATTGTTAACTTCTACAATTTTCTTTTTACCCTTAGCAGAAACAAATTTGATGGAGATAGATAATATATTTTTCTTAAGAATAAGTGACTGACTAGATGATGCTCCTAAGCATAGTTTACTATTGAGCATAGCATTGACTGTGTTAGTGTGGTTCATTAATTTTATACTTCTCCTATTAAAGGATTCTTCAAATTTTTTAGCCTCATTTAGTTCAGTTTTTAATGAGATGATTTGTGCAGAAGCTACATCTAGTTCATCTTTTAATTTAATGTTTTCAGAAAACAAGTTATCATAATCAATCAATTTATCTCTGAGAAGTTTGATTTCATTCTCAGATTTAATTAGGTCATTATATAATAATTTAAATTCAATTTTAAAATGTTTAAAAGTAAAATCAAAGGAGGATATTACCTGATCCTCTTCTGATTCAGAATCTTCATTTTCTAAATTTTCAGCTTCTGAAATGTTGCCTGATGCATTGATAGCCATCAAACAAGCTTCTTTTGCTTTAGCTTATTCCTCATCTTCACTGGAGCTGGAAGATGAAGATTTTTCTTCTGTCTCACTCCAAGTTTTTGCAACAAAGCCTTTCTTTTTCCTCTTATGCTTGCTTGAGGAGGGCTTGTTGTACTGCTTTCTGGAGTCCTTGCCTCTTCTTTTCTCCTTCTTCTGATTCTCTGGATACTCAGGAAGAATGTGTCTAGATTTTCTGCAACCAAAGCAGACAATATCTTTGGTAGGAGTTTTGTCATATCTTGGTCTGTCATCTTGTCTCGATGACTTCCTTCTGAAATCTTTTCTGGCCTTCTTGTAGAATCTTTTGGCCAGCAAGCTTAGGAGTTCTTCATTTGCTGATAGAGCTTCTGATTCTTCAGATGCCTTGAAAGCAATGTTTTGCTCTTTCCTTCTTGATGAGGAGGTCTTCTGTTCAGCTGCTTCTCTAGTCTTGATAAACTGCTCATAGGACTTGAGTTTGTCTAACAAAGACTCAGTGAATATTTCATTCAGTCTTCTGGCCTCCTTGATTTGTCAGATCCTGGAGTCCCATGTGCTGGGGAAGCACATAAGAATCATTGTCATTTGTCAAAAATATTTTATCCAGGTTCTTAAAAAAAAAAAAAAAGCAAAAAATGTTGTACATGTCAAAGAAACAAAAAAAAAAAAAAAAAGTTCAATAAAAAATGAAAAGAAAATAAAAAAAAAACTTTCAAAAGA